>OZ007525.1:13866652-13966467 GCA_963931895.1 Eupithecia pulchellata
TCGGTCAAGACTCCTCCTGCGGCGGTCAAGTCCATGATCCTGAACGCGGCGGCGGAGATCCTGACCTCCGACACGACGATGAACGCTCTGGTGACGTCGGCGATCAACACTGCGAATATTTTGACCACCGAGAGCGCCAGCCAGAGCATGAACAGTATGGGAGGAGGCATGAACAGCGAGCAGAGCGCGCCGCCCGCCGAGCCGCAAGGGGAGACGCCGCTGGTCGCCATGTCGCAGGCGGTCTCGCAGGCCGTGACGCAGGCGGTCTCGCAGGCCGTCTCGCAGGCGGTCTCGCAGGCCGTCTCGCAGGAGATGACGGCGCCCGTGCAGGGCCTCACGGACATGAGCGACCAGGACCTGCTATCCTACATCAACCCGAGCACCTTCGACCAAGGTATGTACTTGGACCTGTACTGATTCATTAACGATTCTTATAATAACTGCCGGTTTGTGTCACGATGTGTGCCTAATGGGTGTTTCTGTTTCTTGCAGTGTAAGCGCCAAGCATCGCGGCCGCGGTTGTCCTTCTCGATGCATTTTCGGTGACGCGCCGAGGGCTCAAATACACGCAGTTTTTATGTGAATTTTTAATGGATGTCACTATTTATAAGTAATCTAAACTTATACATAATCTCACGCGAGGCGTGGCACGCGGCGGTGTTCGAGGACGATGATTCTCATGATATTTGTAGTGACGGTGCGTGAAACGTCAATTAATTCATCATAAGTCAGTATTACAGGGCAAACATTCAGGACATTTATATTATGTACAGTTGAAGAACGATACGCCTGTAACCAATCCACTTGGCTCCGCAAATAAGCTCTAAAACTTTACCAAGTCAAAAGTATAAACTCAGTTCTTAAAAGACTCGTGTGATTCACACAACGATGTGTACATAATATAAAACGTGTGTCTTAAAAGCGATTAAAAATAAAAACGTAATTTAATTTGGATGGACGATTTTAATCGAATTTGTAAATATTAGTGTAGCTTGCTGAATGTTGTATGTAGTAGGAACAAGTTGTAGAAAAAGACATGTCCAATAGTTCAGAAAAACTGATGTTGACATAACCTGAATGTGAAAAGTAGATTAGATATATAATTATAATTATTTAAAATATATGATTAGTCAAGGTCGAAGGATCAATTAGTTCAAAATTAATGGTTTGGCAAAAACATTCATATCAAAGGAATTGTTTTTTCTTTCTTTCTTAAAGTCTATGATTTCAATTATATTTAAAGCTGTACAAGCAGAGGCATTATTTATTATAGTGAAATATTAAAAGCTATGCGCAAATAGTCTAGGCTTTATGTTAAAGTTTAAAATGTACCTTTTAGATAATATACAATATTGTGCATTGTGTAAATTTATGAATTTTTTTTTTTTTGTCTAAACCAAAGTCTACAACGAATTTTGAGACTTTTAAATATTAACACTTTACAAATAACATTGTACTATTATAATATTACTTTAATTGTTGTATATGATTGTGATATATACCCGAAAATGAATATTGTTATGTAATCATTATAGTGCTTTATTTTATACTTTGTAAGGAAAACTGTACTGATGTGATGCTAGAGCAAAGAATATTATAAAATGTTATGCACAATTATTATGTTATATGTTATTTTTATTATGAATCGAATGCTACATATTTAATGTGCCATTTAATATAAATGTAATCTTAGTGTAAGTATATGTGATGCATATCGTTTCTAATTCAACGATTGTCTGACCGACACAGTTAGACGCGTGCCTTGAAACATGTACAATTTACAAATACCGTTTTATATACTGTGTTATTTTATGTCAAAATATTTATAAACATTGGAAAATATATTATTTTCAGTTATGTTAGTCAAGGCGAGGCTTGTGTTTTTGACATGAAACAACAGTATTGCTTGACAAATCGCATCCCTAGAATAAGGCGGAATAATGTTGAAAAATCTCAAAAGTGACTTTTTTAATATTTTAATCCGCGTGTACCAAGAAGAAAGTCAAATCGTAACCTAACCTACATCAGTATTTGTGATTGAATGAGTAGTTATAACCAGTTCCTGGTATGAAGTTCATACCAGAAGAACACAACAAATTATTTTTAGTTACTTCTTTCAATATGCGCTTTCCATGGCGCGTGATGAGTTTACTCAGTCATAATCTGGTGTAAGTTACGTACGAAGACTTTGACATAGTACGAAAATAGTTCATTGTTGTTTAAAAAGGGTGAAAAAGTTATATTTTCGTTTCATAACCATTTATTGATGCGAATAAACTATTTGATAATCATTCAAATTGACTTGTTTACATGAAAGTTCGAAAACGGTTATACGCCGATACTGAAAAAGTTGACTTAGTGCTTTGTTCTAGGGATGCGAAAAATACACAGTATCTAAAATAATCGGGGACCATAAAACTTACAAATTTATTAAAATCATTTATAATATTGGTAAATAACCTACTAATAAATTATATAACTGACAATATCCATGCATTGTTCCATATTTTTATACAAAATATTTACTAAATCGGATACATGAGTATTTTATAATATAGTATGGTATCAGAGCCCTGAATTCGGTTTTGTATGGAAGTTGCGTATTTCGATGTCCGCACAATAGAGGCGCTGTACCCTATCCAAGAAAAATTAAACTCACGTTTCGATACGTTAAACCGAACTCAAGGCTCTGTCAGTGTTAATACCCAGAATCTCGATTGAGTCTTCAAATTTCGTGCTAGAGTAACTCGTAGCTTTTACTATTACATAGGTACTGTTGAGCTGAATGTTGTAGAGGCCAAACCCGTTGTTATTATGATATGATTTCATTCAATGTGGATACATCACATTAGTTAGCTGTTTTTTAATTCTTATTTAAGTCTTCCATTGGTATGTACCTAGTTTGTTTTTATTATTCGGAAGTGTCTGATTTGGTTTTGGCGAGAAGTTTAATTGTCCGTCCTAAAAGAGTAGACGTGAATAGCCTCAAGTAGACTCGTTAGGTTGGCGCAAATGTGGAGATGAATGAATTGGTTTATTTTTATATGGCCTTATGCTGGCAACATTGTCTGTTTCATTGTAAAAAGAGCCAGCATTTCGGCCTCTAGGTATTATGATCTCAATATCCCTAAGTTTTTTTTTAACTTTTCTAAACTATGATCAGCTGGCAAATCGAACAAAAAATAAGTTGACTGCTATTGAAATCATAAAAAGCTTCTGTCGGTGATTTCTTAGGGTGCGTCGTAGATGAATCATTTTTATTAATCATCTATTATGTGTATTGTGTTGTATTTTACTAAACGCTTAATTTAATTGTGATTAAAATGAATAAATTCATAGTACCTAAGTGACGCTGATGATGTCATCAAACCGACCTTGAAGAAGCCTAAGCCAAGATGTTCAGAAGCAGTCACATTACAACGTCTAGCAAATCCATAATTTGCGCCAAAATCCGTACTTCCATTTTATTTTGTAGTAATTCGTTTTGGTAGCCGACTCCTCCCCTTCCCCTATACTGTATTATATGTACGTACCCTAGAATAGAGCTCTAGTCGGTCTTATCAAGAAAGCAACTTGCCGAAAGGTCACGATGATCAGTGTATGTTATTTGTTTGATGTAAGTAATTAAATGTTATTGAAAGTTATGTTTTTTATTTGTTTATACTTATAGATTGTTTATCCCTACAAACATGTGATAGTGAGGTGAACGTGGAAACCACCTCAGATCTAAAGTAATTTTTAACGGGAATTAACCATGATAGTTTCAAAAACATCAGATCTACATTCTTCCCATAAAACAGCTAAATGCCCAATAGTTTTTCAAAAAATATGCAATGACGACCGCGATGCAAATATTTTAATTTTTATTAATGTACTATAATTTCTTCTATTTTATTATTATGAATTATGGAATTATGAATGATCTGAAATAAATGAGTTAATAATAATAAATATTTGTTTCGTATAACGTAATACCACCAAAATGATTTGTAATTTGAGCATTTTTTCACCATTACGGCCTATTCTATACAAATAAACAATCAAATTTTTCCTCTTTATGACATTAGTATATGTAGATTGAATACATCAGTCATCTAGTACCCATAACACAAAGGCTACTTAGCTTGGGGCTAGATGATATAATCCTGCATTAATATATATTTTATAAAATTACGAAGTTTTATTAGTTAGTAAAATATATCTTACCTGGCCTTCTTTTATACAGGTATCAAATAGGAAAAAAAACCTACCTTAAATTTATTTTGTATGGGGGTGTATAAAAGGAAAAACCAAAATCAACATTGCACTTCATATAATTCAAATTATTTATATTATAGGTACCTATTATACATATAAACAATATGTATATGAGCATATAATAATGTCTATTTGCCTAATTCATAATAATTATACTAACAGAACCCCGACGCTTATTGGAAAGTATTTAATAGTTTAATTAAATTTATAAAATAAATTAAATGTCTAAATATGAACATACGGTGAATGTACAGAATAGTACGAAAATAATTAGTAGGATGGCAACCCAGGCGGGTAAGGTACCTGTGGACAAATAACTAGTGTCAGTAAAAAGTTCACGCAAGCAACTAGCGGGTAGTAAGTATTGTTTATTGCTGGAAATACATGTATAATGGTGTTTTAGTCTATATTATGTATGATTCAATGTATTTCTACTGTTAAGTGTGCAATGTCCGATTTACAATGTCATAATGATTCAAATTAAAATTAGATACAGAAAAACATAACAAAACATTGAAAAATAAAATAAATTATAATTATAGGCAGGAGTACTCATAAAACTTTTGAACCTATCATGGTTATTAATTCTTTTGAGAAATAAATTTCTAAAACCGTTATTAACACGTCATTTATAATGGGATATTTACCATGATTTGATTTTTGAGTTTTCCAATATTTCGGCACAGTTTCATGCGCCAAAATATCCCCTTATAAATGACTAAGGGGGTACTGATACTCACTTCTATGAGGCAGCGAGTGGACGCAGAGACAGTTGTCGACGGAGATGGAGAGCAGGGCGGCCTCGGAGCGCGCGCTGACGGGCGGACCGAAGCCCCGGACGCCGAGGAACTCCAGCCCCGTCACGAACATCATGTGTGCGTTGCGGACGTGCAGTACCCGCTGGGACAACACAAAAATATAAATAATTAAAAAAAAATATTCAAAAAACTTTGGGCTAACAAAATAACTAATAATACTAATTCTTATATTTTATGGGATAAGTTGATGTACGTGCCTGAACTAGGTAAAACCTGTTAAAAAATACCGTATTATAATACCATGTAATAATACCGTAAATAATAAATAATGGACAATCCACACAGCATTATCTAGCCCCAAGCTAAGCAGAGCTTGTGTTATGGGTACTAGATGATTGATAAACATAATACAATATTATTAATTATAGATGTTTTTATCATACATAGAAAACGACCAGAACATATCTGAAGATAGTACAAATATTTCTCCCGAGGCGGGAATCGAACCCGCAACATCCTGCGTCGCAGGCGGACCTTCGCCCACTGCGCCACAGAGGCCGTCATATACAGATACAGTATACTTAATATTATCCTCCACATTACTGCTGTGTGGATGGTCCAGCATTATTATTATTTTGATTTAGATTTTCATCTTTACGTAGATTTGAATTGTGTACTTGTATATGTTTTTCCATAATAGTTAATTGTATATTATTGTTTTTGTTTGTTTTTAGTAGTGTACTGTATAATAGTTTTTCATTCTGTATGTGTGTGGCTGAAGTGTCAAATACAGTTATATTATCTTCTCGGCTTCCGGAGAAAAACCGGCAATAACTGAAGCATACAGGCTTAGGCCAAGTGCGTTTCCGGGGAAGGGCTTCACTAGGATAAAGTTTCTTACTATTACTTATTTTACATTTAAATTGTTTTTACTATGTTTAAATTACAGCCATCTGTAAAATTATTTTGTTAGATCTAAATATTGTATGGATTAGAACTGTTTTGAAATTAGATAGATAATTCTTTATTACATAGCCTTACAAATATAATACTATGGGTACTAAAGTTAACTTAATCTATGGCTATGGAATTGGTGGCCTTATCGCTTATAGCTATTTCTTCCAGGCGACAATTCAAAAATTAAAAGAAATTCGCCAGTAAATGACAAATCGATTGGGACAATGAATATTATTAACGTAAGTGTAAACGCAACATACAATTAATTTAATTTTTCAGGTCTACATATTTTGATAGTTTCTCTGTGATGATGTAGGGATCGCAATGACAATGAGTGCTATTGATTTTACCTAGAAGGAATAGTCCTGGTCTATTGAAGTGTGTGGTTCTTTCTCCCACTCCATAATGGTTCAGTTCAAATTAGTTTCTCACTAGCTACTAGCGCGTTTACTTGGATTCAGATTCAGATTCAATAACTTTATTTCTTTAGGCTTACAAAATAAGCCACTTAGACAATTCAAATTTCATGCAGATAATTATTATAAATAAATACATTTTTTGTAATTGATTTCTCTTTGCTTCAATTTTTTGGTCCACTAGTGGAAGATTATCTGTCGTTGGTTGATGAGACTGGCGTCTCTGCCAAAGCGAGTGTAAATCAAACGAGACGTACTTGTAAACTGAACGCGACATAAACATCTACGGAACCGCTGAACATGGTTCCGACGCCGACAAATCTCCCGTCGTCGCGCACCGCCAGCGCCGACAGCGACTCGCCGACGAGCACCGTGCGCGTCGGCGAGCCGTCCGCGGGATCCCACTGCTGGAGGAGGCCTTGCTGCTTGCCGGATCGGGTGAGGGGGTTCGCGATCGTGAACATTCGGCACGCGTTCGGCTTATCCTCGATCGGGGCGAATCTGGAAGGTAACAAACTTATTTAAAAAAGATGTTACTAAAAATATAACTTTACAAGTTCAAGTTCTTTAATGACTTACAATCGGGGCAGTATTTATGTAGTCGAGATGTGACAAGCCATAGATGTGTTAGATTTTCTTGTAACCAATTTATTTGAAAGTGTGTTTTATGTGTAAAAAATAATTTATTATTATGATTTTTATGACATGCAACCTAGATCAGTATTGCTACGAATTATTCGTAACAATACTTATATTGTTGCATCTCGACTACATAAAGACTGCCCCGAATGTAAGTCATTCATTATTGATATACATATGTATGTGTATGAACATTTAAGCAAAATGTGTAATATAAAAATTAAATAATTAAGGTATGTAAGTTATAATGTGCTTAAAGCAAAGCGCCTGAGAAAACAACAAGGCAGTAAAAACCACAGAACAATAAGTGATGAAAACCGCAGTAAATACGCGAAATAAAAATATTTTTCGTCATAACATTTCTAAACAGTCAATTTAACTAGATTATTGGAAAACCTCGTTCTGTCACATTAAAACCTTCATAATCCATCGCGACACTGCCTACGTCACGAGAGTCGCGAGAGTGCATTCTAGGTCAGTGTTACATACAACTATGTCAGCAGCTATGTACCGTGTGATAACTAAGTGCGGTGTGCTGGATAGTCTAGATAGCTTAACTAGGTCGGAAGGCAGCCTCCATCGTAAATGCGCTTAGTTAGGATGAGAGGCCTCTCATCTTAACTAAGCGCATTGCACAGAGATTTTGCACCGAATACGGCTTTTATGGGTTCTGTATACCTTAATAATATAAGCCTTTATTACTGTTTTTTTAAAGGGTATTTTAAACTATTCCTTAGGTATTATTAACTTATTTATTATTGTCTATGTTTGTTATTCTTCTAAATCGGCAAACGTTGATTTGTCTGTGACAGCTTGTCTTCCGACATAGGCCTCCTCTAAAGATTTCCATTTAGTCTTGTCCTTTGCTGCACGGATCCATAGTGGACCGGCTATTTTCTTTATATCGTCTTCCCATCTTAAAATTTTTCTACCTATTTCTATTGCTCTCTCTCTCTCTCTCTCTCGGATACTGTTATATTATAAGTTTATCCAAATCTCTTTTCTTTTTCACAGCATAATTATGCCCCGTGCATCGCCATTTTAATTGTCTATAATGTCTGTTCACCTTAACATGACACGAAGTATTATGCCTACACAAAACAGTTCGACGACAAATTGCTTGTAATATTTATCTATATCCATTAGTTTCCAGATATACATAATCTTTGCAAAAATTGAACCTTATTAGCAACAAAATGCATTAGTTCAATACAGTACAGTAACTGTCGTGGTTTCGGACTTGGCCCTTCTCAAATAACCATAGTATAGGTATATAGTAAAGTAAGTTAGTACGTAACATTAAGGTACTATGTAATGTAACCTTAATGTTACCACAGAACACTAATATCCTATCGGAAAGAAGTAAGACTCCATAGAATAAAAATGCCAACACTAGAGCACACTAGCGCCGCTACTTTGTGCCCACGGAACTAACGCTTGGCGGGAGTTTTAAATAAAAACGGCGCTCTATTCAATCTTTTGTAGGGTGCTTACTTTTTTTGCGACTATTTATCTATTAAATGAATGGTGAATATTCAACATTTTGTTGAATATCCGCCTATTATAATATCCGCGTATTTTGATGATATATTAAAAAAACAAGCATTTTTAAATGATTTGTAATATGTTTATTTTCTTTTGCAACCATAACAATTTTCAAGCAGGTCTTAGTTTAAGTTTAGTCATCATGTGGCCAAGGTCTTCACACCATACCATTTATCCAAATTTTTAGGTGCTCAACTGCATTCGGCATTCTAACAAATCCATCAATAGACAGTGACTTAGACCTGGCACCAACAAATCCTATTGAAAGAATCTCTTCATTTCAATTAAGTGTTTAAGATGGGGACTCGAGTGTCCTGTAAGGTCTAAAGGAAATAAAGTACTTTGATTTTGACTCCTTTGGGTCAAATTTGTTTCCCTTTTTAAGATCTGGATTGTCTCCATTCAATGCATCAAATAATTGCTCCATTCTTTCGATGATCATTGTTGTGCTCCTAGCTTTTTGTGAAAGTTCATCTGAAAGAAAGATAACATAACATAATAATAAAAGTTGTTGTTGCAAGATTTTTAAAGATTTTTCAGTGGACCAGTCCCCAGCTGGAAAACAGAATTAAGCCCATACTCGTGCCCTGAAGTCATGGAATGAAGTCATTGAAGATGGTTCGACATTAATGAACTTATTGAGGATGGATCGATGGACGATAAAGACACGGATATTAATGTGGAAGTATTAATGTACTCACCTCATAGTAGCGGAAACCTGTGAAAGCACAAGTTAAAACATCTTCGGTTCCGTTTTTGGTGGAAATACGGCATTTAGCGCACTTTCGGTTTTAAGCCATTGTCAATCGAAATAACCTTTCAAAAAGTCGAAATCTTTCAAGATTATTAAAATGTTCTGTTGTTTACGATCACAAAACAAGCAATTAATTTTATATCGGTCTACCGTTTGGCGTTTGGCACGGCTTTCATTCCTTCAAATTAATGACAGTGTTACAGGGACATTTGGGTGTCATGTCAAGATTTTATGCATAGATTTTCTTTCTCTTTCTAACGTATAGCGCCATCTCATCTGATTTTCTATGCCCAAGTACTTGTGCTGTTGGCATTTTCTGCCTATCGAGTTGACAACCCCTGAATGTTACGTACTATGTAACAAAATTAATAAAATATTATGCATGTACCCCCTTAACAGCTACAAAATGTAAAGCATCCCTATCCACTTGGCTACATCAGTTAAGTTACGACGAGACTGAAGCCCTTCTGGAACGATTGACGTGAAATGGAATGACAAATCTCATTTATACACACGTACAGATACACACACACACACACACACACACACTATACACAAAATGGTCTGTTGCCCAGACTCTTAAGAGACTGGTGCCTCAGGAGATCAAAAGACATACACATACACTCGCGCACCACACCTAAGTACACACATAAACACACACGCACACAAACACACGCACACACAAACCGAATGATGTGAGCAGTTCCTACATTATTATTTTAAATCATTTTAATTTTAATATTAATTTAGTTCATACTTTTGTTATATTTTGCACAAATTTTAGAATTTATTTAATTTTGCAACTCTTCATGTTATTTTGTACAATGCAACAACATTAATTAATTAAATTTAATAATAAATGTATACTGACATTTTCTAAGTTTAAATTCAAATTAGATTAACTCTCTTGCCTTGGACCACACACAAAATGTTGTTTGCTCATATTCAGCGACATGATGTCAATTATTTTGTCCTACCCTCAATTTTGTATTTTGTTCCTTATTCTAATTTGTATAAAACACAAGTATTTCTATAATACTTTAAAGGTGTCTTCAACTATTGTTAAGACTGTGTATCTTTTATAATTGAATAAAACATTATTATTATTATTATTATTAATGAATTTGACAATAAAATACCTAACGTTAAACTCGCGTAAGGCCCGCGCGGGCTTGCTATTGTATGCAATCGTAGTTCCCACGGCAGCGGCGGCGATGAGTTCTAATTCTATGTGTGGGGACTAAGATCTGCGCTGATATCTCGCATAGGAGTGTATGTGCACTATCGGAGACTAGCGACCCGCTCCGGCTTCGCACGAGTGCAATGCAGCGTACTAAAACCTTCCACTTGAATAAATCTATCTATTAAAATAACTGCATAAAAATCCGTTCCGTAGTTTAAAGATTGAAGCATACATAGGGATATAGGGACAGAGAACGCGACTTTGTTTTATACTATGTAGTGATGAGTTACTTTGATATGTATAATATTAATTGATAGTATGGTATGTAGTACCTGACTACAACACCCGCTGGCTTACTCAAACGCCTGTAGCGTACGCACCTGCATCTCCTGAAAAGGTATTTAGTGCCGTTCGGCGGCTGGCAGGTGATCGTCAGCAGAGGCTCGGCCTTCTTGTTAGTAGCCCAGATGTTAGCAAGCCCGTCCTTACCGATGCTCACGAGTCGCCCGTCACACGGGCTGAAGTCTAGGTCATCCAGCTGAAATTAAAATGTACTTTACTGGACTTGACTTCTTCGTTATGGCATAGTGTAAAGTGTACTATTTTATTTTATTAAGCCTTAAGACGCATTCTCGCCTAAGAAAAACATTTGTTTTTGTTGTTGTTTGATGATTGATTTTTTGCTTGCATGTACATTCATTCTTAGGTCTAAGTGAATGGTATAGTTTTCACTAGGTACATGCACCCTGGAAGGGGCACTCTGCAAAACTGAGTTCAATTTTATTTATGTCAAATATATTTTTTGAATATTAACATTAATTTAAACAATAATACAAATTTCATGAAATAGAATTTAGCTTCGTGCAAATAGAATTAATTGGATTGAATTTAGAAGCCAGTAAGATTACGACAAGGTTTTCGTAACCGTAAATATCGTTGTACGACTATCGGCTCTAACAGTTTTATCTATCATCTTCACAATGTGTCAGTTATGTGTGCTTAGCACCCCATCTCAAACGCAAATAGTAGTCCAGTTGGGGAAATAGTACAAATAACATATCATTGCCTAAGACCGACGGTGTATGATTGTGCTTGGAAATGTAAACACAGTAATTTTATTTTCATACTAGCGGCCCGCCCCGGCTTCGCACGGGTATTAAACAAAAATTTCAGAAATTATACCCACTAAAACGATGGGTTTCACAGTTTTCATACGGATCTTTACTTTTTTTAACAGCATTGGGGTTTTTGACATTGACTCGACATTCCAAAACTGACACTGGCCGTAGAGAAAAAGCAAGCACCGTGCGCTATACAACCTCTTTTTCTATTCTGACGCGCCATAATAAAAAAAGAGGTTGAATATACAGCCCACGGTTCAATTATTGAATTTTTCATGCGGATCCCTAACTTTTTTGAAAATATTATATAGCCTATGTTCATCACGGAAAATTAAGCATTCTAATGGTGAAAGAATTTTTTAACTCGGTCCAGTAGTTACGGAGCCTATTCAATTCAAACAAACAAACAAACAAACATACAAACAATCAAATCTTTCCTCTTTATAATATTAGTATAGATAACTGGACTGTATCTTGAGATGAACAACAATTGTTTTTACTTTTTTTGTTTTAGACAAAAGGTTTTATAAACATAAACAGGACAAGAGGTTTTATAAACATTAAAAGTAAATAAACAAGGTTACAAATTATAAAATCCACCTTATTTTATAAGATAAGCCCGTTTTGTCTAAAACAACATTTGATGCAGATAATGACAAAAAAAAAAATTAACACTTTATATCAAAATAGTGGTCCACCCCATCTTTGCACTAGTATTTTACAAAAATTTCAAATGTTATACAAACAACTTTTTTGGAGAAAAATTCTATAGCCTATTTTCATCAGGGATAATGTAGAATTCTAATGGTGAAAGAATTTTTCAATTCGGTATTCAATTCCTATGGTTTCATATTCAATTCAAACAATGCAATAACAAAAAGAAAACACAAAACATTGCATTTTTTACATCTTTTCAACATACTTACTAAGTTTTAGTTTTAGCCTAAAACTATATTATTATTTTTTTGTTTAATGTGTAGGTATTTATTCTATGGATTATTTTTGGGTGTCATTATATAAGATAAGATAATAATAACTGTATTGCACCTTTTATATGAGCTCACCTCCTTAGTATGTCCTTCCAGTTCAAACAGGAGCTCCATCTTAGGGAAGCTCCACACACGGACCTTTGTGTCGATGCCACCCGTTGCCATGAGTTTGCAGCTGGGACTGATCCGCACCACTCGCTGAAGTGGATCATTGCTGAAAACATCAATATAAAGGGGCATAAAAAATAATTGTATGTAAAGCCATCAAGTTTAATATGAATAACCCGCATGGCAGTAGAATTGGCCCTTGAAGTTATAATGTAGGAGGGATTAGGTCTCTTTACGGTTCTGGCGTTTTGCATCTAATGTCTCAAGGAAAGTATATGAATGTATTAGCATATTGATTACCCGAAATCAGTCTGCACACTATCACTTGGCCTGATTTCAAAGGATATTCTCTTCTCGGTGGTATTACAGTTGCTGTCTTTTTTGGATATGTTATCATTCTCTGAAACAGTGCGACGCCGTCTTCGCACCAAGCCATTCTCTGCACGAAAACTGCCTCGTCTCATTTCCGCTGCGTCCACCATTCGCATATTCACTCTGTACAGCTGGCAGTGGCTTTCCTGACCCGCCGCCAGGTACGTCCGGTTCTTCTGACTCTTCACGGAGCATGTCATCACCACGTTAGGACCTGTTTCATGCCGCATCACTTCCTCTGCCACAAATCTCGTCCCATTGTGCGATAACTCGAATATTTCCTACAACAAAGGAACACGATTGAATTCTTCACGCTAGAATGCGTCAGATACGTCGATATGCAAAGAATTAATCAGCTGACACGTACTCTGATGCAACTTCGAAATACCAGTTTCTTTGAGTACCATGAATGTAAATACTTACGAATCCATTAGCGACACCTGTATTCGAAGCACCTCCACCCCCAGCTACAAGAACATGCCGGTTCGTGAGGGTCTGAAGGGTGTAGAGTGGAAAATCCACCCTGGCTAGTAAACCATCGCATCTTTTTTTCGACATTTCGTATTAGAACATTAAATTCACTGACTCCCATGCGTTTATGCAACTTTATGCTATCTGGGTGCTAGGGATAGCCACATTAGTCCACAATTATCAACAAATCAATAGAATAATGGCGAAATTCGATGAAATTCCTCAAAATCGGAACCAAAACTTCGGAAGATTTTCCAAAGTTCCAACATGACAAAAGTCATTTAGATTGACATATGTCATTTCGACGTTGACATTACAATCCTATTTACGAGTCCAACTATGTATTGAATCGATTGAAATCTTTTACAGTTGTTGTATAGACCGGGAGAATATTTTAGATAATTTTTATCCCCGTGTCATATTCCCACGGGATTTTACAGGGACACTCGATATAACCGAATCCGGGTTTTAGTTTATATTATTAGATTTATTAGATTATAATGATTCATGGAAGGTTTAATGTCCCCGTAAACGAACAAGTATTTGATTTGACAGTGTGGCTCCCTCCCCTTTCCTGCAAAAATGTCAACAATGTCAAAATGAGATACCTACTACGTGAACATGTCGACTGAATTGAATTACTTTTGCGACTAATTTGCCTATTTAGGATACAAAATGAACCACGAGGAGATCAAGGCTGTTGTACAGGAAAAGTTTCTATCTAGCGAACACGTCACAGCCTTCCTGAACGATGCCAAAGTGTTACATCCCGAGTGGGTGAAGAAGGATAGATTGCTGGCGATCGCCGAGTTCGGAGATGAGAAGGCCGTGTTCTGTTTATGTACATCGAGCTGCCCACCGAAATCTTTCACGGACCTGTCCATAGAAATAGTGCTGCCGATCGATAATACGTTCAAATGTGAGATCGACAACAAGCCGTCTGACCCCGAAGCGGTGTTGTACCTCAACCTGCAGTCGCGCGGCACTCAGTACAAGTTCGAGATACAGATGACTCCACGCGTCGACAACTTCGTTGACGAACTCTTCCGAGGTATAGAAGCGGTCAACAAAATGTCTACACAGCCAGAGTTTGTGTGGACCAAAAAGTACAACAGGAAGAGTGATGATGATGTCATTATCCAGAGTCTAGTGGTCCCGCGGAGCGGAGTGGCGCATACGCACGGCTCCGCGCCGCTCGCCATCCGCGAGAGTATTATAAAACACAAGATGTTTGATAGAGAACTAGACTACACTTACACTAAAAACTTCTCAATATTCTGCGGTACTTGGAATGTGAATGACAAGCCTCCAGGGATCCCTCTGAAGGGCTGGCTGAGCATCGACAAGGAACCTCCTGACATTTATGCAGTAGGATTTCAAGAACTGGACCTGTCTAAAGAGACCTTTCTATTTGATCAAACACTGAGAGATGATGAGTGGTACTGTGCTGTTATAAACAATGTTGACTCCAGAGCTAAGTATGTTAAAGTTGAGAAAGTAAGGCTAGTGGGAATGTTGCTTATTGTACTCATAAAAGCCAAGTATATGCCTTTTGTGAGAAATGTTGTTTGTGACACTGTTGGTACTGGGATCATGGGCAAGATGGGAAACAAAGGAGGTGTGTCAATAAGGTTTGATCTCCACAGTACCTCTATATGCTTTGTTAACTCACACTTAGCTGCACATGTTGAGGAGTATGAAAGAAGGAACCAAGACTTCAGAGATATCTGCAATAGGACAAGGTTTGCACAGGTTAACCAGCCTCCCAAAGCAATAAAAGATCATGACCACATCTACTGGCTGGGAGACCTCAACTACAGAATAACTGAACTAGACCCAACTACAGTGAAAAAGATGGTCAATGAAGGCAATTTTGGACCCATCCTAGAATGGGATCAGTTGAAGCAACAACACAAGTTAAACAATGTATTTGCTGGATACATAGAGGGCCCAATTGGATTCAAACCCACTTATAAATATGATCCAGGCACTGACAACTGGGACTCAAGTGAGAAGAACAGGGCTCCAGCTTGGTGTGACAGAATATTCTGGAAGGGGGACAGCATTGCACAACTAGCTTACAGAAGCCACCCCTCACTCAACATCAGTGATCACAAGCCAGTGTCAGCACTGTTCAGGTCATCTATCAAAGTGATTGATGAGGAAAAATACAGAAAAATTTATGAGGAAGTCATTAAACATTTAGACAAATTAGAGAATGAACAGATACCACAAGTCAAGGTTGACATCACAGAAATAGACTTTGGAACTGTGAAATATCTAGAACTTCAAGTCAGGACAATCACAGTTAAAAATATAGGCAAGCTTCCTGTGGAATTTGAATTTATCAAGAAGTTGGATGAATCTAGCTTCTGCAAAGAATGGCTTATAGTGGAACCTTATAAGAAATGCATCTGTGCTGATGAGGAGTGTGAAATACAACTTAAAGTACTAATAAATAAGACCTCAGCCTGTAAGATGAATGCTGGAACTGACAAATTGTATGATATTCTTGTTCTTCATCTCTCAGGTGGTAAGGATATATTCATCACAATTAATGGAACTTATCAGAGAAGTTGCTTTGGATGTTCAATTGAAGTACTGGTCAACTTGAACATGCCAGTTAAAGAAGTACCTGTGGGCAAGCTGATTGAATTGGAAAGCAAGAGAGACCAGTGTGTGTCTAACCAGTCAACCTACTCAATACCAAAAGAGATATGGTTTCTGGTAGACCATATATATCTGAATGGTTTAAAGCAGCCTAATCTATTTGAGCAGCCCGGTTTCCACTCAGAGATACTGCAGATTAGAGACTGGTTGGACAATGGCTCTGTAGACCCCATCCCGGGGAGTATTCACTCCGTAGCAGAGGCCCTCCTGTTGTTGTTGGAGAGTACAACGGATCCCATCATTCCATACAACCTTCAGTCTGTATGTTTACGGAATTCTGGCAACTATCTACAATGCAAGCAAATTGTTATGGAGCTACCAGAGTTCAGAAAGAATGTGTTTCTGTATTTATGTGAGTTCTTGCAGGAAGCCTTACAGCATAGTGCAGAAAATGGCCTGGATGCTAAAACATTGTCCACATTATTTGGTGCAATATTTCTCAGAGACAATCCCAATGTCATCCAAGAGCCTCAATCTCGCATTAACAAGCAGGTCATTGACAAGAAAAAGGCCCAATTTGTTCACCATTTCTTAACAAATGATCACAGTGACCTAATATTTTCTAGATAATTTTTAAGACATATTGTTCAGGAAAATTAATGAATGACATTGTAAATACTTATTTATAGCAATGCCCCAACATTAATAGTACCTAGTTTTCCTGATTGTGTAAGTAGTAATTTATTTATTGTAATACTCATTACATTCTCCATACATTAACATGTTACTTGTGCTACATCCTGTAGCTGAATGTTCCAGTAGATGTTAAAATATTATTTATTATATTTATAAATTAAATCACTACGCTTAATTTACCCATCTATGTGTATCGTTTTAAAATTCATAAATTTGCATTAATCTATTTTAATAGATTGAACTTCGAACTTATTTACCTCTCTCTCTATTAAAACATTGACAAAATGAGTTCTCAATGGATTTTCAGAAAATATTTATGATTACAATTTTTACTTATGTGAAAAATTATTTATGTGTATGAATGTTGTTGCCTCACTACTAGTAACAATTTGTACTTAATCTGTTTAGTAAGTCATGATTAACCAAGTGTTTCATAACATTAATGTATCCATGGCTATAATGCTGGCTCTGTTGTTATAATTAAGTTTGAAGATACTAGAAATCTTTATTTTATAGTGATTTATTTTTATCGCAAAAAATCGAATGTTTAATTCCAAGTGGCCAATATTATTTTAAGTACTTCTTTTGTGTTTGGCTCTTGGTTCTGGCAACCTTCAGGTAGTTAGACCAAGTTTCTGTTTATTATACAATATACAATGGGATAGGTAAGATTAAAGACGATAGGTATTTGGTATTGTCGTTGTATGTAGATGTACTATACCTAAGTATAGAGGTAGGATCCACAGAGATTTATTAGTTTTTCTGTGGCATGTTCCCAAAAAAGGAGAAGGTTTGTATGTTTTTTTACATCCCTACAAGTTTCTCACATCATTACTGTAAATGTTGTAAACGTAGATCTTATTAATTTATTGTATGAAAATTAATTTGTCGTATGAAGTAAAAAAATATGAACTTATAGCTATCTAGTTTTTATTTTAAAAAACATGATGGATTTGATGAACATAAACCAGTTTAATTAAATAAACTAGTTTTATTTATTCCTAGCGGTCCGCCGCGCCGCCCGCCCGGCTTCGCACGTATATTTAACAAAATTTTAGTATTTGATGCTTACTTTTTTGAAAATATTCTATAGCATATAGAGATAGCTATAGAATATTTTCAATATATTATTTTGATGAACATATTATGTTCATCAAAATAATATATTCTAATGGTAAAACAATTTTTCAAATCTTTCATCTTTAAAATAATAGTATAGACATGTCACGCCATCTCATGAGATAGTGGCGTAGCAAATAAGTGATACAATGTCGTTTCATAGATGGCAGTGTACAAAAAAATCTTAATCTTAAATCCTATGGCTGTATACAGCCGACGGGAGTTGGTATAGGTGCTATCTGGGCTGCGTTCAGAGGCTCAGGGTGCGGTTGTTTGGTGTAAATTTTAACTCATCCGAAGGTGCAGAACGAGCTGAGAATTACAACGGTAAAAAGTTGCAACCGTCGCAAGTTGTGAACGCTTTAGTTAATAGCAACCGAGCGTTTTTCCTGAGGTCATGAACCACCTAGTTGCACTCCGAGCGCGCTCGAGCGTTGGTTCTGAACGCAGCCCTGTCTTTAAAAATTAATGTTAAAAGTTTGTTCCGCCGCCATTTGTGGTGCAACGCGTATACGACTCGGGTAGCGTGCGACCAGCAAGACAGGGCTGCGTTCACAACCTACGCTCGAGCGCGCTCGGAGTGCAACTAGGTCGTTCATAACCTCAGGAGAAACGCTCGGTTGTTATTAACTAGAGCGTTCACAACCTCCGACGGTTGCAACTTTTTACCGGTGTAATGTGTAATTCGATCGACGAAAAACACTCTGACATTGACTGCTGTCATATTTTCCGTTGTCATAGTTTGTTATCTACTTAAATATCAAGATTTCTACAGTAAATTTCAAAATTTTCAGTATTTATCAGTTATCGATCGTAGTTACAGTCAGTAGATACATTTTACCTCAAAGTAACCGCAAAACAAAAACAAAACAAACGAACGTTCGGCAACTGTAACGTCAGTTTTGTCATGATAATGTCAACTTTGACGTATAACAACCGACTCGTTCTGAACCTTTGGGTAAGTTAAAATTTACACCAAACAACCGCACCCTGAGCCTCTGAACGCACCCCAATAGCGTGCGACTGATATCAAACGCGTGATCGACACGTCTCGTCGTGTGCGAAACTAGCTGAATATGTATGGCGGCCATGGCCGTAGGGAGGGGGGGGGGGGGTTCAAACCCCCCCCCCCCGAAATGTTGAGGCACCGTTAAAAATCAAACTTGAATAGGTAAAATTTTCTCGGATACGTACTCGTACGTGGAAAGTGCGGCTTACTTTCAATTAATAGCTATTCTCTCTTAAAATCACAAAAAAAATTTCGTCTCATTTCGTCTCCTATTAACAACAGCGCGCTCTGAGTCGTCGGTGGCGGACGGGGCGCGCTCGCGCACCATGCCATGCGATTCCTATTGTGTATCTACATACATTGTACTTTATGTAAGCACTTAAATATTTCTTTAAATTATTATCTTTTGAAAACTCAAACTTTTTTTCGACAAAATTCGTCTCTAGGTACATTCTAAATGAGCTGGGTGCACGCATCGCATTCATTTACGGCCGATTCCAGCTAGGCAGGCAGATCACGACATTACTTTTAATTTTATAAATCAATAGACCTATTTTGTTGTCGTTCCGTAATTGAATTGCTTTCTCCGTTTACTGTCATGTATTAATTTATAACATACTTTTCTAAACTATTTAATAACGGCCGAAAAAGTAAAAAAAAAATTCGCGGCTCGCTCCGCTCGCCGTTAATTCGGAATTATTCTAAGCTTTTTAACAACCTTGCGAAAATGCCACAATTTCTCAAAAATTTTCAGCGGCCGCAAACTCAACAAAATATCGGCGGTCACTCACTCACTGTTATAATTTTGGCTCTAAAAGTTTCAGGGTTCGCTAATCATAATCAATCTTTTGTCACTCTTGATTCTATTTTATAGATCATCCGAAAGGTCGCACAAAAAATTGCGGCTCGCTTAGCTCGCCGTTCATTCTGTAGCCTTTTGGTCATTTTTATCAGCCTGCCGAAAATATGTTAAAAAATTGCGGCTCGCTTCGCTCGCCGTTCATTCTGTAGCCTTTCGGTCAGTATTATCAGCCTGCCGAAAATATGTAAAAAATTTGGCGGCTCGCTTCGCTCGCCAATCATTCTATAGCCATTTAGTCATTTTTATCAGCCTGCCGAAAATATGTAAAAAAATTGGCGGCTGGCGTCGCTCGCCATTCTCTCATAATAATGTGAATTGTTATACCTACCCCTTAACTAATACTGCTAACTTTTTTGACACTCGAAGTTATTTATTTTTTGTATTGCTCACATTTTTTTCTTTGTTGCTGGCATACCAATCTCTAATCTCCAAAATGACTACCGCAGTTTTTAAAATATTTGGGGCTAGCTGTCACATTTATTGTCACACTTTTGCCTACTTTTTTACAAAACATCGGAAAAATCTGAAAAAATTCGCGGCTCGCTCCGCTCGCCGTTACCCATGGTTATTATATTTATATCGATTTTTTTTGGAAAGTGCTTGGTTGAAAACCAATCCAGGTACTAGCATAAGTAGCATAAGTAGATATATAAAGATGTTGCATGTTGTCTCGGGCGGGTCTAAGGCTCGACCCCCCCCCCCCCCCCCGAATAGTATTTCTGGCTACGGTCCTGATGGCGGCTACTCAGATCAGAAGCGACGCGTAGGATACGCGTACGAAACACAAATCGCTTGAGAGTCGCTTCGTGAGAGAAGGGCCTTATAGTTTATAGCCCTCCTAGCACGGGGAGGGATGAGAGATTGTTCTTTAAAATGACGCCGCATCGCCAAAAAACATTGCCTATCTACCGGCGACGTGCTTAGAGCCATTTCTATTAGGTCGGATGGTCGGATCTCAGACTAAGGAATTCCTTAGTCTGAGGGTCGGATAAACAAAAACAATGTTGACACCATACAAAATGGCAAAACTCACCTTTTTGGTCTACAACAATATTTAGAACGCAGCTTCATAGATCACTGATCAATATTATAATCGAACATAAATGCGGCAAATTTGAATTCGTCCAATCACTAAACAGCATTTTACCATTTGACAAACGGACTGAACAACAAACTGTTCTTTTGTTTATCCGTTAACTTCGCTTGACAGATCTCGGTCGCTCATTCTGTCATTCTACGTTGAGGAATTTTGAATTTTGTTAATTCAACGGCACAACCGAAGTTATTTAATTTTGTGAAGACTGCTTGTGGACCAATAACCGTCTCATCTCAACCGTGCTAGCAGTTGTGCTCTTGCGCTCCTAAACTTAACACCTACATTAGTAATAAATAAAGCCTGGAACTTCGAACATCCGAGGCAACAATGGAAGTTGAAAATAAATGTAAGTTTTTTACTCTGTTTGATTTATTTGTTGTTTTGACGGAAAAAATAACGAACTAGGTACACAGTAGGTAAAAACACATTATTATTGTGGATCACGGCATAGGCACCCTAAATACCCATTATGTAGCTAGATAAGTAGTACTATATATTTTTCAGAATTCCAAATTTTCGTGTGCCCTTTCCAAGTAACTGAGAGAATAAAAAGATGCTGCTTCCATTGTTATTAATCAAACTAATCAAAAACCCAATTAGAGTGTATAAATGTGAGAGTACTGAAAATCAATGAAAGTCCTAAATATAGCCAGGTAGGTACCTACCTATCTTTTAATCTAAAAAAAACATGCAGATGAGATACCTAAGTATTATTAAGTTTTTATTTTGATAATTTATTCCTTTATTTTGCTGGTATATAACAAAACAATCATGCCAAAGTAGGTACCATTTTAATTTTTACTTGCCTCCCACCAGATGCAAATTAAACAATATAATCTGATCTGATCTGCATAATATTGGTTCCAGTGTTTCCTATGCCAACCCTAAAAAAAATGCCTATGCTGTTTTCTATATTACCCACCCAACCATTTTTTCTTAGGTAACAAATTAATCTATGAAAATTACATTATATTCAGAAACTACATCCAGTATTTGCAATTATAGGTACCTACTTACCTCCATGTTCTGTATGTGTTTTTGTTTGTTTACTTTATTTTTTTTTGTCTGTGACTAAATAAATGTTTTTCTATTCTATTCTACAATTGAAAGAATTGAGCTAATTGCAGAATATTGCAAACAATCTAAAAGTAGCTCGACTGATCCATATCAATAACAGTCTGTAGCATTAGCATCCCCAAGACACCGGCTGCATTGCATTGCTGTACCTAATGTATTTTAACAATGTGAATTTTAGGCTTAGTAGGTATGGGTTAAATTTAAATATTTCACATTAAATTTGTCTGGAGTATAAGCTGTCAAAAAATATTCTTAATTATGCAATCAGTGTCGGGAAAAATAGGTAAATAAATGTTAAAAATACTCATATAATAGTAGTAAAAATAATATGAGGTAAGAGACTGTAAATAATTTTTCATAAACCCATGCTTTCTAATGTCAACCATCATCATGTTTAATAAGGAGAAAATTTTGAAATTTCCTTTGTTCAACATAATATAATAAGATAAAATAGGTGGGATACAGATTAATATTAAATCAAAGGTATGGATTTGGACAATTCAAAACAGGTTTTGAAAATCGTCTAAGCTTCATATACCTACTTAAAATACATTGAAAATAATAAAAAAAAAAAACTGTAGGTACCTACTTACCTACCCACTAATCTCTGAAGTAACTGGTGCCTGTAGTTATAATAATGTATCCTGGGGAATCCATGCAGCATCATTTAGCCCCAAGCAAAGCAAAGCTTGTGTAGTGGGTACTAGATAACTGTTATAGTTAATACAGTTTAACACAGATATTTTTTTGTGTACGTAGAAAACGTCCAGAACAGAACACACAAACAAATATCTGCAAATCGTACAAATATTAGTCCCTCGACGCGCGAGTTATACTCGAACTTGATTAATCTTGTTTTGAAATCGTAATTGAATCGAAGTTTAGTACTTAGAGCTTGGCTGCTATAAAATTATTTTCGAAAGGCGCTAAACTAGGTATCCTAAATCTACTTCTGTAATCAGTACCTATGTATATGTCTCTTATAAGTACTACTACTATATCTATACCAATAGTAGGTGATGATCACCTATAGATTTAGATATCTACATAATGTAGATATTAAAATTTCAGGTTTGTAAGAAGTATTTCTAAAACGCAGAAATAAGCATATATAAGCTTTGGCAAATTGACACTATGTAATTATGTATTCATGTTCAGCGTTTACATTGACTGTTACAATTGTATAACGTAAAGTTCGTACGTACGTAACACGTAACAACACAATCGAGTAAAACTCAAAACAAGAGTGTTGCAGTAATAATTAAACCAATAAAAAAACAAATTAATCATCATTCTATTAACCAATTAGCCAATAACTCTATTATGCCCTGTCTGGCTCTACTCCGATTTATTAGTTTGCCGCGGCAGTTGAGAATCCGTTGGGTTCGAATTTTGAGACGTAAATAACGTGCGAGTAATCTCGCTCGTCCTTACAACGGTCGGAAGACTGTTGGAACACGTTTTTTTTAAGACGTTTTTAGGTATAGGTACCTCTATATAAGACATTGTAATGTAACCTTACAATATGAGAAGTTCAGTGGTTCTGTTGTCCACTAGAGCCTCGATATCGGCGTAGATGTCACACATACTGACGCCTTACATGGCTGCAGATTAACTTTAACTCACTCTATTGAGCTGAACTACCCTCGAGACTTCTTGAATACATTATCGGTGCTGAACGGCGAAATAGGAAGTTGATCATCACATCGGCAAAATAAAGAAAGTAATAAACGATGAATAAACAGGATTGGCTGAGGCTATCTTGGCAATCGGCAATCTTGTAGTCAATGATTTCAAAATCTCTGCTTGTAGTCTTGTTAGGAAGATATTAATAAACTGATTATGTTATTTATTAATCGCCTATGTGTCATAATGCGACGACGACGGTTTAACAAGTTCAAGAAAGTGTTGTTTTTGTGTGTCATCCACCGGCGGCGGTTGGGAAGGTCATAAGCAGTGATCGGAATTGGGTGAGCTAAAATACCTAAAGTTCAAAGAACAGAGGCAAAACAAAAAAAATGGAGACTTCCTTACTACAATAATTTTTTGGACCCAATTGGGACGAAATTGAATAATTGTCGCAGTTAGTAAGTATATTTAATATTAACGTTTATAAAATATTACGAACTAATTCAAATCATTTTTAACCATCCAACCCAACCACCCATCTTTTGAACCAACTGCAATAACTTTCATATTTTATGACTTATATTTCTAATTGTTATTAACTCAGGTAAAAAACTGATTCACCTCATTTTTCAGTTTTATTTTCCCAGAATAGCCGAAGCTTGTTGTCTCTTTCTAGCTTTTGCTATCTTTTGTTTGTCACGAGGTTTGTCACGCTGGTCACGAGTAAATCAACCAGAGTTTAAAAAGTTTTTACTTAAATTATTATGTGTTGTAAATGTACAAAAGTTAAAGCGATTCCCGATGAATCGTTATTGAGAAAAGTTTACTTGGATATTGTTTTTAAAAAGAAAATTGCTTCAATTTATGATCATGTTCATAATCAAAAACTTTGGATTTCTCTAGATGAAACTACTGATTATTTAGGTCGTTATATTGTAAATTTTCTAGTAAAACTTTTAAATGTGGTAACAAACAAACCATTTTTAATAGCTTGCAAAATGATAGAAAAGGTGAATGGAGAGACAGTAGCTCAATTTGTGATTGAATGTTTAGAAAATATGTGAGGAGACTCTTATGAAGCCAAAGTAGGAGATGTTTTAGTATTATGTTCTGATAGCGTAGCATTATGTTGAAAGCAGGAAGAATTTTAAAAAACTATTTGCCTAATATGATGCATGTAACCTGTTTAGCACACGGTCTTAATCTCGTTGCAGAACAAATAAGGTCAGAATATGTGGATGTTGATAGGTTAATTTCAAATGTAAAAAAGATATTTTTAAAGGCTCCCAATAGAGTAAAAATATTAAAGGAAATGTTTCCACATGCCATTACCACCAGAACCTGTCATAACAAGGTGGGGTACATGTACCCCACCTTGTTATGACAGGTTCTAGCCATGGCTAGAAGCAGTCTCGTATTATGCCAAATATTACGAACAAATTAAAACTATTGTAAGACTTCTTAGAAGCTCTGAAGCTTTATCCATCAGGCACGCTAAAGCTGTACTAGGAAAAAAATCTGAAGTATTTTAATACTTCAGACGAAAATACATCTGATGATGACAAAGAAAACTCCATTCCTGATGGCGATGAAACATTTAGTTATTTAGATTAGCTATTCAGACTGACTAATTTCTACATCAACTGAAATAATATTCTTCTGTGTCTCTTAACATTTGGTTACTTTCATAATTTTTACGTTGATTCCAATGATTGTACAACATGAATAAATGGTGTGGAAACTATAATTTTTTTTTTAACCTTTACCTACTTTGTTAGTCACACTAATATTATAAATGTGAAAGTTTGGATTGATGTTTGTTACTTCTGGGACGAAAAAATAAACAGACGAAAAATTGGGACGAAAAAATATTTAGTCCTAAGGCGTCTCCATTTGGTCTCTGTTATTTTTCGAAGTTTAGGTATTTTAGCTCACCCAATTCCGATCACTGGTCATAAGCAACCGTTGGATGATTCACAGAGTTTATTCCTTTTATTTCGAACGATGAAATACCGCTCCTTATTGGGCATCTTGTACTTGCTCGTTTTGTCTACGTCTTTGTTTTCTTTCATGGTTTTAATGGGGGCTTTTTATGTAAATAGATATGTTTATCTGATTATATCCTGGATCCGAGTACTACCTAACCGTCACACTAAGGGGTATTCGGCCCATAAAAGCGGTCAAAAGTCCGAAAACACAAAGTAAACAGTTCCTGGAAACGATGCTACCTGGGAGTACCGCAATGCATGGAGAACAAAAGCCGACAATCATTATAATTTTAACTGGCTTGTATTAGTTGCTGTTAGTCGTTATATTAGCATCTTACAGCGAACACGGAAATTAAGCAATAAGTGAACGATTTTTAAGTCGCATTCGGAACTCTTTTATGGAAGTGGTGTATTTAAAAGTGATTATTCTCGTAATGCATACTGTTGAGCCAGGTATGTACTATCGATATTACTTAATTGTATTAAAATATTGCGAGGATATTAGAAGATGTAGTGGTTTTTATGAACCGTAATACTTACTCGTGAGATTTTGAGTTATAATTAGACATAATAGAGTTTTTGTTATATTTCCGGGAGTTTCCCGGTACATGTTGTTTTTTCCTAGGTTGATATAACTATCCTTCTCTTAGAATAAGTTTAAATTGGGTGCCTAAATTTGCCTATTGTATTTTATTTTTTTTTTCTTCGATGAGCTCATTTTACAAAATTAAATTAATTATTTACACTTTATATTCTAATATCGTCTTTTTTTCTTGTTTAGGTGGATCCGGTGTCCTGGTTTGGACTCGAGAATATTTGTATAATATAGCGAAAAAGAGCACAGAAAGAGAATTAGCAAAAAAGTGGGAATTTGTAGAGAACGCGATAATTAATAGACCATCATTTCCCGTTGAAGAAGTACAAGTGTTTCGCCGCCAATTTTCTTATATTAAGGCAGAAATGAAGACCAGGTGGCTTGCTGCCAACAGGACTCAACGTGTTTTCTTAAAGAAAAATCATGATTGGTTGCAAGGCACAGTGGAAATTCCTTCCCAATGTACAAAAAAGCCGGGTCGTCCATCAAAGAAATTCGATGACTTGATCGTCTTTTTCGTCAGATCCATACATGAGCCGTATACTACGGCCAAAACCGCCAAAAAGATCAAAGCCATTTAGTGCAGCAGCTATGGAAATGTTATTACCGGGTGAAGTTGACGTTTCATACGAAGAAGTTGAAATTACCGAAGATATGGACGAAACAAATAATTCAAATGATGAAGACGGGTGGGACTCCTCCTCTGAGTAATGGAAGCAGTATAATTAATTATAATCATAAAGAAATTAAATATTATTTCTGAAGTTAACAACATTTTTTACACATTTTCCTAAAAAGTAGATTCTGTACGTCTCACACTTAGCTATTTTCTAAAGTAAGCAAGGTAAAAAAAAAAAATTGGTATACTTATTACTGTTATGGACTTATATAAACGATAAGATAGAAAAATATTTTTGTCCACATTTTTGGGTCAAATACCCCTATGTGCGTCATTCTGAATTGTACTAAAGTAGATAGAATATCCATAGCGAGTATTAAAAATCGAGAGCGTTAACGCTGCAGTATCTCTGTCTGTCTGTTACCTTTTGATGCCTAAATGGTTGAACGGATGTCAATGTTTGGCAGGAGAGTTAGTTGTCCCTAGACGAAAAGCGGCGACTTTGACTTAAAAAAAAGCGTGTGAAGCCATGGACAGAAGATAGCACTAAATAACTAAAACTAAGGTAGGATATTAAAGAAAGGGTTTAAGCTTGATATGTCTCTTCAAACCCACGCCTTTATGTACTCTTAATAGGCCGTAAAAGTAGACTTTTTATATTTTCCCTTTCGTCCCTCGGCTCGTTTGTATGTATGTTATGAAAAAATATAATCCATTTAAAAGTATTTTAGTTATGTATTAGAATGCATACAGAAAAAAAACCTACTAACACCTTAAACTATCAATCTTAAACTAAAAATCCACCGACCGAAATTAGTCGCTTTTACCAATTAAAACGACAACTCATTTCATACAGTCGACTTGACTAAAGTCCAATCTGGAACTCCATTAGCCGAGGTGGCAGAGCGGCTACCAATAGCCTCCAATTAACTTTGAATTTGCCGTTAGATCTATAACGTTATTAAATTGACGCTAAGAGGTCCCCAGCTGGGGGAGGCGTTGATTAAAAGCTTAGACAACTGGAAGAGCAATCGCCCTTAAGTGCTCCACGTAAATTCCAATACAATACCAAAGCCAGTTTAATTCCCGAACCAAGCCGCTTAATGGGCTGTAACGGAACGGGACTTTTAAATCGATTTGCCCGGCTACATTGTGTATCAGCACGAGCACAATAAAAGTACCCACCCTGTGGTCAATATTGACATGTTTCATGTCGAGGCGTAAACAATGATATTGTTCGGCAAACACGGCTACGTAAATGAAGACGTGAACTCCCCACGGGAACGTGTTTCGTTACAATTTTCAGGGTTGACGTGTGTGGAATCATGGACCAAAACAATATTTTGTTTTCTGATAGCTTTTACACAGAATATTGTGGGATTTGGTCCATCAATAAGCTTGCGAGCAGTTTATAATAATCATGTGTCGGTATTTGTTTATTAACAAATCAAACGGTTCATTGCTGTTGATAACAATAAGATCCATTGTATTGATGGCATGAAAACTGGCGGCGCAAACATAATGGCACTGTTCTTGGAATTTACCCTTGAACCAGGCATATCTATCTATCGATTTTCACTAGGTCATAAAAAATCATGCATGCGTTTCTTGTCTAGGTACATAATAAATAATCAGTAAGTAATAAAATAAACATAAGTTAAATTTTTTGTAACGTCTGTCAACAGTATCTAGATTTTTAAGGTCAGAAGATTCTAGAACAAACTTTATAGTGTATTTCTTCACTTATTTCTCGTTTCATTTGAAAATTTCCTATGTCTATCAACAACCAAGTATATTTCTGTCGTGAATAGCTTCTTGTCTTTATGTTTCGTGAGAAATTGCAGAGAAAATAATAGACTGTCCTCCTACGCTGCTTTCTATCGTTCGATCCAGGTAACCAGGTTGTTGCTTATTATATTACCAGTAATGAAAGCTGTCTTATGCGTTGTCCAGAAAAGGCAATGACGACGTGGGTGTAGCAGGCGAAACATGAACGCCTACAGCCCAAAACGTCGGTCAAAATCGCAAACAGATGCATTTCATTGTCTGGAAAGTGTATAATGCCACTCAATTTATTTGCGTGGGCAATAACTTGAACGCAGTCGGTCAGGTCATCCAACTTGTACCTAGTTTAGCGGACGCGCTTCGTAGTTAGTAGAAATGCGATGCTGACACATGTTTGCTATAATTACAGAAAGGGCGATGGCTTTTACGAAGCGATGCGGCTAATAATATTTACTTGGGGACGAAAGTTTCTCTCCCCCTTTTAGTTTTCGTCTCGTAAACTTGATTACGAGACTTCCAAGTTCCCTCTTTCAGTGCTATAAAGAATTATGATTCGCTGAAGCAAGACGTAGTTTCAGAAGAAATTGGGCAATCGCAATATATTCATGGATGAGTCACATATTCGTATAACCATTCAATTCGCAATATCTTTTCTTTGAAATTATTTTTATCTTGCATAGATCCAATCTCTCCAAAGCTCACTTTAATTTTTGAATTAATTTCTCACGTCGATTAAAGTTGTTCGTAGTTTAGTTAATAGTGCACAGTGCGTTTAATAATGTAAGTTCTACCTGGACTTAAAAAGATGCAGAAAATATTAGATACCAGGGCTTATTATTTTGCTAGAAGCACCCAACAACCTTGTTAGCCTACTTACGCAAAGCTTCTGGATTTCATGATTAATTTCAGTTTTATTGTTGCTGTAAATCTCCGTCTACTAGCGCTTTTAGTAGCTTTTTACTGTCTTTAGACCCTCGCTTGTCCGACCTCGGGATTAATAAACTCCATTAGATACCGTTGTACGTGGGTTCGCGTGTAAAAGTGTGTGCCTTTGTGAGTGCAAAAAAAAAACAATCAATACTTGAAAACTGTCTTGCGAAGTGGCAATTTCGAATCAGGAGATGTCGTTTTTACCTAATAGTTTTGTTATAAATTAATGTATACTAGCGATCCGCCCCGGCTTCGCACGGGTATTTAAGTAACAAAAAATTTATATTTCATACGGAACCCTACATTTTTAGAACATTTGCTATAGCCTATGTTCATCACGGAAAATTTATTACGGATTCTAATAATGAAAGAATTTTTCAAATCGGTCAGTGTAGTTTCGGAGTCTTTTAATTGTAAACAAACAATCAAATCTTTCCTCTTTATAATATTAGTATAGATAAAAACTACCTAAATAAAAGTATGCCGGAAAAATTGCTAAAAGGTAGTTAGGTAGTACAAAAAGGAAATGATTCGTCGGTGAACAGGTAGTTTAAGACTTAAGTAGGTGGGTTTTAGTTTTAAACTACTTTTTTCACGTTATATCTTTGCACGAGAATAGTAAATTTTATTTATTTTTGAGAAACAGTTTTGGAAAGTACTAACAAAGGCCTTGCAACAATGCCCCACATGAGCATATTTACCTTTAACATTGAAATTTTGAACCCTTAGACCCTGCTGTATCATTCATTTCATTAGTTCCTCATTAACGACACATGACACGAAACATACGACACTACCTACATTACATGTGTTCCGTGTGAGAACAATGAAATCGTCTACATACATTCATCTATAAGTATCATTACATTATACATTCATAAATCTATATAATGTACCTATTTCATACGTAGGGTGCCAATGCCAACCTCATAACCCTCCTCCGGTGGTAGTTGGCTATTAACAATTAACATAAGATACATAACTTTAGTTTTGCAAACATTATATTCTAGTCGTTTAAAACGACCGTGTAAAGTTTCATCTATATCTATACTAATATTATAAAGAGGAAAGATTTGATTGTTTGTTTGTTTGTTTGTTTGTTTGAATTGAATAGGCTCCGAAACTACTGGACCGATTTGAAAAATTATTTCACCATTAGAATCCTAAATTTTCCGTGATGAACATAGGCTATATAATATTTTCAAAAAAGTTAGAGATCCGCATGAAAATTTCAATAATTGAACCGTGCGCTGTATATTCAACCTCTTTTTCTATTATGGCGCGTCAGAATAGAAAAGGAGGTTGAATAGGTGCTTGCTTTTTCTCTACGGCCAGTGTCAGTTATGGAGTGTCAAGTCAATGTCAAAAACCCCAATGCTGTTAAAAAAAGGTAAGGGATCCGTATGAAAACTTTGAAACCCATCGTTTTAGTGTGTATAATTTCTGAAATGTTTGTTTAATACCCGTGCGAAGCCGGGGCGGACCGCTAGTATTTCTATAATTTTGTAGGTACATTGATGTGAATACATAATAATAAACGTAAGATACGATATCATATGAGCAAACTCATCTATTCGTAAGCACTCATATCCAGTATTGGAAGGTCTCCAAAAAGGTTCACTGCGCATGACCTAACTTGTGCTGGGGTGAACAATCTATGCTTTGTACCACGTAGGAACAATGCGGTAGACAACGATGCGAACTTAACGGAACCAGATTCAATGGAACCAATCCGTGAACCACACAAAAAATGTAGATTCTATTCTATGGCCTGAAACATAGATGTATAGACCACCCTGAACATTGAGCGATTGAACAGCCAAATATGGTCTTGGCTTTGAGATCATACATACTGCATTAGGTAGCCTTGGTGAAAGTAGGGTTCGAGTCGCAAGACAGATGGTCCTTGAATGTAGATTTCCTCTCATCAATATTAACGGGTGCTTTTTGTTTAACTGTCATGCTGGTCTTCTGTAGACTTATCAGGTGTAGCTGTGACTGTGACCTAAGTTATACTAAGATTTTCGTGAGTGGCTGTAAAACTCTACCTATGCCATTTGCTTGTACCTACGTAAGTACATGCTCAATATCCGACTGACTATTATACTATAACTATACTTAGGACGGTAATACGTCATTGTGTAAACAATCTATGGATTATTTTTTAATGAAATAATTACGACTTGTAACTTATATTATGATCTATTTTCGAAAAATCTAAGCCGTCACCAGAAGGTAGGTTGCCCAGAATGCTGGCAGCATTGCCTCGTGTTGGATGGCGATTCTAATTCGTTGACTGAAATAAAAACCAGCATTCCGTTCTATCACTAATTAACCTTATCTATATGGATATATAATGATTGTGGTTTTTAGAGGTGTGTAGGTACTGTGAGTAATGCAGTACACGTTATATAGCACGACCGCGTACTGATTCAGTACACAGTACCCGACAAAATTTAGCATGACACATGGCATTATACATGGCAGTGCGCCGATCGGGCGCGACCGGCCGGCCGCCGGCCGCGTTCTGTTACTGTTCGGGTGGCCGTCGTTCACTATCGTAAAGGTTCGAGTACAAGCGACGAGCGTCGGCCGAACGGGATTTTGTCTCTGTCACACACACACCGCGCCGTTTAGTAGAATTTACATAGTATTGCGTTCTAGATAAGGGTTAAATTTCTTTAGCGCCGGTAAATATTTGCGCCTACTCTACCTATAATAAAATATTGTTATAATAGTGTACATACGACTAATGACTAGTTGTTTTCTTTGTTTACGCGCGCGGTCAACGGTAGATATAATTAGGTTAAAACCAACATCGATTTAAGTGTATTTTGGTAGCATTTGGAAAATATTTATTTCTAGCCCAAATCTCTTATTTTCCCGAATGCTCCAACTCCAAAACAACCAATGAACCCAATTTAGTTTTTTCATAAGTAAATAGAAAATGGTTTACGATTTGCGCCAAGTTACTTTTCACTAGATTTATTCCTTGAAGAAAGCAGAATAAATTAAAAAGTACAAATAAAATTGAATCTCGCACCAACCCGCACAATCAACCTTATAGGTATAAGATAATATAATAATAAAAGGTTTGTCTTGTCTATTGCTATTACATCTGAACAGAACATTCAATAAATTTCAGTACCTACACAATATTAATAGCGGGCCATTCGCATTACTCACCATAGCGCGTCATATCAGGTCATGTATACAGTACTGCGTACTGATTATATCTGAACAGAACATTCAGAACCTACACTGCAAAGTAATAGCGGGCCATTCGCATTACTTAGCATAGCGCGTCATATCAGGTCATGTTTAGAGTACTGTGTACTGATAGCATGCCATATGACGCGGTACGAAATGTCATGCTATATGGCAGTACAGTACTGAGTACTGTTTTGCGCATGTCTAGTGGTTTTCAAATTACACCATTAAAAAGCTTTAAGTTCTAGGAGGATTGATAAGTTGCTTTTGGAGTACTCTCCTCGACTAATAGACATTTTGGCACGGCCACCAGCTTATTCGATTTGCAGATGCACTTAATTCGAATCCGTTGCGAATAAATTAGGATAAAGTACTTGGCGCGATTTTTTTCCCAACCTGGTTATTTGGTTATTGCAAATACTTTTAATTTAATTTATGATAACATTTTATTTGATGGAGGAAAATATCGAATGAAATGTACCTACTGTAGGTAGGTATCCGAAAATGAATACAAATTGCGTGACTTTTTGAATGAAAATAATTAACAGCTCTTGATTATATTATTTTAAAATCTATACCAATATTATACAGAGGAAAGATTTGACTGTTTGTTTGTTTGAATTGAAAAGGCTCCGTAACTACTGGACCGATTTGAAAAATTCTTTCACCATTAGAATCCTAACTTTTCCCTGATAAACATAGGCAGGAATATTTAAAAAATTAGGAATCCAAGTGAAAAAAAATATTGTTAAATACCCATGCGAAGCCGGGACGGACCGCTAGAATTTTATAATAACCTTGAGTTTTATTTCGCTGTACTTTTCTAAAATGTTACACAATTCTTGTAATTTTTTTATGTTTCTAACTTACCAAACCATATTTTTGCTGGTTATATACTTCTAAAAATTTGATAGGAAAACGTAGTATTGGAAAATTATCTAGTACTAAAGCTTGCAAACAGTCAAACTTAATATCAGAATTATTAAGTAGGTTCTAACCTAACCTACCCGAGCCAGTTTGTTAAGTAAGCTAAGACCTTGCATTGCTACATTTGTGCCGTATTGTACTATCGATTTTAGTATTAAAATTCCTGTCGTTGCTGCAAAACAAGTTTCATTCCGCATTTTTCGCCGGTTTTCCATCTAGCCTACCTTTTGTATCCACTAATACGAAAACGTTTAATCGTAATTGAGGCCGTTTCTTCCTTTCCTTAGCTGTATCCTAAAGGAAACCCTCGTCACTCACGTTTGTAGAATTAATTAAGAAAAGATAAAGCTTTCTGTTAACAAAGAAGTACCTAATGTATCACAAATTCACAAAGGCTATCTACCAGTCAGTATGTCTGCATTATGAAATAAATTATGATAATGTTGTTTATTTTTCTCTGTCTAATAAATATAAAGTCCGTCACAGTTCTTTGACCGATAAAGTTACGTTTAACTTTCAGTTGGACGAACATCCATTTCAGATGGTGAGGTGACTCATGCCAACTTGTGTTAGCTTTGTTATTTAATTACTTTACGATTGGTAGTAATATTTTAGCTTGAGATCCCGTTCAGTATCACGTCTTCAGCCCCTGAACCATTTATTGGTTTTTGATGATTAATTTTTTTTATCAGAGTTAATTATATAATGTCCCAAAAATTTAAGATTTCGCAGGTACAACCGCGACCTCCCCTTTGTACGGAGTAACTTTTTATCATATCATTTCAACCCGTCGAGTTACCCATTGAGGCTGCCGGGTCTTCCGTTTTGACAAGCATTAGAGAGGTTTCTAAATCAAGGAGGTTTTACAAAGTAAGATAAGGTACCTAAATGCAAGTAACTTAGGTGATTCGTGACTCAAAGTGAAAAATGTATATACCTATAAGCAATAAGCATTCTACCATTCTATGATAGCCGATCAACCAGTGCTAGTTTCCTAATACGATGAATATTACCTACATTAGTATTAGTACTGTTTTTTTACTGTTATTATTTCGATCCAAATGTCTGTGTCCAATGCCGACCAAAAACGATGACAATGAAAATCAGTTTACAGCCTAGAGAAGTTTTATGTTGTGGCGAAGAGCATTCGATTCGCAATCAACCGCGAATCTAGTACGGCTTCAGATAGTGTTTCATCCGTTGGTTGACCCCCAGTCATTGCGGTTTTTGGCTTCGCATTGGCGGCCAGCCGGCCAAGCTCCCATTTACTGCTGGCCTTCATTCCGTAACTTCCTTTGATTTCAGATCCTTTGTGTCCCTTTGTCTTACTAGATCTCTATAATAATAGATTCCGCCGCCGCGCGCCCTTGAATTTCAGAATGCTCAAGGTTTTCTCGTTCATGATTTTCAGGCATTCGTGACTTAATCAAAATCTCTCGGATTCCTGATTAAGTACAAAATACTCGTAGATTCATTCCGAAGCAAACGAGTCTGCATGCAGGGAGACACGTGAAAAACTTGTGCTTGCAAGACATCTGGCCTTGATCGACCCGCCTACGTGTGTCATTCTCTTTACAGCTTTTGTCGGCGGCGGCGACGGTCGTGCTTTGAGCCCATTTAATAATGTGAAGGGTTGGATGGATGGAAGGCCGTAGACTACCTGTCGTTAGATAAAGGTTTAGTCCAAGATACTTTTCTTAAACACACACATTTCACTATTAGATTAGGTATTACAAAACACGATCAATATTGTGGACTAATCGTTCTTTAATGAACCGATATCAAATGTTTGTAATAGGTACTAAACTAAAATAGCAATTCAGATACTAACAAGTAAATTGAGTGTAAAATGAAGAGGGCCGACCCGAATGGGCTGTAAATAAAGAAGTTTACAAGAAGGGTCATTATAATATCTACCCTCGAGATCAACCCTCGGTATTCAAACTCGTGCAGAATTGATGTTCCACAAACGGTTGTCTAGTCAGGGAGGTTTACCCTTGTTTTATGGATCTGTTTTTGATGTGCTCTGTGTGTAAGCATTTCACGAAGTAGGTTTCGTAAAACTAAACTGGATCTTAAAATTTTACCCCTGCAAACAGACGTTCACGTTATTGCCATATCGAAGAAGTCAAGCCAGACGTTCACGAAGTCGGAATCCTCCCAAGTTTTCTGAGCACATCTGCTAAAACTCCATTTACAGTGTGGTTAGTAAGTAATGGCAGTCTGCTACTTTTGCGTTCTTTCTTCCTCGCGTTTATCGCGGAACATATTGAAACTTTCATTCATGGAGGAATAGGAGCTATAGGACATTTAAAGGCGTCTGAGTAAAATATATGGAGTGCTAGCTTTTGCCCGGGGCTTATCTCCCGCTTTTCTATGTCCAAGAGTCCTGTAAGGTCTAAAGGATAAAGCACTTTGATTTTGATTTTTGTTCTTTTCGGGGATAGTAGGAAGTAGTAGAATCCTCTGTATTTCCCCTGGGATACTTGCTATTGCTATCTATCTCCATGCCACATTTCAGTAAGATCCGTTCGGCCGTTAAGACGTTAATTAAAGCGTAACATAACAGACACATGTATAATAAATCAAATATATAATATTATTTTTAGTATGGGTTTTTCTATATGGTTGTTATTTAAGTATGTACTTGCTTCTGCGTATTCTTAACTACGCTGGTTAGGGGATGACGTAGGGGATTTTCAATCAGCGTCTGTCAAACCAAAGCTAAACCCTCATTATTCGGGGAATTCATGTTCATGCTGTGCTGATGTGGTTGGTTTTTGATGCCGAGCTTCTAAGACTGTGACAATGATTATTATTATGCAATTGCTGAAATATATTCATTGTATTGCTTAGAAAGTATCACATTCACCCAAAGTTTCAGTGAGGATGTCATCGATGGTGTGAGAAGTTTTCGAAGTCGACTGTCTCTCCCTACTCAAATATTGATTCCAAGAAACATTTTGAATAATTTTGTCTCCTCGTCAATATTAATGACGCAACTTTTAATTTAAACGAACGTGATAACCATCTCAATTCAAACAAAATATTCTTCAGATTTGTTATTTTCTTATATTAATAATGTCTGACTTAAATTGAAATGTCTGTTATGTCGCTGGTGCAGTAATCTTATTTATTTACCTATCAAATCTGTTTACGGTAATGTTACCAGCAGCATACAAAAGGTATCAAATTATTTGATTCACGTACACTTCCACCCCCGTACATTGCCTACACATTTCATTATTCTGCGCGTATATGAGACACCAATCAAACTTCGCACGACGCGACGACGACATAAGGAAAATATCCTGTGGGACGTACGTAGTCTAGGCTGGTGGAAAAAGGTCTCTTTTAGCAATGCCTGGACGAAAATCGATACTGACGGACGCGCGCCGCGCTGCTGCCTTTCGAGTAATACCTAAACTCGGGTCTAGAGTCCCTTGTATATTTTATTTCAACAAAGGAAATAAATACCTATTTAAAAATGTTTTACCACACTGGTAAAATAATTTCTTATGCTCAGCGAAGCGATTCAAACAAAATTAGATTTTGATAGATTTTGTTCATCATCCTGCCCGTTATCCACCCTGTTGTCCGTTTTGGAATCAGAATACCTTGTACTTTTTTCGCCGTGCGTGGGCGTTGTTGTAGAATTTATTTTTACTACAGTGGTGGTAATGACATGGAACGCCAACGGACTCACAGACCGTAAACTAGAACTTGAAACCTTTATGATAAATGAGAAAATTGACATTGCACTTATATCGGAAACAAGACTGACTGAGAAAAGCTACATTGACATCAAGAACTTTAAATTATACACTACAAATCACCCCTCGGGAAAGGCCCACGCAGGAGCTGCTATACTAATAAAATCTAACATCAAACATTACCCAGTTGAACCATACTGCACAGATAAAATACAGGCATCCCTGATCAAAATAAACAATAATGGGTCTGAAATTACATTAGCAGCAATCTATTGCCCCCCAAAGCATAGCATTACAGCCGATATCTACAAAGATTTCTTTAGTACTCTAGGACGCCGCTTTATTTGCGGAGGAGACTGGAACGCTAAGCATCCACACTGGGGTTCGAGACTCGCAAACCCTAAAGGTAGACAGCTGTACAAAGTTATGGGCGATCTAAATCTTGATAGCAACTCAACCGGAGAACCCACATACTGGCCAACAGACAAATCAAGAAAACCAGATCTAATGGACTTTTTTGTGACTAAAAACATGCCCCTCAACAACATGAGTACTGAACAAAAAATTGACCTATCATCTGACCATACACCAGTCATCTTAAACGTCAGCGCCAAAATAATCCTTCAAGAGGCTCCACCAAAAATTCACAACAAACGAACGAATTGGAAAGAATACCGTGACATAATTACAACACTAATAGAACTTAAAACCTCACTAAAAACCACAGAAGAAATAGAGGAAGCTATAGAAACATTGAACAGAACGATACACATAGCAGCTTACAAATCAACCCCAAAACAAAGGGTAATGTCACCACAAGAACACGTACATCCAACCTATGTAAAAGACAAAATCACCGAACGCCGACAACTCCGAAAGAAATGGCACGCGACTAGACACCCAAGAGACAAAAATGCATTTAACAAGTCTACAAAAGAACTAAATAAGATAATTAAAGACCTCAAAAATGAAACCCTTCAGGAATACCTCAGCAGGCTGACTCCAAATAGCAATACAAACTACTCGCTCTGGAAAGCGACGTTCCAACTCAAACGTCCCAAAACTCAACAAGCCATTAAAACGCAAACAAACGACTGGGCACGATCTGACAAAGAAAAAGCCACTGCATTCGCAACACATCTGCATAAAGTGTTTCAACCCCTACCTAGCACAGACAAACAGCATGATGATGATATTGAAAACTACCTCAAATCAGCTGTACAAATGTGCCCACCCTTAAAAAGCGTCTCACCAAAGGAACTAGAGAATGAAATACTTAAACTAGTAGATAGTAAAGCACCGGGATACGACCAAATAGACGCGGTTCTCCTTAAAAACCTACCACCCAAAGGATTGTTATTCCTGGTTTATATTATTAACGCCTGCCTGAGACGACTAACGTTCCCTGGGCAATGGAAAATAGCACAGGTCGTAATGATACTGAAGCCAGGAAAATCCGCTCAGGAGGTATCGTCATACAGGCCTATCAGCCTACTTCCTATAGCTGGTAAACTGTTTGAAAAAATCATACTGTCTCGAATGCGACATCACCTGCAAGAAATCATACCCAAGCATCAGTTCGGCTTCAGAGAGGGACACGGCACTATAGAGCAAATACACAGAATCGCAGACACCATAAATCGGGCCCTGGAGAATAAAAAATACTGCTCAGCCATCTTCATTGACATAAGTCAGGCTTTCGACAAGGTATGGCACAATGGGCTGCTGTACAAAATAAAACAAATGCTACCACATTCCTACTTTATCCTAATTAAGTCCTACTTGGAAAACAGATGCTTTGAAATCAAATATAACGGAGAACAATCAAAAATGCACAAGATAGAATCAGGAGTACCACAAGGCAGTATCTTGGGTCCAATTCTATACCTGATATTCACAGCGGACTTGCCGACGTCAGACAACATAACTACAACAGCTACATACGCAGATGACACAGCCCTGCTCTCAGTCCACAACGATCCAAAAGTTGCATCCCACAACCTACAGAAGCACCTTACAAAGGTCGAGGAATGGTGTAACAAGTGGCGCATAAAAGCCAATACAGACAAGTCTGTGCAAGTCTCATATACGCTTAGACGTGAAACCTGTCCACCTGTTACTCTCTACAATAACCCAGTTCCACAATCCGACAGCTCCAAGTACCTGGGGATGCATCTGGACCGCCGACTAACATGGCAGAAGCACATTTGGACCAAACGTAAGCAACTGGATCATAAAATCCGAAGCATGTACTGGCTGATCGGACGCAATTCTCAACTTTCTGACACCAGTAAAATAACGATCTACAAAAGCATAATAAAGCCCATTTGGACTTATGGAATTCAACTCTGGGGTACGGCTAGCAATAGCAACGTCGAGATTCTTGAGAGATTTCAAAGCAAGACCATCCGAAACATGCTCAACATACCCCCACACGTGAGCAACAAGCATATGTATATGGACATCAACATGCCTACTGTGAAGCAAGAGATAGAGAACTTCAGCAAAAAATACCAACTTAGACTGGATGGACACATAAATGAACTCGCAGCCACCCTCCGAGGAGGTGGCAGCGTTCAATTCTCAAGGCTAAAAAGACATAGCGTCTCTGAGCTGGCGACTAGATACTCAGACAAAGTTGGAGAGTTGTCTCACTGGAGTACACTCTCTCTAAATGACACAGAAAAGATGGAATCAGACAGCAGCGTGGATTATTGATATAAAAATCAGATAGCCAAGAAGCAAAATATAAAAGGAAAAAAAAAAACTACAGTGGTAACTTTGCCGTTAATTGGTTCAGGTTTTGTTTAATTTTATTCATAAGTTTTGTTTAAATTTTTTTGGATTCCAGAAGTAAATATAGAGGTAGTTCCCCTCCGTCCATGCTGATTCTGCACGTGAACTAACTTGTTGCCTTGAAAACGTTATTGTTCACCGCAAACATACCTAGCATACCTTTTGCACAGAGTCACTCGTAGCGGAATAATTACGTACCTAACGGTTACAGTTTTGTGACCAAAGCGTTTTTCTTTATCATCTTCAAAAGGTTTCTTTGCGAAAACGCATTGAATTTCGAGCAGTGCAAAAAAGCCTCATATTGGATGTCGCCTATCTCTTCAACATTTCGAATATGATCCAAAAAATTCTGAGTTCTATATATCTATGTAGTCCTTACTTAATCAAAAGCTTTTACAGTACTACGCTACGCTAGTGTCATGAAAAGAAAAGTACCCTAAGATGTTTTCGTAATCATTATCAGCGAAAATACAGGATGAGTGATCAAAAGTTTTAATGTGCTAGTGACAAGACACGCCGTCAAACTTTTGAAGGAACTAATTTATCACCGCAACGGTTATGAAGTTATGATCTATGTAAATGTACCTATACTAGAGAGCGCACCGCATTCTGACCGAGCGGTAGCAATATCAATATCAAGCCAAGATTCATGGCTTTTTGATGGAGTATTGCAAATTGACTGAAAATGAACCAACAGTGTCGTTCCGTTCTCCTTCTCCGCCTCCTTGATTAAGGATGTTTTAAAACTTAAAAAAGTATTCAGTAGAGACGTTTTGGAAATAGCTTCTAGGTTTATAATGTTCAGATGCAATATTGCTCTTTGACCTTTAGAATTATTTGCAGCTCGGGCTTTTTGTAATAAGCTGACCGTGTACGTACATAACGTGTACGCTAATGGGTGCAATAGTTAAGTACTCAACTTCAAAGTCAGTCAGGCAGACGCCTCGGCGCACCCCTAGTTCCGGCGGTGGTATTTCCTACGTTTAGCCAGTCTTTCTAGTGCTTACACGATTTCGTCAGCCGTGGACTCACTCCTGGAAATCCCAGTTAGTACCGCAGGGGGACGTACGGCCTAGAGGTTGTTGGCCGGAATCGATCCGTCGCGTCGCACCATACCGGTACCGGCGGCGCACGGTGTACGTACGACAACACACCATCATCACTGCAGTCTCGGTCGCTCATCTCTTTTCTTTTATTTAATGAGCTGTTCTCCAACCAGACACGTTCATTTCAACTCAAGTGACGCAACGGATCGTACGTAACACCGCCTTTTAAACTTGGGGTGAGGGAGAATATTACGCAAATTCCATGGATTCGGACAGCCAAGTGGTGTTATCAAATCCATGAACGATTATTTCGAGTACGGAAATCAATCGGAAGCTGTTTGAGTGGCGAAACAAATTCAGCGTGGCTTTGCCGGCCGTTAATTGGCTGCGGGTGGCGGCGCCGAGACGGCGGCGGAACCTCCGCATGGTGCCTCCATCCCCGCCCACCCTACGCTCCCGCCCGCCTCCACCAAAACTCGCCGTTTTTATGAGCGAGAAGCCCGCCGCGACGGGCACGAGTCTGCGAGGCTCTTAAATTAGTGCGCCCTCTCTGGCCTTAGTAACAGTAGTCGTTCCGTTGCTTCTCCGTCCGACGCAAATGACTTACAGGTCAAAACCTACACTATACCTTTCAGACTATTTCCTCTCTTTCCCTGTTTTTAAGGTTGACTTCTTAGGTTCTTTCCTGTCTTAATGTTGTTGATGTCTAGTTAAAGGATTATTTGGCTAAGAAACTTAGGACAAACTCGCCTCCTCTCAATAAACATCCCGTTTCCTTCCCCTCGCAAAGACATCGACAGAAGGTAATTGATGGCGTAGGTGACATTATTTTTCCATTTTGTAGGAGGCTTATTTTCTCGTGTGGGTTATCAAGTTAGGGACGGTAGGTCTCGGGGTGGGTCCGCAGGGCGGGGGTGCGGTGCGGGGTGCCGCTATCGACCCGGCGTCCTCCGCCCCCCGGCGCGGTTCAGTTTCCGGGCGAGAGTCGCGCAGTCCGCCGGCCGCGACGCGACTCAGATACTCGTTAGATAGTTTATCCAAGTCATCACCATGCTGATAGGACTCGTGAGGGACTCTGTGATGCAATGCTTCTGCCACTCGTGCAGAGCACCCGTGCTTCCAGCAGGTTGGGCAGCACTTACGAAAAGCCGGCTGCGGCGCACTCCTGAAAAGACCGGCGACGCTGCTTCCACAACCGATCAGGAGACGAATGGCCAATACCCAAAATAGCTCTATAACATCGTTTCTATTAGCTACGTTGTATTCAATCATGATACAGATTAGGGTGCTGCAAGCTTCAACCAAAAGAGTTACAATTTCCTCGCTATTCCACTGCGTAGTTCCGCTGCCAGTTTTGTCAAATCTTCCGTTGTTCCTATATTGATTAATCGCATCTGACAGCTTAATAACTCGGATTTCATGGAAGAAATTTTGATGTAAATTAATTTTTATACCGAATCTGTCAACTTACCCGTCGCCGGCCGGCGCAGCATGGGCGGGGATGCCGGCCGGTCCCGATGGCATCCAAACCATCTGACATTTCTAGCACAGGAATACGCCATTGCTGTTGTTGCATCGAGTGCTTGCTAGGATACTGACCGATCGATGTAACCGTCCTTTCGGCACCAGTCAACTGCGGCAGAGGTTTGATGCCCTACTATGTCTGACGACTCTGACGTCACGTGATCCAGCTGTTTAAATCAAATAGTGTTTCTTACTTGTCGGTAGACCTAGTGGAACTGAAATAATGAAGCAATTGTTACAGGTATTTAACTCGCAGGATTTTCTTCTGCATGGAAGTGTGAGTGTGTCATCACATCACAATCTCAAACTAAACATCACAGCAAATATTTCCTTTCAGTTTAGCAAACTTTATGAGTGCATTTTATCTTGACCACCATTTTGTTTGAATGAAGGCTAATCCATCGTCCACCATTTTGTCTAAGTCGTTTCCTTCCATCATATCGTAACGATGATTCTTAGTAAGTTGGTAATAGGTAGTACCTAGGAACCTACTGTATTCTGTTTTCCTGAAATAAAGTAAATTCGGTGAATGAATTTTTGGTTTAGAGCTCTAAATTATGTTTATGTGATACATACAGCCGTCATAGGATAAACCCGCTGACGGACGGACAGACAGCTGATGCTTTGGTACTTAGTGATAGGATCCCGTTTTCATTCTGTCTGTATGTATAATATGTATAACATTCATATTATAAAATTACCTGAATCTTCGTTCGTCATGAAATAAAATTATATTGATTCCTTAATTTTCACTCTGCAACTGTACAAAAATATATCATAACAATTACATTTTAGTACGGCTAGGATCGAGTAGATGTTATGGCTGAGGAAAATAACGTTTTATCGCGGTTCTTGATATTAAAGTCGATGATCCTCCAAACGCGGATCGTAAAATTCAGCCTTGGCAGACTCGGGTCGTGTCTGCGATATCCAATATTTGTTCTTACATTACTAATGTAACGTATTGAATCTGTGGAGTCGGTCATCATCATCATCATCAGCCTCTGTTGGACATAGGCCTCCCCTAATGAGCGCCATAGCGCCCTGTCTTCAGCTTGTCGCATCCAGCATCTGCCAGCAGTCTTTCGCAGATCGTCATCCCACCTGGCCGGAGGGCGTCCCACACTACGTTTACCGAGTCGCGGTCTCCACTCAAGAACACGTTTACCCCAACGGTTATCGGTTCTTCGCGATATTATGGCCGGCCCATTGCCACTTCAGTTTTCTCTGTCGGATGTATTCGTTACGAATCCAATCCTTCAGAGAAACTCCGAGCATAGCTCTTTCCATAGCTCGCTGAGCGACTTTAAACTGGTGGACCAACCCTATCGTGAGTGTCCACGTCTCAGCTCCGTAGGTCATGATGACTGGTAGGACGCACTGATTAAAAACTTTAGTTTTCAAACATTGCGGTATGGATGACGAGAAGACTCGACGTAGTTTTCCGAACGCTGCCCAGCCTAGCTGTGAGGATCCTCCTCTTGGCTTCCTTCTCGAAATTGTTTTTACACAACTGCAAAATCTGCCCGAGGTAAGTGTACTCAGAAACAATTTCGAGAAGATGGCCATGTACGATCACCGGTCTTGGATCAATGTGGCCAATGTGGCCATTGATCATGACTTTGGTTTTATCCATATTCATGCCAAGACTGATATATCGGGAGGCTGAAGCTAGAGTGTCCAGCATCCGGTCCAGCTCCTCTAGCGACTCCGCTATTAAGACTAGTCATCAGCGAATCGCAGGTGTTAGATGTAGTCGCCGTTTATGTTGAAGTCCTTGTCTTTCCAGTCCAGCGTCAAACATATTTTCCAACGCGCTCGTGAACAGGAGTTAGTCAGGGCATCTATAAAACCCTGACAGATTTATTAGCATCTGAACTACGTAGGTAAGATAGGCTTAAAACAATTTTTCATTCAAATCAAACTCCATTTCACATTATTATGCCATCAAATGCCTATAATTGACGCTCACCGCGTTTCAAATGGTACGTGTACCCGGATTAGTCGACCGCCAACACGCTATTTGTAAAGAGACATTGGGGAAATGGTTGAGATCATATAATTGTTTAGGGGTGGATTATGACACCGACCTTAATTGGCTCAACAAGTTTAAAACCCTATTCGGCGGAGGGAACATAAGAACATCATTATCTTGCGTTAGAAAGGGTTAATGATAACTTGTTAGGTAACAAAATTTTAACCTGTTTTCAATTATAAAACAACGTCCTCTCTTGGAATATTGTTCTCCGGCTTTCAAAGGTCTGAATTATTCAAAGGAACTAGTTTCCTACCTATCAAAGGCTTCTAAATTATTCAAAGAAATGAATTGGTACCACCTCGCTAAGGGTTGAATAAAGATATAGACAACACGTGAACCGGATTCATTCAAAAAAGCCCTTATGGGTACGTCAAAATGATGCATTGCAGGTCCCATCCCAACAAAGCTCGCGTGTAGTGTAGATACGTAGCTCTTCCGCCATCGGCCGCGTTCAGTATGCTACTAGGAAATGTGATACTTACCGTCGCCGTTAGTAAACTTGTCCCCTCATTATAAAGTTTTCTATATCTAACAAGAGTACCGGTGTTTTTAATAACGTTAACTTCCACATCTACCACATGCACAGTTTTAAAATGGTATTTTTCCTTTGAATAACGCTTGAAACGAGACTGCGTCCGCAATACATCACACCCATTTACTAATGAGGGTAGCTCGTAAAGCGTATGTATAAAGCGCCTCGTCTTCGCTCCGCTATTCTGGAATACCACATTGCATTGAATGTCTCCCTTGTGCAATTCTCCATGCATACCCTCGCCACCGCATTCGTCTAAAACAGTCTTTCGTGTCAATGTTCGTATTCCCTGTGGTAGTAAATTCTTTTCCTGAGCTCCCCTCGCCGTCGCGCGCCGCCTGGTTTAAAGCCTTACTTTTAATATTTTATCAGTTTTTCACGTTGTCGTGCGGCGCCGAGGGGGACCGCGCTCGACCTTTTCGACGAAACTGCCCGTTCCGTGTTCGATTGCTTGTTATTATTTTACTTTATTGGATTTATTATTCAGCTTTCAAAAAGCTCGTTGCTTTTTATTTGTTTCAGAAGGTTAAGAAAAAAACTATTGTTGAATATCACGAAAACTTCTACCTTTTTAATGTTTAAATCGTATTTCATAAGTCCTAAAGCAAAAAGGAAGCTCCTTCTCTTTATCAGCACAGCATGCACAGCGCATTGCATGCAATGCAACGCAATATAGTTCAGTTCAGTATTTTCGAACGAGTTCAAAGTTTGCGTTGAACGTTCGGCCGGAAACATTTCGAGTGGATCCCTGCATTTCCTCGGATATGTTTGCGGTTACGTAAACTGCTACAAGTTGGTGTGCAGTGTGTAATACGGGCGCGGGAACCAACGCAGCGATTTGCCTTTGCCTTGCAGCAAATTACCTACAACTTTGTTACACACAAATTGGTCTATTCAGTCAACATAATTCAACAGATGGATGAACGCCTTGATGGTGAATAATGGCTCGCACTGAATTAATGTTGTTTGCCCCGACTAACGAACCAATCAGCGCGTGGTAATGCGCTGACAATGACAACAGATTCTTTATATCTAACTAAATACTATTTTGTTGTACTTAGGTACGAAAAACTTGTATTTTTTTGCTATTGAATAAAATTAATTTTATTCAACAGCAAAAAAATTACAATCGACCTTACCAGTTTCCATCCATTATACTCCCCCAACTGATCATAAATTTAAATCGGCAAGTCATAATGATAAAGCAGCTTAATGCTGGATTATAGAAAATTCTGCATAGAATTAAAGTTTAAAAGTCTCTATATTCGCGGTCGCCGCAGCGGCTGTCCTGTAAACCGGGGCTGAGCGTTGCCGTGAGGGATTATCCGTATTTGTGGAGAATTTTCCCCCATTTCCCTGCGCGGCTTCATATTCCGCTCACGTACCAGCCTCTCATCTTGCGATGTCGTGCCGTCGCGTTATTACCTCCCAACTATTACCCAGAAGACGATCGTACACGACTCGAACTCGAAATATCTAATGACTATTGCAAGGAGCCCATGCGCTTTTCCCATTAGTGGGTTCGTCTGTTGTTCCATCCAACTTTGAAATAACGAATTGATTGGATGGTATTCTATTATTATTGAACTTTGTCTATATGGTAATCGAAGCATACAAGATTCTGATGTTCACTAGTAAAAACAGTCCTCTATTTGATTGAACTGTTTTTTACCGGATCAATAGTGATTCAAAATTATTTTGCTTATGTATGGCTTCAGTGCATGCACTACATCTATTAAAGTTCGATTGTTATCATTTCATTCTATATTAAGCATTGCTATCTCTGCTGGAATGGAACATGGCAACTACCATTACCAGTACCAATGTTTGTCAAACCCAGTCTTTTACAAATCGATAGGATCGAGCACGCGAGCGCTCAACGTGGATTCATTAAGGGATCCATCCAGCAGCGGTCCCCCGAATACTTGGAATAGCCTTCGAATAAACATTAGATCGGATGTATTGACCGCTGTAATCGCTTTCCGATTGTCTGCGTGCGTTGGACCTTGGGGATTCGGATCTTTGTTCGCTGTCTGTTGGGGTTGCGACTTGGAGTCATTGTTTATTGGGTTCGCTAGTTTAGTATTGCATATTAGTAGCTGAACTGGCACTGCCGTCAACATAAAAGTTTAATTATCTCGAGATGGCGTTTGGGATGCGTTTGATGATTGCCCACTGGTTGTAGCGCACACTTCAGATATCTGTAGTTTTCATTTCCTTTTTTTTTTGTTTTTATATACTCTGTTCGTCCACTTCCAATACCTCTGTCGAATAAGAATACAAATCCTATTGCTTCATCTTTGGCGTATTGGTCAGTCCGTCTCCTAAAGCGTCGCAGGCCTGGGCTTCGCTGACGTTCGTTTGTTTCTAGCACATCGGCGGTCAGCACCCGTCAAGAAACCCGTCGGCAAGCCGCGAACGAAGCAGCCAAAGAAAGTCAAATTTATAAGTAAGTACATAACGGTAGGTAGGTACTATCATGTTTCAGTTAGATGGATAACGGTATCGAGTCCAATTTGTAAAGGAATTCTATGAATAAAACCGTATCGTATTGATTTCGATCCGCGACAATCACAGGGGCTACCTACTTTTATTGCGTCTCGCTCGATCCCGCAATTTTTCAGAGAAAATGATATCCTAAAACAACACTCGTAAAACATAACGAAGGAAAGTAACTTAACAAGGAATAAGTACTTTTACAAAAAGCTTTGTGAAATGTGAAAACACGTACGATGCCCGATATCATCACGGAAACTTTGAGACCGGTTTTTCTTTTGCTAAGAAAGCCGTGCTTTGTGGGGTCAAGTACTTTCACCCCTTATAAGTGAGTTATTGTTGCACGTATGCGGATCTAGTTGAATCAGACGCCATTGTTTTGAAAGTAGGTACCTTCTCGTAGATCTTTTGTGTAAAGCGCAGAATCTATTTTATTATGATCCAATAAAACACGTGCGTTATCATGTCGTTACTACTGTAATATCAAAATATTTTTGAACACAATGTAACAAGGTATATTAAAATTTCTCGTTAAAGTTAAGCGATTGTTAATGCAGCTTTGTTTTCACAAACAAGAGTCAAGCTAACGGATATACTCAAACTTTTGTGAACAAAGGTTACCTAACTTATCGATCCACCTCAAACTATTCTTCGAATCACAAATCCTCAAGTCGTTATCGCCTCAGCTGATCCTTTTGGCAAGTTGCCTATTTGTGCTACGACTGGCTTCGTTGCAATGCAGTTTCAAATGGAAATTTTCAGGATATTCATATCTACGTTCATATTCGTAGGTAATTCCATCCACATAAATAAAAAGTTCATTCATTATAGACCCTGTCAACGTACATTTATTATATCCCAATTGGCCATGATTGGAATTGCAGAGTCGTTTCATCCAAAAGTAATTTGCAAATGGAAACTGAAAATTGCTGGTGTATTACTCACCTGAACGTGTCTGTGAAGTGGCGACGGTCGACAGTCGCCGCAGAAAATGCATGTTATCGTGACTCACGCGGAGGGTGGTCCGCCCAGGGGGTGCCGGCCACCCCGGGCCCGTACAATAATTACTGCCGAATTCCTTCGTCCTTTAGAAACCAAGTTTACCCGACCTTGAGCGCTACGCTAATTTACGCAAGCCATTCATCCCCCTCACCCGTCGGGTTTTTAAATTCCGCCCCTAATGAAGACCCCTGTAATTAAATGAGTTTTGTAAGGTGTCCGCAGATTATTCTGCCGCTTAATTAGTGGATGTTGAATATTTAATGTAGATATTTATGAAATATGGGGAGGGTTTCCTACGTTAATAAGTGGACTTTTTCACTGCAAATGATACTTTCCAGGAAAATGTTAGAATAAATGACAATGAGATGCGATTAACCCACTGCCGAGTGTACATGGTGCCCGGGTTAAGTGAGTTTGCTTTGTTTCAGCTGCTCTCCCCTCCGTCATACTTGAAGCTTGCTGAATTTCTAGGAATTTTCCTTATAGATTCCGAATTAAAATACGTTTGTTGACTCTTTGAATATTATTGCTTTTATTATTCTTAGTTACAAAAAATATAAATTAACTGTCAAGCTTCTTAGAAATAAAATAATTCTACGCAATGTAGGTAGGTACCTACTGCATTATTAACATGGCAGAGAATATACCTATTGAGTGACCTCAAGAGGGATATTCAAGGCACACGAGTTAATAAGTGGTGAATATGGCAGTTTACCCTCTTATCGTATGCTTATTAGGGCGAAGCACGATAAAATTAGAGGTGATTACTGTTCCGTGTGGCTGACTTGTCTCAAGTGAAGTGCAAATAATATTTGCCTTGCGTATAAGATCTGTTCACTTGCTAAGGAACAAACCTGCGGCAACAAGTTGGGCGCAGGCGCAAGCCACCGTGGGCTGACTTGCAAAGGGGCGAAGACCGCGTAGAAGGAGTAGAAGGCCAGGCAGCATTATCGAAATGGATTCTTATAATATAGAAACGCCAAAACTGAATAGGTCGTTGTTAAAAGACTTAAGCTCCCCTGTTGGTTTTGTTAAAACATTTTTCAATAGCTACTTTTTTTTGATGGTTATCAATCGCGTGACAAATAACAATCGTAGCTTGAAAAATTAAACGTACCTAGGTACGCTAGCCTACCGATGATATTGTACACCATCAAAACAACCTCTTATGGAAATTCAGATTACCTTTCCAACGTCATTATATTGAGCTTCACATTGGAAGGATTATAAAATTCATAATCGTCAAGACAAGAGTCTCATTGAGGTAACAATTCCCGGCTATAGCTGAGATGCTCCAAATGTCTAGCTCTAAAAAACTTTTTTTTATCGCCAATAGACCTTCATTGGACCTCAATCTCACTTGAAAATGGCGATGTGGCCGACGATCAACCAAGGTCTTGACTTTTTCAAGACCACAAAAATGTAAACCTTATTAATCAGATCTGCGGTCTTGACGAAACATTATTCACTCATGATAACTCCTAATTCAAGTAGGAGAAGTTCGGAGAGGGAAATATAAAGTGACGTGTTTGTCCGTAGCCACCGAGATCCGCTGCCAAGAGATGTCGAAGGGCGGGCTGGCGTACGAGGTGATCCTGGCGGAGCCGGTGGGCGTGCCCGTCCCGCGGCGCGCAGACTCGCCCGAGAAGATACCCTCCGTTGAGGAGATACAGGAGAAACTGAAGGCAGCTGAGGAGAGGAGACGCGTAAGTTTACATTCCTTTTCATAATTTCGTCTGTTTCTTCTTCTTCAGGATAACTGCGTCTTCAAATTTCGACTGACTTCTGCTCGCAAGGCCGCGCGAAGTCAGTCGAAGTTCGAAGACGTTTTACCTATCATTTCGGTTCTGTTCCCTGATGATAACGTGATGCTATTATGCTTAGCGGTATTACATTAAGGGGTGGAAAAAGTTCTCCATACCAAACCTACTCCTTATAAAATAAAAGAAAAATGTTACCTCTTTCTCAGCCCTTATTTAAAACCATCCTTAATTACAGAGTCTAGAACAAAGCAAGATGGCTGCGATCGCACTGAAGATGGCAAAGATTGAGGAGGCTTCCAAGTTCCGCAGCGAGCAAACCAACAGCTTCATCGCTGCCACCAAGGAGGCCCTGGATGCCAAGATGGAGACGCATGAGGAGAAACGCGAGGCCTACATCAGCGAGCTGCGAGCGCGGCTGAAGGATCACCTCGAGGGGGTCGAGAAGACCAGGTATGGTACTGCACTAAGATGTTACACTGTGGATAATTTTTCACACTTAATACTTAATAGTATTCTTATCTTCACTGCTGAAAGTGCCATCCCCTTTATTCCAAAGGGGTCTCGCCATAATTACCTTGGTTGCCAGCCACACTAGATCGTGACACTAGTAGTTACAGTTTGTTTTATAATTTTATTATGTGCATTATGATATTATTTTTTTATCGCCACTCTTGGCAGGCGGATTGGTAATTCACTAGATAGATGTGTTAAAAATACTAAGAAGGAAACTGCTGCCCTGCTTCTGGTAGTTTCCCTTAGTTGCCTCTTAGCACATCGACAGGCTGAGTTGCAAGAGTGGATTCTGACGCCGCCACGGGCATAACCTGGATTCCTATATTATATGAGCGCATACAGGCAAATTTAATTGAATTTCTAAGTCCCGTCGAAAACGAAATTATTTCGGATAAACATTAAATTTCTGAAAGGTGCATTTAAGGGTCACGCGTCACGGATGAATTTTCAAAATATATACATAATAGCGATCCTCCCCGGCTTTGCAAGGGTATTTAACAAATATTCAAATATTATACACACTCTAACACGTTGACTTTCACAGTTCTCATAAAGATCCTTTTTAATGAACTTTTAATAAGAAAAGTGCCGAGGGATATGATTTTCATAAGTGATATTATTTAAAAACAAATTTGAACAAAATTACCAATAAACCAAATCTATAGCTAATTCCGGTTTAAGTATGCAGGCATGCTAGAATATAATAAACAAAATCTGAATAATAAATAAACATTATTACACTCACTAGTAATTGAACACACAATTATACTATTATAGTAAAACAATAATATAGTTAGTTTTACAGAATTTACACTTTATGACATAGACTAATATACTATAATACATTTAGGTGAGTCACTCCAAACGCAATTTTAGTTCCTTCATCCGAGTTAGCGCGGGGTTATTGCACTGGCGCCGCCGCAGATTGAACCAGCCTACTTCATTGCGAGACGCAATCCAACGACCGTTTCAATCTACACACAAACAAAGACTTGTGGTGTTTTGATTTGACTTCTCTAAGTGCTTATTTTGTAAGCCTAATAGTTATTGAAATCTGAAATCTGAATGTGATACACTTAGACATCTCTCTGGTGGATGAATTTGATTATGACCAGTTGAATTTAATATATTGCCTATTATCAATATAACATCATTTTACAATAGATATAGGTAGGTAGTAGATTGTACAAAGACAAATAATAGTAAGTAGATTGTCCAAATTGACGCAGTAAATTATATAGCCCAAATGTATAAAAATTTCAAATTGTGGCAATTATGAAAAATATGTATTTAGAACGTCTTAAATATTCATAAAATAGTGTCACGTGAATTTAGCTAAATTTTAGATACTATGACTTACATGTATAAGTCCTTCTCTTCTCCAATGAATAGGAAACCTAGTTAGTAGCATCCCAACAAATGATTTTATTTTTTAATTTGGAACAGCAGGTAAAATCCAAAATACCTGGGTTTGAAGCGTTGATGTTGAGGTACAGTTCCTAAATGTAGGTTTTAGAAGCCTTGATGTTGACCTCAACATCAACTCTTCTAAACCTACATTTTGGAAGCGAATTATCTAATTAGCTTGGTTTTGTGTAGACTGACCCTGGAGCAGCAAACGGCGGAGGTGTACAAGGCGATCGAGGACAAGATGACGACCGCCGCCGACAAACGCGATGAGAATATCAAGAAGATGCTCGAACGTCTGCGCGAACATGTGAGTTAAATCTACCTACATTCACATTCCACCTGGACAGGAGGTTCTGTTCAGACGAACGTCTATACACAATACAAAACAATATACATACTCAGAAACTAAAACCCGACTTTACAAAAGTCTTATACTAGCGGCGAACCTCATAACCCTCCGTTGGTAGTAACTAAGTCATCATCATCATCATCAGCCTATAATAGTCCACTGCTGGACATAGGCCTCCCCTAATGAGCGCCATAGATGGCATTATCATTTGGGGGTTAATGCCCATAATCCCCACGCTGGGCATGCGGGTTGGGGATCGCAGTTCGGTGTAGTTGTTCTGCAGAAGGCGCTGCTGCCCGCCCCCCGCTGTGTTTCCCTTAGTCGCCTCTTACGACACCCACGGGAAGAGTGGGGGTGGTGAAATTCTATGCCGGCACCACACGGCTATAGTAACTAACTTGAAATATTCGGATTGTTTACTATATTATTTTACGTAGACTAACATTATAATAGATTTTTTTAAATTTTGCACGGCCCGACGTGCCACAATTTATTGGAGCTTCCTATTAATGTATTATTAACTAGCGACCCGCTCCGGCTTCGCACGAGTCCAATCCTGATACAAAAACAACACGCATCAACAACGCATCAAAATCCGTTGCGTAGTTTTAAAGATTTAAGCATACATAGGGATATAGGGACAGAGAAAGCTACTTTGTTTTATACTATGTAGTGATACGTGGTTAGGGGAGGCCTAGAGGTCCAGCAGTGGACTATTATAGAAATAAGAACAAACTGGCTGTGCCCACTACTAGGCTACGTAAGAATAATGTATCTTTTAAAGGGCAATGTATACGCTTCTACAACAAAACTCCAAGTGAGTTGCAAAAATTATCTATAAATAAATTCAAACGTATTGTCTAAAATATACTTTGCAAAAAAGCTTACTATAAAATATCAGATTATCTAGACGACAAAAAAGTTTTGGACGAGTTATGCTCCAACTCTAAAACTAACAATCTAACAAGGTAAAGGTTTCTTGTTCGCTTCTTTACTTTACCTAAAAAAGATTGTAGTGAACAATTAATCAAAGTGATCACTTTATTTCCCATTTTTATTTCTTATTTAACTTGTATTTTGTGACGTGTCCAAGAGTCCTGTAAGGTCTAAAGGAAATAAAGCACTTTGATTTTGATAGGCTGGTGATGATGAAGTAGTTATACAGTCCGACATGCGTGCAAACAAGTAATGTATGGGTATCCGTGTTGTTAAGGAGGAGCAGGTGCGGCGGGTGCGCTCGGGCAACCAGGAGCGGTTCGCGGCGCTGGAGAGCTCCATCCAGGACAAGCTGGCGCTGGCCGCGCACCGCCGCCTGCAGCGCGACCACCAGCAGATGGAGAAGCTGCGCAACCATGTGAGTGCACCCCTATAGCCCCTGACTTCTTCCACTAGTGGACAAAAAAGTGAAGAGAAATCAATCACATATTTATTTCTTTTTTATAATAATTAACTGTATAAAATTTGACTTGTCTAAGTGCTTATTTTGTAAGCCTAAAGAAATAAAGTTATTGAATCTGAATCTGAATCTATAGGCACTACTAGCGGTCCGCCTCGCTTCTGGTGAAACATTATGTTCTAGCCTTATTGTCTAACTTGAAATCCATTACCAGTCAACTTTAAACCGATTAACAGTTGTAGACCCAGTCAGAATGTTGTCGATATTGTCTAAGGTATTCAACTGGTCTTCGGTTTCAGCTATTGACACAATACGAAAGTGACAATCGAAGTCCAGTAGGCCTAAGATGCGCGCCACGAGAAGCGTTTCTCGACTCGTTATCTCGTGAAAAATGGCGCTATCTCGATTTCTCGACTGATGCTAGGATGCGCCACCTTTATTCATCTCGTCTCATCACGTGAACGATTTAAGTGAATGTATATCTTATCTGTGGTCACCTTTCTCGTCAAACGCTAAGATGCGCGCCACATTTTCTCAACTTCTGACAGTTTAGCGCGGGAAGAACTATCGTCCTTCAATTTGAGTACGAGAAAATTGACGAGAAGATATTCATGAATTTTTCTCTGAATTTTGTTGGTTATCGCGGTTCCATGTGAACATTATTTGTTAATACTAGAGAGGACCGGAAGAGATGTTTTGCTTGTGACCCTCTGGATGTCCCCGATTCTGAGTTTCATCGACTATGGCGCATCAATAAACCAATTAAGGAATATTTCATTTCCCGGTTAACGGCCGATTTGGAGCCGCAAAATAGTTCTGGCGTACCTGCTCATATAAAAGTGAGTACCTACCTACCTAATTCTAACCCATCTCGGTTGTAACCTATAATGCCATCGCTTGCTGACTACAATTTAGGTACTTGGATACATACCTACATATATGCTTACATAATTTTATCTTGTTGTAGGTTCTGCTGCAATTTTAAGCGAACGAGATCAACGAGAATAATGCTCATAAAGCCTACGTATATATATATTCAATTTCTATGCTGGTAAAGTTGTGGCTGCTTGTAACTGCAAGAACAAGTGCATGCTACTGTTTTAACCTCTAGCCGGCATTGCAGAGTGCGCAATGGTATAGAGCGTACTAATGGGTTTTTAAAGGGCAGTTTTAGATGCCTAGCCGACTGGAAACAATGTTGTCACAGGATCCTATTAGAAGAAGGGAAATTGGGAGAAGACTTGGATGCTGTGGAGCCGGCACCAATGCAGACACTATTCAAACCCTTTTTAATGCATTGATAATTAAAATAATACACATTGTTTTTTTTTTATAGGTGATATTATTTTATTTTAAGTGCATACTAACTTATCTTATATTGACTTGTAATAATTTAATTTTTACCAATAAAATGTCTATCTGTCTACTACATGATATTATTCTAATTTGGTGTGGGGTGTTGGGTTGGCTTGATGATGATGATTACCGTCTGAAACAAAGATAGCATTATAGGTTGAGTTTGTAGGTAGAGCGGATGAATAGTTAGGTAAGGGTTAATGATGCTGTCGGGATTACCTAGCTAATTTCAAAGTCAAGCCTAAGATTTCTAAGTCCGTTTTCCCTGATCAATTGAGCTAGATGATTTTGGCTTTAATGGATTGAATAACAAACATATTTTAGGTCATATGAAACAAACAATCACTCGGTAGCGTGTTTAATAAGTTCAGACAAATCAATACGAATGTATGTACTTACTTACATATTTTCTTGGCCTTGTTGTAAGATTGGTTGAGGCAAGTGCATAAGGAAACATACTATTGCTAACATACATATATTTACTATACATAAACTGCACTAATATTTTATTTTTACTTACGTTTTCGCGATGCCTTCTTGCAATCGGTACAAAAAGTTGAGGCAGGGAAATTTGCGCGCAATGTTGAATTGAAATAGTTTCTGTTTTTTTTTTTTAGGAATTTGTTCCGTTTTGTCACCATTCTACCATCGATTCTGCCAGTGAAAATGTTCAAACTACCAATAAGGAGGTGAAAATTATGAAGGTTATTCTAATTCTTCCTAGCAGCATACTAAAACCATAAACAATTGAATGAAATAAACGGGTATTCGTCTGAGTGGCTATCTCTACGCGAGAAGAACTTCTCGACAATGAGTATTATGTATCTCGTGGTGCGCATCTTAGAGTAAACGAGAAAATAACTGACGACGACTAAATTACTCGTCTCGCGCGTGTCGTCTCTCGTGGCATGCATCTTAGCCCCACAGGCTAGGTTTGAAATGCTAAACTGAAGCTGATTACGATTAGAGAGTTAGACAATAGAGCCGCAGGTCTGGAACATATGTTTCACATAATCCAACATTGAAAACTGTTGGATCAGCTTGCAATTAGAATCACAGAACATTGTGTTGTGGTATAATTACTGCTATATTAATTGTTCATTGTATTACTACTTAGAGGATACTGTGCGGATTGTACAGCATTATTTATTTATATTTATTATTTTAGATATTTTGCTCATTAGATATTTTACTCATTTATTTTGTTGTTATAGATTTTGATGTGATTTAAGATTTTGTGAGCATCATACATTTTTTGAACATTGATTTAACATCACGCATGTATTTTTGTTTATTTGACCATAATTCTGTTGATCATTAGAGCAATAAGGTTGAGGAGGTCCGCTCGGTGGCCACGGCCAAGATCGAGGAGATCACCAAAGATATCGAGACGAAACTCAGCGCGGCGGAGGTCAAACGCGAACAGGAGATACAGAAGAAATTAGACTTTGTTAAGAAGGAGGTAGGTTCATTTCATCGTGCAGTTTTAGATTGCCACTCATTATTTTATCACTGCTTGGTTTTATTTGTGCAATTTATGATTTTCTATGTAGACTAGCAACGGAATATGTAGTACTGCCAATAAGATTGTGCAAAGTAACTTCGAGCTTCTTATTGGCTGTTTAGAAACGTTACACATTTTTAAGTGACTCTTTTTTATCCAAATTTCTAACTAGTCCCAAGACAGACCCAGCCTATAACATGGAACCTTCTCGAAATACACAATTAACGTGGTTATTCTGTTGCAGGAGCGACGCGCAGAGCTGGTGCGACAGAACAAAAGCGCTCGCGTCGAGAGCTCCGCCCCCGCCGCCCCCGCCGCCCCCGCCGCGGCCACCTCGGGCTAGGCGCGGGCAGGCCGAGACTACCCGCATCAAACATCGCACTCTGCAACACACAGAACATAGACCAGCTGGAAATACTTTTAAACTAAACTAACCTAGCAGTAAACTGGAGCCTAGTTCGCACTAAGCAAGCATTTGACTTGTACGGAGTATATGCACTGAAAATGTTCGTCACATTACACAGTAAAATTTGTGTCGAGGAGCAAGTAACAAGGTCACGTTAGCACCCGTTTTGTATTGGCTCGACTCGCTAGTAAAGGAAGCTACTATCAACCAACCTACATTTTAACTATGCGCTTCTCTAGTAATTCATCAGCTACATACCTACTTTTTGCCAAGTGTGAACTAGGCTTATTAGACGACTGGTAGCCAATCTACAAATTAAGACGCTTCTGTGCATTCGATTACGCACTGCGTTCTTAAGCTAGGTTAAGACATATTGAGCACTATCTTTGCATGTACAATGAAAAACCCTTGTAGACGATAAAATAGGTTCGTTTTGTCTTTATTTCGGAACTGATAGGTTTGTGTATGATATCGTAAACCCCCAGAAATGAAAGCGCTACAGTTATATGTCACGTGGTCAAAAGAAAGGCTAGTCATCAAAATCCTTTCGTATTATTATCATTTGAGTGTGCGGGTAGTTTGCAGAGATAATTGCACAGTGTGTATGAGGTTTCAGTCGTGTGCGGTGTTGCCATGCTTCGACCACCTGTCAAAAGGAATTAGTCTTGCGAGCAAGTTCGTTGGTTCGAGAATGATGGAATTGAGAGCTGACCACGCAGTGGTAACAAAACCGACTTAACTGTATTGGAAAGGAATTTATATTTCTAGTCGCTCGTGGTATGTGTGGAATTCATAAATCATTATAGTTATCGTCACAGAAATAATTATAATGAGTTATGGAGCTAGGTATAAGGAATTGGGTGGTCCATGGTCACAAGAACCTTCGTGGCGCCAAAGACGTCGGTGCTGCCAGCCTATGTTGTGTTTGCGATGGGTCAATCACATCTCTGCACCTGCTCACAACATAACTGTTGCACCCGACCGCGCTTGTCACAGTACTCCCCGCGTGATCATGCTTGCGTGTTGAAATTGTTTCACTGAGTCAAAACGGTAAATGCCCTATTTATCCATATTATGTGGCCTATCTAAATAATGTATTGTGATCTCAAATTATGATCAACTCTCAGGGTTTATATCTTCCATTTGAAATTTTAAAATTGATGATCAATCTAAGGTTTTACATGCCGAATATTGCCCTTTGAATGAATGTTCCGGTTAGCTCAGAAGTTTTACTTTTGGACCCATGGATTGCTTGGGGTTGTATTAGATTCAAGCATGCTTACAGGACGCGGCGGCTCGAACGATATCCTTAATCGTTAGTTATAGACTTATATCATTATGTTTAACGTTAATCATACGCAACAGTATTTTAGGATGATATAATCTTAATTTAGGTTTCCTCTCACATTCGTATTTTTATCATGAATCCTTCGCTATTGACTGTAAAATATCAATTAGATATACTTAGTCAAGCATAAAACACTCAATATCACGATGATCATCCATTCATTAAACTAACTCATCTATCACGAAGGAAGTGGTGCCCTCGTTGTTTTGTACTCATTTTAGCCAGCTGTATCCTTATTTAATAAATTTTAGGGTGTGTCATGGGTTGTTGTATGTATTTCGGAATGGATCGCTTGCTCGGTGATAACATCCTCGTTAGATACTACCTCGTCACAGTTTGGATTGTGGCTAATTAAAATGGCAGCGTATCAGACTACCCTCAAATAAATGTCCACAACCCAAGATGCGACGCGGTATCTCGTCTACGATTTTATTCGTTCATTAATTCTTCCTTTATGATCTCAAAATTAGGAAAACTATCGTTTAACGGGAAGTGCCTCGATACGGCTAATTAATGATATCAATAAAATGTAACATATAAAACTGACTTTATAGATTTTTTAAATGGTAGACGGCGAGCGCCGGGCTTGGTCGCGCGAGTGTGGTGTGTGGGACACAGCCGCTTCTGTGATGTTTTGCTCTAATTGTAATGAAATGAATGCGACGCGATGGCGTCTAGCACAATGTGGAGCGGAGAGCGACGCCTGACGACGCGGGGACATGTCGCTCGAAGGGAAACTTAGATAACCCGTATTTTATAGAATATTTTTGCCATTCATTGTCGGTCTGTTTTAATGTCGAAGATATGATAATAATTGTATATATTATTAAGAGATGATGTATCGTTGCTTTGCGGCGGGGCGAGTAGCTTGCCTGCTTGTTACTAACGCTGCTAACTTAAGGACCTAGGTGTAAGGTACTAGCTTGATTCTCGGTGAAGAAGTGAAAACCTCTGACCAATTGCCTTGGGTATTGTGTAGCCTTTTAGATTCTCACGATCGAAACAAATTATGTATAGCGGTGCAACATTATTATATTAGCTTTCAGATATTATATTTTTGTTTACTTTTAAACTTTGCGTAATTTTAGTAATTTCTATCCTATATGGTGTTATTGATTATAGTTAATTATGTCATTTGATTATTATTATAATATGCTTCTGTTTGTGAGGTATAAAATGCTGTTTGAAGTGCAGGCATCTTTTGTAGTTTCATTGTCGTATTAAATAAAGTCATAAATACTAATATATAGTGAGTTTTATTTCTGGTTTCTAGTTTTCTTGCATATTTTCATATTTGATATTTAGTTGCTCTGCTCGCTGTAAATGCAGGAATAACAGAAACAGGATCTTCACACTGTCTGAGAGACAAACGTCTGTCTCTCCAAATTTAACAAAGTCTCTGCTTGGATTAACGTTTCGAAATAGAAATCGGACCTTCACACAGTCTGAGAGAAACGTCTGTCTCCAAATTTAGCCTACGGATTGATGCCCCTGGGCACTGACTAGGTACACCACCAGTATGGTATGTTAAGGTAAACTTAGAATGAACCCATTTGAAGAAAGGCTAAAAGATTTTATATTTATTTTCTACTAGTAGTCCGCCCCGGCTTCGCACGGGTATTTGACAGAATTTTAAAAGTTCAGACTTGTTTACTAATGTAAAGAATGTGTTGACGGTCTTGTATGGATTCCAACTTTTTTTAAATATTCTATAGCCTGGTGAAAGATTTTTCCAAATCTGTCCAGTATTATAATAATTCTATATCTGGTATAATGAAATTCTAATTTTGATCAAACAAAGTTACCTTTTTACCTCTAAGATAGGTATCTCCTGCCGCCCCCCGTCGTCACTGGAGACAAGAAGTCGGTTCCCTGCGCAGAGCGGTCGTATGCGTAAACGAATGTGCGTGTTAGCTTCAACTTATAATTTTTGAATTTTGTTCAACACTCGTGCGAAGCCGGGGCCAGCTGCTAGTGTGTGCGTTCGCCCAGCAAAAAGTATCGTCTTTTCAAGAATCGAATGATGCAGATAATTGTGCCCTATGTGTAAATGTGCCCAAAATTTTAAATTTGTGCCCCCAAGGGCTGCAGAGTTATTTAGGAAAATCTGATTTTGCTGCACGAACGTTCGCCCAGCAAAACTTTTTTCAAAAAAAAGGGTATAGGGTCGGTAGTCGTACATTGAACCAGACAGCTACATTGAACCATCGAAAGTATTCGAATATGCAACGTTGCCGATTCGCGCTTGTGCCGGTAATAAGGTCCCTACAGCCCCCCTACCCACCGCTGAGTTTGCGCGGCGATCCCGTGAATGACGAAGGTTGGGCGAGGACTTTTACTAAAATCGATCGGAAAAGTAAGTTTTTTCATCAGTTTTCTTTGATTTTTCATTTGTTTTCGGTGTTGAATGTCAGTATTTGATATATTCCCATCCGCCCCATTATCCTCCCCATCAATGGGGCAGTTGGGAGAAAAAATTCCCATCTGCCCCATCATTCAAGTCAATGGGGTGGATGGGATTTTTTGCCCCATTGACTTTTTAATAATATAAAGAATAAATCTCACTATTCATATTCAGATACTCTTGTTCCTATTTACATAATTAACTGTTAGTAGGAACAATAGGATATAAAAAGGCCAACTTATTTGAGCTAATCAAGTTCTGGTTTATTGTAAATATTTCTTTTCGTAAACTACGCTAATTTTAAAATCAAATAATAATCTTAGGAAAAGCAGTGAGAAATCAAAAAATCATACGAAATTAGTTTTCTAATCTTAAATACAGTTGTTTTTAAATACTTTATATCACAGTGAGATAATCACATTTTTACAATAATTATTTTTATAAAAACTAAGGACTTAAAGGTACAAGTGCCACATAAAAAAAAACTAAAAACATCAACTAAATTAACAATAATTTGCTTATACTATAAAACTTTGTTTTATCACTAATTTCACAATCTCTTTCTTCACTCTCTTCCAATCTTTGAAAATAGAAACTAATCAACAAATTGTAATAAAGTTATTTTATAACTAATGTTTTTTATTATTTATAAAATAACTAGATATTATATAAAAATAATAGTAAATTATAGTGTGATTCCTGACATCATTTATTTTACTACTATTTTTCAAACAAATACTATATAAAGTGTAGCATTCAAATATTTTTTATCACAGTGTGTAATCAGAGAATCTTACAATAATTATCTTTTAGATAAGGCCTGGTACAAGAGCCCCAATAAAAATATCTATCACAGTAATCACTTACAATCATCTTTGTAATAAAAACTAGGGGACGGGGACAGTGTCGTAAACACTCGCACGCATTGGGATTTCATTGCAGTCTAGTTATTTTATAAACAATAAAAAACCGATTCTTTACTATTTTCAAAGATTGAAAGAGAGTGTGAAGAAAGAGATGTAAAACAAGTGATAAAACAAAGATTTTAAATATAAGCAAATGATTGCTAATTAAGTTAATGTTTTAGTTTTTTTTTTATGTGGCACTTGTACCTTTAAGGCCTTAGTTTTTATAAAAATAATTATTGTAAAAATGTGATTATCTCACTGTGATATAAAGTATTTAAAAACAACTGTATTTAAGATTAGAAAACTAATTTCGTATGATTTTTTGATTTCTCACTGCTTTTCCTAAGATTATTATTTGATTTTAAAATTAGCGTAGTTTACGAAAAGAAATATTTACAATAAACCAGAACTTGATTAGCTCAAATAAGTTGGCCTTTTTATTTCCTATTGTTCCTACTAACAGTTAATTATGTAAATAGGAACAAGAGTATCTGAATATGAATAGTGAGATTTATTCTTTATATTATTAAAAAGTCAATGGGGCAAAAAATCCCATCCACCCCATTGACTTAAATGATGGGGCAGATGGGAATTTTTTCTCCCAACTGCCCCATTGATGGGGAGGATAATGGGGCGGATGGGAATATATCCAGTATTTAAATAATTACGTGTAATAGTGCACATAATTATTAGTACTCCTGAAAAATGTTTCCAATGTGCCAAAGGACCCGAAAAGTCGCAAAAAATGTACTGTCATGAAGAAACAATTAAGTTTGTACATACTTATCTACATAACAATGTTGAAAATAACGGCGTAGGTAGTTAGCGTAGGTACAACAACAAACACAACTGCCCTGGCTGACTAACCTAAAACTTTTAAGTATTTAATATATGCTAGTCCAGGTAGGTAGGTACTACATACCTGGACTAGCCTACTCCCTACCTATCCTGCTGTTCTGAATAGGTTGATAATGAGATTTTTATACCTCTGAACTTTCCAACCACGAATTTTAGTTTAAATAAATTAATATAAATACAGAATGCTGGACAATCCACACAGCATCATCTAGCCCCAAGCTAAGCAGAACTTGTGTTTTGGGTTACTTATATACATACATAATACAATATTATTAAATAGAAAGATATTTTTTATTATACATAGAAAACAACCAGAACAACATGAACAAATATCTGCAGGTCGTACAAATATTTGACCCAAGGCGGGAATCGAACCCGCAACCTCCTGCGTCGCAGGCGGACCTTCGCCCACCGCGCCACAGTGGTCGTCAGTGATGAAAATATTACTAAGATAATCAAACACCATGAAGGTATCAACCTAAGGTAGATCGAAAAAACGATGCCGAAGTAGTATTTCTACCACTCATTTGTTATATTATAATAATAACCTTCTACTATTAAACAAATAAATAATTTTAAGTCTCAAATATTTTCAATAAACGTGATTATTATTATAAATCAAATCACTTATTAATCGATTTGGTATAAACTGGTGAAGTTACGCTCCTAGTTGGAGGAGTATCGCGAACAAAATAAGACTGCGCAGTGGTTCTGCGGCAAGCGCTTGGGGCTTGTGACGTCATAGCTTGCGTTCGCGCGGTAAGTGAGCCTCGCTAGGTATTTTGCCCATAACTTTGTCAGTTTTAGTCGTAGAACAAAATTTTTTACACCATATGTCTTAGTTTTTTAAGGTCTATAAAACTGCATTCATAACAAAAAACCGTACGGGTCCTCATTACGCAAACTCGTTTTGAGTGAATACTTGAAATAACATAGAATATTTCTGCCGTTGCAGCCGTTAAAAAAACACTCCAATGTGGCCAAAGGGTTTCTTTCGAAATACAACATACGTTTCCAGACCCAGTGCATTTTTTTTATTGTGCATCTTGCAATTTAACTACCTATATCTAGTTGTTGGACTAATGTCAGATGTCACATATACACACAATTCACTGTCGCTGAAGCAAATAGCGCTCACAGAAATAGCGTTAGTGATGTCAAAATAAAAATGGCCGACTTTACGTCAACAACACACGCACACCGTGTTACTAATTTTGCGTAATAATGCTATTTTAGTGTGGCTTTTTCATTTTAAAAGTGATTTCCCTGTGGTTTTTGTAATATTCACATCAACCGCGGGCTTAATCACATAAAAACCTTTGATATGGAGCCTACCAAAGAAACTAAACGAAAAAAGGACAGGAACGATGAGGACGACGAAAAACGCAGAGAAAAGAAGTATAAAAGAGCCCGATCTAAATCTAGATCACCTCGAGAGTCCCGCGAGAAAGATTCCAAACGTAAACGCAAGCATTCCAGGTCACAATCGCCCGACAAATCAGTCAAGCAAGAAAAAGAGAATGATCGCTCCAAAAACGATAAAGAGGAACCCCCAACGAGAAAGGTGAAAGAAACTGACATGCTGAACACTCGGACTGGCGGCGCGTACATCCCGCCCGCTCGTTTGCGGATGATGCAAGCTCAAATCACTGACAAATCTTCCATCGCCTACCAGAGGCTTGCCTGGGAAGCACTGAAGAAGTCTATCCACGGACATATCAACAAAATCAACGTAGGCAACATTGGTATCATTATCAAAGAACTCTTAAAGGAAAACATAGTCAGAGGTAGAGGTTTGCTGTGTCGGTCTGTTATCCAAGCTCAAGCAGCCTCACCTACCTTCACGAATGTCTATGCCGCGTTGGTAGCTGCAGTCAACTCTCGTTTTCCCAATATTGGAGAGCTACTGCTAAAAAGGCTTGTAATACAGTTCAAAAGAGGATTCAAAAGAAATGATAAGGCTATATGCATTTCGGCAGCTTCATTCATTGCTCATTTGGTGAACCAGCGTGTTGCACATGAGATCTTAGCTCTAGAGCTCCTGACTTTACTGGTAGAAACTCCATCAGATGACTCAGTAGAAGTTGCAATAGCTTTCCTCAAAGAGTGTGGTCAGAAGCTTACCGAGGTGTCATCAAAAGGTGTGAATGCTATATTTGAGATGCTTAGGAACATTCTGCATGAAGGTCAACTGGATAAGAGGGTCCAGTACATGATTGAGGTGATGTTCCAAGTGTGGAAGGATGGGTTCAAGGACCACCCGGCTCTGCTCGAGGAGTTGGAGCTGGTGCCGGAGGAAGAGCAGTTCACACATCTGCTGATGTTGGACGATGCTACTGATGCACAGGATATCTTGAGTAAGTATTTTTATATGTTTAATCCAGCTTTTATTTATTATGTTGGTATAATAACCTACAACACTATAATATAGGAGTCCTCAAAAATATAAATTGAGAATCAGAGACCATTTATGTTTTCTTACTAATAATTCACTTTAAATTCAGAAAAAAATATAATTATGTCTATAAGTTGCATTGTTCCTTGTATTAATTGCCAGATTTTAGATTTTTCTTTCAAAAAGGTAAATCTTGAATGTGTAGCAAAGTATCAGACTTAAACTAAACAGATTAGTTTTTGTTCCCAGATGTTTTCAAACATGATGAGAAATATGAAGAGAATGAACAAAAATATAAAACCTTGAGCAAGGAGATCCTTGGCTCTGATGCAGACTCTGATGAAGGTTCCGGAGAAAGTGGATCCGAGGAATCTGATGATGAGGATGAGGAGGAAACAACAGAACAAAAAGAGATGACCATCATTGACAATACAGAGACTAATTTAGTTGCATTACGTAGAACAATATATCTGACAATAAACTCCAGTTTGGACTTTGAAGAGTGCGCTCATAAACTTATGAAAATGCAGCTCAAACCTGGGCAGGAAGTAGAGCTCTGTCACATGTTCCTCGACTGCTGTGCTGAGCAGAGGACCTACGAGAAGTTCTATGGTTTGCTAGCGCAGCGCTTCTGCAATCTCAACCGCATCTACATTGGACCATTTGAAGATATCTTCAAGGATTCCTACAGCACAGCTCACAGACTTGACACAAATAGGTTGCGGAACGTCAGCAAGTTCTTCGCTCACCTGCTGTTCACTGACTCCATCAGCTGGGAGGTGCTGGAGTGTGTGAAACTCAATGAGGAAGACACGACCAGCTCCAGCCGCATCTATATCAAGATCCTCTTCCAAGAGCTGGCTGAATACATGGGTCTCAAGAAACTCAATGACAGGCTCAAAGACCCGTAAGTTACTATCAAGCTTCCAAACCTGTAAATTTTAAATGCTGGAGTTAATTTCTTTTTTATTTCAGGACTCTGCAAGGCGCCTTCCAAGGTGTATTTCCCCGGGATAATCCGAAAAACACGAGGTTTTCGATCAACTTTTTCACAACTATCGGTCTTGGTGGTCTAACTGATGACTTGAGGGAGCATTTGAAACAAATGCCAAAGGTACCTTACTCTTTTTTTAATTTTCTTGACCACGGTAGACCTAATTGTGGTAACCACTTACTGATGACTTCACCCCTGATGCTATGGCGTCTATAATTCGTCACTTACCCTTGCAGCTGCTAAGGACGGTAGGAATTTCCTCAGGGAAAAATCTCGTAGCTTGTCTGTGCTAAGTAGATGTTTACTCAGATGAGTGACACATTGTTGCATAAGTGCTCCACACTCTCCAAGCAGATGGACCGGGGTTTCCTCCGCCTCTTCGTAGAATCTGCAGGGTTGTGTGTCGCCCTAGACGAGTCGTCGTAGACTTATTTAAATACCTACCTGTTTGTTTTGTTTCTGACTTCAAACTTTTTTCGGTATAAAAAGTTTTTGAGAGTTAAGTTACAGGTCTAAATATACATCTCTGCAAAATTTCAGCGCCGTCCATTCTGTAATTCAGGATTCATCCATTAAATATGTGAATTAGAAAATCCAGATATTTATGAAATTAAAATAAAAAATCACAAATTAGTATATGAACCTATATCTAAATTACAAATACAACCTATTACAAAAAAATTTTTTTTTTGATATTTATTTACTACACCCCTATTCCAGAATGTTGCCCCACCACCTGAGATCAACCTGGAGAGCGGATCCAGCTCAGATTCTAGCTCTAGCAGCAGTTCTAGTGATTCTTCGGACTCCAGTAGCTCTGGTAAATATTCATTAAAACAAATAACTAACAGTAAGAAATCATAACCTCATAAAAACATCTTATGGCTCTTACATACCTTGTTTTGTCTTATTTATTGTTCTCAACAGATTCCGAGGAAGATTCCAGTAAAAAGAAAACGAAGGAGAAGAAGATATCTAATAAAGAAAAGAAAGATAAAGAACCGAAAACTGCAGAGGAACAGGAGAAAAACAAAGAGAAAGAGAGGTGGGGACACGACGGCTTTTACGATAATTACGGCAAAGAAGCGCGACGACACGAACGTGACAAGGACAACTTCGTCATACCTCAAAGGCCGAGTCGGAATGATAAGAGGAACGATGACAGGCGTGATCAAAGAAATAACGATGAAGATAGACGCAATAATAGAGACCGGCGAAGCAATGATGAACGACCCAGGAGAGACAGGGATGACGAGCGAAACGATCGAAGCCGCGACAGAGATGATCGTAGTCGTAAGAACAAAGATGATGACAGGCGAGATGTAGAAAGAAATTCTAGAGACGATAGTGATGATAGAAGAGAGAATTCTAGAGATGAGAAGAATGATAGAGAAAATAATTCCAGAGTTGATAGAGACGATAGACAAAAACATTCAAGAGGTGACAAAGAAAATAGCTCCAGAGACATGAGAGAAGATAGAGAAAAAAGCTCTAAAACCAAAAGGGAGAAGGATTCCAGAAAAGATAGAGAAAACCATTCAAGAGATGACAGAGAGACAGACAGCTCAGATTTAAGAGAAGAGAGAAGAAGAAACTCCAGATCTGAAAAGGAAGACAGAGAGAAGGACTCAAGAGGTAACAAAGATAGCTCTAGAGATGTGAGAGAAGAAAAAGAAAAAAGCTCTAGAGCTGAAAAGGAGAGCAGAGAGAGGGAATCTAAAGTTGACAAGTATAAGAGCTCCAGAGACAATACGGAAGGAAAAAGAAACACTAAACCCGAAAAGGAAAATAAAGAAAGGGACACAAGAGTTGAAAATGAAGAGAGACAAAAACACAAAAAGAGTAGTAGTGATGAAAAGCCTGAAGAAAAACGCGATAAGAAAAGTAGGAGAAAAAATAAAGAAGATGAAAGCGAAAAATATGACGAGCGAAGAGACAAAGATCGCAGAAACGATAAAAGTAAATATAGAGAAGTAAGCGACAATTCCGAAAAAGACCGATACACAGAAAGGGAGGATATTCGACGTATCGGTAACAAAGAAAACCGTATGGAAGGAACAACTAGAATAGAAATAAACGGCGAATACAAGAAAATAGAACGCAGCACCAAAAAGGATCGTACTACAATAAAAAAAGAAGAAAAACAGAGTGATTCCGACACCAGCGATTCTGATAGCAGCAGTAGCAGCAGCAGCAGTAGTAGTAGCGGAGAAGATGTTAAGAATAAAGATGACGGCTGGGATATTAGAGGAGCCAGTGTCAGAAAAGAGATTGTAGGACGTTACTGGGATCTGCCAAAGGATAGAAAACGCGAGACGGTTGAGAGGAGCCCGCCAAGAGAAAGTAGGAGGCGTCGCTAGATTCTAGATTATTATGATTAGATGGGTATTTATGCTACCTGTTATCTCCATGGTTAATACCCCCAAAAGGCAAATTCATTACAAAATGGAACTCTTTTGATAGATTCACAAGGATACTTTACAAAAGGTTATGCCTCCATAGAATTAAAGTTCTTGGGCATAGGCGCTGATTGAATTCGTTATTTTCAGAGTATAGCAGTGGCGTATTTGTAATTACTACCCCGTATTTAAATGGTACTTCATTTTGTAAATAATTATGATGATTGTTGTTTACAATATAAGTTTGTATTATTTGATTAAATGAAGTGAATTTTAAATTACCAAAACAATAAGCTTCTTATTATTTCATGGCTCGTTCTGTGTACGCGCTGAGCGTAGATCGATTATGCGTTGAGTATATTTATCTGGTAGTTTTGACAGCGCTGGCGCATTAATATTGGTAGATAGAAAAGAAAAATGTTTTACATAATGTAACTGAAGAAGAGGATAAAATACCTGTGATGCTGACGTCGAAATTGTTGTCTTATTGCCGACAAAGCTCATGTTTTGCTTAATTTAGGCTATGTATTGCTTTTTGAAGTAGGTAGGTCGCTAGAGGAAATTAGGTTCAAATTCTGAATGAATTAAGTTGTTGTCAAGGAGATTAAATAACTTTGGTCCGTAAATACCTGAGGTAAATAAGGGTAAATACTCAGAAAAACGAAGGGTAAATACCAAAGTAAGAGCATCCCTTACATTCTTAAAGTAGCCACAGACATATAATATGTCTGTACCAAAGAGAAAAAGGCTACTCTAACTTGGTATACCCATCTCAAAGATACCCATGCATAGAATCCTTAGAGATTAAATAACTTTTTGGTCCGTACGTAAATACTGAAAGTAGCCACAGCCATTCTCTTTGATTCACACAACAAATAGTACCTATAGAAATAATCAAATTAACAAATTACTTTTTATTTAATTTATGATAAGAATACGACCACCCTTCCAAAGGGAATAAAACCACTACGTAGGTACTCCTACCGTGAGGACTAGTCACGATCTTATAAACACATTTATTGGACAAATAAAATTAAAAAAAAAAACATTTCTTACACTCATTTGGAGCCCTGTATTACAAAAGTACTTTCTTTGGAGCCGTGCTAAAAATGAGTAGAAGTAAAGTAAAACTTGGTAAGAGCAAAACGGCAATACCAAAGATGGCAATGAGTAGTAGGTTAATCACTGATTCGGACAGTCAACTCGACGAGCATGCTAATGAAGAGCCCCGTCGTCCGTTCGTCAAGGCAGCCTCGGAGCAGATCCATCCCGTGCCTTCAGAGGAGGTCAAGCTGTCGGTGCAGATTTCAGCTCCTTCCTACTTCTTCTCTCTTAGCGTGGGTATTCGGAACCATTTGATTTATCTAGTCTTTGTATTTTCTTTGTTATCTAGTCTTGTATTATTTTCCTTAGATGTACCTACATAAAGATAGGTAGGTGTACTCTCACAAGTAGTGTATGGGTTGATGGATGCGAGAAGACCGGGCTGTAGGGTGCACAGATCAATACTTACAAGTAGCTCAGTGTTGAGTAAGATCGAATTGCATAGATTAAGGTAGGATTGAAGCGGTAAGTACCTACCTATTTACCTACACATTCGGACCTAGGTACCTACTCAACTCAGCCTCGGCACTGAAACTAGCCAACCTAGACTAACCTACCTATACGACCAAATAAAAAAGTTTTTTTTAATTATAATAATAATGCCGGACAATCCACACAGCATCATCTAGCCCCAAACTAAGCAGAGCATGTGATAAGGGTACTTAACGACTGATATACATAAAACAATATTATTATTAGGTACATACATAGATATTTTTTATTATACATAGAAAACGACCAGAACACCCTGAACAAATATCTGCAGATCGTTCAAATATTTGTCTCGAGGCGGGAATCGAACCCAGTAGTCGCAGGCGGACCTTTGCCCACCACGCCACAGAGATCGTCATTTGGTCTGATCCGGCCTACGTTTGTCTATAGGAGAACCAAGCGCCTCCGTTCAAGAAGCCAGGACGCTTCGCGGAGCCCAAGCTGCTGATAGGAGCCATCATGAAGGAGGATGACGTCGTCGTCATGATCGCGGCACAAGACGAGGATAAGGAGAACGGGCTCAAGAAGTTTACAGGTTTCTTTACGTCTTTGTACTTTCTAAACGCATTTACTGCCCAGCCCTGGCAAGTGAGCGCGGATTAGTTGCATTTCGTGCGTCGTCTACTTTGTTGCACTACCAATTGCCTCATCAGCATGCTATGTAGGTACAGTGAAGGTTAAAACACGAACAGGCTACTATAGGTAACTACTTCGGTCCTTCATCGATTCGTCAGGCTAGGTATTGTATAAGGGATGTAGTGTAGGTAGGTAAGTAAGGTGGCCTATGGCCTATCTATATGTAGGCATAAAGTAGGGCGGCGCGGGGGTGTAGGTAGGGTCACATGAAACCAGATTTTACCGGTTTTACTTTAAATTTTTAACTCTTGTTTGTAATTTAATTAGTTTTCGTAAATGAGATTGGTTAGTAATTAATAAACTACCTAATCGGTTATCCTATTTGTGAGTGTAAAATATCTTGATTGCTACATAATATAATGCATGTAGGTACCAAATTGGCACACCACGCTATGTGGTCGTCCATTAATCACGTGATTTTTTTAGCAAACCTTATCAGTTTCTCTTCTGACTGGCACACAGTTCTTAATTCTCTAAGGGCACACAGATATCTGAATAAATAAGACACTATTACCTATTTAGTTTTCTGTGGACTGGCCTCATCATCATCAGTCCGTACTCCGTGTTAGTCTACAGATGGACATAGGCCTCCCCTAATGAGCGCCATAGCGCCTTGTCTTCAGCTTGTCGCATCCAGCATCTGCCAGCAGTCTTTCGCAGATCGTCATCCTGGCGGGAGGGCATCCTACACTACGACAGACATATTCTCTGATCATTGTTTTCCTGAGATAATGCAAGAGTACGGTATCAGGCGCTGTACCTACTGCGCTCCCCTACCTACCGAGTACTTGTTATAAAATCTGCCCGACTGTCCCGCGGTGGAATCAAACCAGCAACTTCCAGCGTCTTAGCTGACTATTTTCCCACTACCAACGCCGCGTCTTACATGATGACTTGATGAGTCACCCACAAATTCTTTCCCATCCTCTCAATCACCTCAACAGGTAACTTCCTAGTCGAAAAGAAAATAATCGAGAACCACAACCTCTCGGAGAAGCGTTTCCTCACCCGGCTGCTGGAAGAGGCGCTCAGATACGCCGCCCAGCGCGACTTCTCCGCGCTCAAGCTGTCCGTCGTGATCAGCATCTACCTGAGCGCGCATCTCTACTACAAGAACTACTACTGGCTGCCGCCGGCCAAGCTTTGGGACTATTTCAAGGAGCTGATGATACGGCATACTATTGAGGTACTTAAGTCGACGTAAATACCTACCCTAGCGTAGGTTAGGCATAAATTTATTTTGGTTAGGAAAACAAAAAACGATCAGAACACCCTGAACAAATATGCGTACAAACATTTGTCCCGAGGCGGGAATCGAACCCGCCACCTCCTGCGTCGCAGGCGGACCTTCGCCCATCGAGCCACAGAGGTCGCCGAAAATTTATTAATATCAGCACAACACAAGCACTGCTTAGCTTGGGACTAGATGATGCTGTGTGGATTGTCCAGCATTATTTATATTCTACTATTTCTCAGGACTCGCCGGACGGGCAAGCGGTGTTCGACCCAGAAGAGTGCTACGACATCTTGACTCACTTCCACACCGTCTACTTCTCGAACCTGCCGCTCGTACATATCCTCACATTTGGCGTCTATCGCTTTAAGCTGCTGTGGCCATTCAAGAAGAAGTAAACAGCTGTGGGCAGTTGACGTGTCAAGGAATGTTTTGTTATTAATTTTCAACTTAGAACAAACCCTGTGGTTTTTTCCTGTACCTTAGTTTGGTTCAAGAAGTAAACAGCTATGGGTTATGGGCAGTTGAAATGTCAAGAAATGTTCTGTTATACATTTTCAGAGAGTTCTGAGAATAATTGTCATGGTATTTTGTTACACCTTAATTGTGTCAATAAATCTTATTTATCTATATTTGATTTTTAAATAATACTTTTAAACATTTTCATCCGACTCAGGACCGAGATGCGTGGAGGGACCAGGTGGAGGCCTATGCCACAGTATACATATGGACAGTATGGAAAATAAGCCTGGTTGATGAAATAAATACCTACTCTCCATTATAGCAATAGGGTTGTAACTTTAGGGCGCGCGCAGACAACAGCGCGCAGTTGGCGCGTGGGGAACGTTCATGAGCTGCTGCAAGCCGAACCGCGTTTCAATCCGAAAATACATGTGATAATTAGTAATCAAAAAACGATTACTTAATAAAAAAAATTATTCTTAATTTTTACATACAACACGTTCGATTTTTTTTTATTATTGAATTTTATTGTAGAAAATATTCTCATTCTATCGACCTATAACATCCTGCAAATTGCCGCCATTCTGAATGTACAAATTTCATTATTATCGATCACACAAGTTCACGATTTCATTATTATCGATCACACGGACAAATTTTTTACCTTTCAAAATCAGCAGGAAGTTTAAAATACGAAAGCTCCGGTTTTGATGAAGCCCAGTTCACAGATCGGGGCATTGTTCAAATAATAAAATTACGCATAACCGCTCGTCTAAACGCGACAACCGCTACTGAAGTCATCGCGAAATCCCCTTAGAGGTCTCGTAGATGCGCATGTTTGTGTGAGTGAGCCGTTTCGAGCGTTTGTAGGTAGTTTCCATACTGTCCATATGTATACTCTGCCTATGCCCAGCAGTGGGGGACACACCAGGCTTAAAACCAGGATTTTTTATGATTATACATTCATATTTCTCTTTTGGGACATAGCTCTTTATGTCATAGATAGTAAAAGGAATAGATAGTATTCAAAATCTATTTATTAATTATTACTTTTACCAGCAATGGATACCTTTAGTTGGTCTTTTAGATGTTGTGGCAATTTCTTCTTCCTTCTTTTCTTAACACTACCTTTACTAACACCGTTTTGTGGCTCTTTAGATGGTGCATTTTGACCTGGTTTCTTTTTCTTCTTCTTTTTGCAAGACAGCGGATTAGGGTTATGTATCTTTTTCTTTTTTATAGGTAGGATTTTTTCTTCTTTAGGCTCTTCCACTCCTAAAGCCTTTTTCATGTTTTTTAGTGCTTCATTCTGAGTTTCACTGATGAATATATGAGGGTCCCCTTCTAGAGCCTGTCCAGCTTTAGCATAACTAACTTTAGAAGGTTTCTCGAGAGTTGGTGACTTGTTGTGGAGGTACAGAAGTGGAACACCTGCCCTTTCTCTTAATTTATCTTGTAAATCCCTATCTTGTGAAGCTAAGATGTAATGCTTTTCGTTTCTTTTTCCAATCATAGACCTAATGCAGTTTGATCCGGAGATTGGTTCCTTGTGCCCGCATTCATGGATACCAAATTGTTTGAGGATAGTAAGGGCTCCATGGGTCTTTTTGGCAATTTTCTCCGTTTCTATGATTATGCAGCGGGTGGTCAGTAACTTTGCTTGTCCATTGAGGTATTTAGGTAACTGTTCTCTTACATTTATCTGCTCCTGAAAGTAAATAGAGAGATTTAACAATTTTTATTTTATAATTCATACATAATAATTATAACAACCTCTGTGGTGCTATGGACGAAGGTCCGCCTGCAATGCAGGAGGTTGCGGGTTCGATTCCCTCCCAGTGCCAAATGTTTGTTTAATCTGCAGATATTTGTTCCGGCTGATCAGGTCATTAACTATTTATAAAAGAAATCTGTATATTTAATATATAAATTGTAATATCTTTATCAGTCATCTAGCACCCGTAACACAAGCTCTGCTTAGCTTGGGGCTGGATGATGCTGTGTGGATTAAGCAGCATTATTTGTTTATTAATAAACAGCAAGTCATTCTAACATAATATTGGAATGAGTACAAAGCAAGATCAGAGTTCAGACAGTGATACCTAGTTTAAATTACTGCTTGCAGGCTCAGGGAAGTTTTCCTGCCAGCGCATGCTCTGCTCCTTGAGAGTGAGGTGCGAGTCTACGCTGTCTGCCTCCGGGTCGGGTAGTTCCTCCAGGGGAACTAGGATGTCTTCGTGCGGCAGCTGCTCGGCCCGCCACTCATCGTCCACGATGTCAATCAATCTGCCGTTACGACGGAACTTACTATCCATTCTGTTACAAAATAACTCTTGTGAATTCAAAGTGATTCTCTCCACTACTTTCAATGAGCGCAAGCAGTAATCCAAACTAAGTCTTCACCACCTTTTCCTGCAGGTTAGAGGTAAATTAATGGAAAGACTTACTTTGAAAGCAGCAAAACAGAATGTGCCGTCTAGAAGGACTTGGTATGGTTCGTGAAAACCAAAATTGTTATAATAGAACTTTAGATATTTTTGAACTTTCTTGTATCTAGTTATTTTCATGATGTTTAGGTACAAACCTAATAATCAAATTATTTTGATGTTTTATTGCACAATTCACGTGCTCTCATTTGCTTTGCTTGGTTGAATGAAAGAAAACAAACAAATTACAAAACATCCACAGAGTAGGTACATAACTCATTCATTCTTTCCTTTCTATCACTATTTCTACGTTTTTCACAGCTATTTTAACGGAGATAAGTAATATTCACAAAACAGCTATAGACAATTTCTTACTTAAAAAACAGGGTGACATCATAACATAATGACAGTTTCCATAGACAATTTTGACAATTCTTGATGAAACGTCTTCTCATCTCGTTCTCTCGCTCGCTTCCATGTTTGTTCGTGGTCATTTTGCATTTCTCTGCTAGATTTTCCAGTTTAGCAAATTATTACTAATTTCTATTCATCACAGAGTGTAATTAATGTTATATTCCGTGACACGGCGACCTCGTGAGGATTTGTCGCCTGAGAAAAAGTGTAAAACGAAGATCTAATAACAGGGAGGGTACGTCTTTCACATCCTTACAATCAAGTAAATGCGTCATTTTATCAAATATTGTCGGCATCATCCGCAAAACAAGATAATTTGGCGTAGAGGCAGACTATGTAGGTGACTCTAGACGTAATACAAGTTGTAAATGTGCTCATTGTGTGGTTTTGTGACATACAGCTGATTGGATTGAGGGCGTCGAACGGTGGGCCTCCTGTCGAGAGGCGAGATACGGCCAGATACGGTTAGTCATCAGCACAACAGACACGTTTCGGTGTTCGCCCGATAAACTGATTATATAAATTAAACTGTAGGACTCCGAAACTGAGTCGCAACTTTCGATAAGCTGTCAATGTGTATTCCTTTGTAAGCCGCGATTCAGTCGGTTGATATCGTTGTTCTTGTTTACCGTTTTTACTCAGCTCATTGCTGTAGTCTTTGTCCGCTCTCAAGGTGGAAATTAATCTTCCTGTGAGCAGAGGTCAGTGTATTGTGATCAGGTGTCCATGGTGTCTAACTGTGTTTTTGTGGGCCTTCTAGTAGGTAAGTTGCAAAATCTCGAAATATGCATGCAAATAACTTGTTCCACTTAAACTTTTGATAGAAGGATGCACTAAAAAAACACAATGTAATTTAGTAAACAATGCAAGAGTGGTTTATATTTTAGTGGTTATCATTAGAAACAAAAACTGTGTCTAACCTTGAGATGGTTTTAATAGAAAAAAAAAGATAAAATACCTGGATTCACCTAATTTCACATATAAGTATATGTTACTAGAGATAAAATCTTAGAAAATAAACAAAGCTCAACCCCACCTTTAAAACAAAACAGATCAAAAAGTTGATAATAAACTTAGATAAGGTATCACTTTCATCATTATCCGTGAATGTATTGCATTAATAAGTAGGTTTCTACCTGGAATACATAGATAACACAGTTATTTACACTCCTACAAAGTAATGAGAGATTTTTTTAAACTGTTTTCTGTCATACACTACCACAAAACATTGGCTATAATTTTTAACTGCCTTGTGAACTGGACCTTGGGCCTAACTAACTGAACTTATATTTTTATGGCAAAGTATACACTTACTCACAATTTACAGAAACCATATGGTTTCAGTAAGTTGTTCCATACTTGACCTCCAATATCTGTATCTTGGAAAAACATTTATACACCAAATTTGTTATTAAAAACCTCACTCTACTGGTGAATGCTAAAGTAGGTAAGTAACCATACTTATGTATGTATACTTTACTTATGTATGAGAATAATAGTCCATGCAATAAATCTCTCTTGAAAGATTTGTTTACTATTCTTATCAGAAATATCCTTTGTTGGAATGCTTGAAAGGTTTCTTAGAATTTCTTTGTTACTCTAAATACCTTTGTAATGTGCCTTTCTTAGTTAATAAAAAATAAGTTGAAGTAGGTGTGGTGTAACTTAAAGATTCCTTGACTTTCATTTTATGTAAGTACAATAAATACCTTATCTAAGTACCTTACGGTACTTCTTGCTACTTTAAATCAAATCATAAAATAAGTAAAAGCTTCCTGTACATCACTCTTGTTGATAAATGAGCAAATTTTGTTCTTGTTGTAAAGTACTTAGATTGATTGACAGATAAAATATTTTATTGGTCATACAAAAATATGAATGGTTTGCCTTATGGATTGGTTTACATTTGTAACACAAGCAAATTACAATCTATGATAAAAACATTTGTTTAAAATTAAAATGCACCCAACATTATCCTTCTGTCTAAAAGACTAGCCGTCCACCCCGGCTTCGAATGGGTATTAAACAAAAATTTCAGAATTTACACACACTACCAGGTTGGGTTTCACTGTTTTTATACGGATCCCTAACTTTTTTGCACCATTGAGCTTTTTGACATTGACTCTCCTCCCGCACTACATTGGCGAATTCTATAGCCTATCATCAGGGAAAATTTAGGATTCTAATGGTGAAAGAATTTTTCAAATCAGTCCAGTAGTTTCTGAGCCTATTTATTTCAAACAAATAATAAAATCTTTTCTCCTTATAATATTAGTATAGAAATATATCTACATACATACATAATAAATAAATAATGCTGGACAATCCACAATAATAATTAATTAATCATCATCATTATCATCTGCCCTTGTCCATAGGCATAGTTTGTGCCATTTGCCTCGGTCCACCTGGTCTGGGCTAGGTGTAGACCGGGTCAGCCCAAGTAGTCTACAATTAAAATTTTTACTTTATTTAAATAAAATATATAAATTACTTTATAAAAAAACAAAACAAATTAAATTCTTTAATATGGTTGCTTTGAATAATTGAATAAACTGAATTGTGAATGTAAACATCTCTTAAAACTACCAGACAATACACAAAGCCAGGCACATGGTTTGCAAGCATTATCTCTGATGCCCTTGAGTATTATGCAACTGACATCTGCAATAGCAAAATTGCCTCGATATGCTGCTTTTCAGAACAATACAGTGGCCAACAGAAAAATTTCTGTGCTCATTTTAGATTTTTTTTTTCATCTTTGTTGCAAAATAAAAAAAATGTCTTATCAAAATCATTCATCAAAGTGCTTTATTTCCTTTAGACCTTGACTCTTGGACACGTCACAAAATAAAAATTACATAAAAGTTATACTGGGAAATTAAGTGATCACTTTGATTCATTGTTTACTTCAATCTTTTAAAGGTAAAGAAGCGAACAAGAAACCTTTACCTTGTTAGTTTTTGAGTTAGAGCAAAACTTGTCATAAACTTTTTTTATCGTCTAGACTAGATATCCTGATATTTTAAAGTCAGCCTTTTTGCTAAGAATATTCGTGTCAATTTGTTTGAATTTATTTAAAGATAATATTTACAAATGACTTGGAGTTTTTTATAGAAGCATGTACATTGCCCTGTAAAAGATACATTAATCTTCTGTAGCCTAGTAGTGGGTACAGCAAGTTTATTCTTATTTCTATTATTCAAATCAAAGAAAGGACGGGACTAAAAAGTCTCGTCGAAGTAATAATTTCGTCTATTCTACACCCACTGAAATGCTGAACGTAGCGGGCAACCTGCTCCACTATTTTATTAGGCTCTATTGTCTAACTCAACTGGCAATCGTAATCGGCTTCAGTTTGGCATTACAAACCTAGCCTGGACTTCGATTGTCACTTTCATATTGTGTAAATAGCTGAAACCGAAGACCACTTGAATACCTTAGTTAGACAATACCGACAACATTCTGACTGGGTCTACAACCGGTCATCGGTTTGAAGTTCACTGGTAATGGATTTCAAGTTGATAATAAGGCTGCTGGTTAGATACACAACTGCAACGTCTGCAACTGACTCATGCGTTAAAGTAAAAGGAGCCCGTCCTTTCAGGCGATGGCGACAAACAGGAGCGGTACAGCTGCGCGGCCGAACGGCGCTCCTCAGACGAAGGTGTGCCAGTTCAAGCTGGTGCTCCTGGGAGAGTCCGCCGTGGGCAAGTCCTCGCTGGTGCTGCGCTTCGTCAAGGGACAGTTCCACGAGTACCAGGAGAGCACCATCGGCGCGGCCTTCCTCACGCAGACCGTCTGCCTCGATGATACCACCGTCAAGTTCGAGATCTGGGACACTGCTGGACAGGAGAGGTGAGATTTATTGGCATTTCGTTTTCGGTGTTGGGTTCATAGAGGTCGATGATACTGAAATACGTCCAAAAGGTAAAATACCTATTATAAAGTGAAGATTGGAAGTTCAATGACCTGCTCGAAATAAGCGATCTTATCGCTCTTATTAAGCTTCAAGACGACTGCGTCCATTGGGAGCAAGTATTTAGCTATTTCATGACGATTTGCGTAGCCAATAATGGTTGAATGACAGATAATACGTTATCTGCCCTGTTAGGACGAATAAAAAGTTTTCCTCTTTGTTTGAGAATATTTACTCTGTTAGGATGAATAAAATGTTATCGTCTTTATTCCTTTATTGCGATGGAGAAAGTGCATGGTTGTATTTTGTAGGCAAGTTGCCAATTAGCTGCAACATCCGCCGAGCCTTTTATCAATGTCAAGGGGCCTCTACTTTATTATACTAAGGTACTATTATCGGTAGTTTTACGTAGAAAAATAATTTGTTATGTCTTTTTGAAAGACTTCATGAACAGTACAGTACAGTGGGTCACTGATATTTTTCGATTCCAGCGTACAAACCAGGTACAAACCTTATTAGACAGCTTAAAAATCGTACCCATTAGAAGTGCAGAAAATCGATTTGCAAAAAGTATTTTTACTATTTAATCAGTTGAGCTATCTGTACAATGTTGCAAACAATCTAGAGGTAGCTCCAGTGATCCATAACAATAGCAATCGGAAGTATGACGCTGGCTGCATTACCGCGCTGTAGGATACTCCTTATTATCAGAGTATCGGGCCATTTGCCTTACATTATTTATTATATTGCCATTTGTCTTCAAATTGCACAAAAAGCTAGTGTTATTTTATAATACTGAATATACGTCCATGAGTAGGTTGAAGTGACTTGCATTGAATGGAGCTACGTCTAAGCCTATTAGTTTTCTAAAGCTGGCGCCTACGTCACGGCCTGAATCATACCATACGCTAATCAATACTCACTATGACATAAGGGCTCTTCTAACATTCTTTGTGTTTTACTGACACTGCATACTTTGTTTCAAAGAACGCCTGTGGAATATCACTGTATAGTATAAAACAAAGTCGTTTCCCGCTATCGGTCTGTATGTCCATATGTATTCTTAGATGTACGCAACGGATTTTGATGCGGTTTTTTAATAGATAGAGTGGTTCAAGAGGAAGGTTTATATATAACATGTACCCGTGCAAAGCCGTGGCGGCGGGTCGCTAGTTTTCTTATCATCATCATCATCATCAGCCTATAATAGTCCACTGCTGGACCTCTGGGCCTTCCCGAATGAGCGCCATAGATGGCATTATTTATAATTTGGAGGTATAAGGCCTTCAATCGATAAGTTTTCTTATAAAACTTATAAATCTATACTGACATAAATAGAGAGGGGCTTCCTTTTGTAAAAGGTAATTATCTAAAATTGTTGATTAGAATATTTAGTTCTTTTTAATATTAACTTTTAACATTGTAGATTTAAAACCTGACAAAAAATTCTCAAAAATATATCTCTAAGTAGTCTCCTTAGACTTCCTCCGTTTTTCTGCAACAATTATGGTTCTTCTTACAGCCCGCCCAAAAAATTCACCCTGTTTAGAAAATTTTCTATAGGTTACGTAGGTTTCCCTGTAACCAGGAACCCGATCACTTCCCCCTTTGGCCACCGTGGGAAGTCCTGAGTCGGGACTCGGGACGCGCGTCAGCCAAGTTCGGAATAAAATCTACGCGAGCGTGTGATTGCATTCCATTTGATAAATTACTTCAATAATTAAACGTCTAGATCTGCCCGGGGCAGAAAAAACTTGTCATTGAACACAATACTAGTGTCGACCTGCTCCTAATAAATAATGTGACAGGTTTATCTAGAATTCTAGACTACAGCTACAAACAAAAGTGAATGTTAATAATGATGGATGTTTTCATAAATTATGCCACATAAATAAATAAGTATAAAGAAGTAGCAATGTAGATAGCATTGACCACTTACACTGATAATATGAACAGTTTTATCTTTGCGTAGTATAGAGAGCGGTTACAATTCGCGTTCTATTTAGTGACAAACATACAGTAGGCACTTAGTTGACATTCATCTATATAAATCCTATATAACTGTGTCAGTTTATGCAGATTTTCAGCAATATTAGCTTTCAGGTTGATAAATGTAATAAGATCTACCGTAACTTTTTTGTGTTGCTTGCAAATATTTGACATCGAACTTGGCTTATATATACTTATAGTCTTTGTCATTAAAGCGCGCTCGGCCACATTTACAAAAGGTACGAATGAATGCAGAATGTCGATCCAGTCCATTCCAGACGGGACGGGGGACTAGACGAGTTAATTAGCGGCGAGTGGCCGCGTGGGTGGCACCTGTACCCACCGGACTAGTGCAGGACTTGTTAGGTAGCCTGAGAACGGGCGGGACGCTATTACTCGACTCATGTAGGCAAGTAATATGCCGAATGTATTTACTGTAGTGGATATGTTGATGCGCTTAATGGAATTTCCGCTTTGGATAGTCTTGGTGCATCCAATTCGCTCTCCAAGATTTGCTGATCATGGCTATACTTCCTTGTAGGTGCGTTCAGCTGCGTTTGTGATTCCGCGCCTATGTCGACCAGAGCCTTTATTCACTATTGCCAATCCCAACGCGCTACACAGATGACAAGACAGCGGCGTGGAATCGAACAAAATCGTATTTAGAACACATTGCGACGTCACACCGTTTGGGCAAGGAATATCCTATTTCATAGAGAATAAGGCCCCAGGGTCGGCCTGCTACACTCGCGACGTCATCCCCGCATACCCGTCTGCCATCGCCGTTGTACTTGGTTAGGCCTGCAAAAGAATGTATAAAAACGCTTAGCTAAGAAAAATAACTTACCCTACCCATATAAATTGATTTCAGTTATAATTGGATGGGCTTGCTAGCCATAATATTAATTACTTATTCCACGCGATTTTGCCGCGCACGTAAACTTGAATATAATTTTCTTAGACCACCTGACCGCGCTGTTTTAACACTGGCTTTACATCATGGAATCTTTGACGACCTCTAAGGCGCGTTAGGCGAAGGTCTGCCTGCGACGCAGGAGGTTGGAAGAGTCATATAAAAACAAGTACGACAAGTGCGAGTGTAACTCGCGCGCCGAGGGTTTTGAACTTTTGTCGTTTAGGTAGGTACGTATATTGACGACCTGTTAGCGCGGTGGGCTTACAACGCAGGAGGTTGCGGTTTGATTCCCGCCTCGGGACTAATATTTGTAAGATCTGCAGATTATTTGTTCGAGTGTTCTAGTCCTTTTCTACGTACACAAAAATAAATCATCTAATGTGATACTTGTATATACTTTATTAAGTATAACAGAACAGATATCGTAGTAGTACGAATTACACAAGCTTGCTTAGCTTGTCGCTAAATGATGTTGTGTGGATTATCCAGGATACATTCATTACTCTTCTCATATTTTTTTGGAGCACGGTGGAATTCATGAATTCAATAATCTTATCTTATATCTAAATATTCTTCGAGCGCAGTGGAATACATTAGGTATGGACTTTAAAATTTTGAGAACAACGGTTTCGTGGCGCTGTGGAACCCTACTATTACAGTTACTACAGAGATTAGTGGGTAGGTAAGTGGGTTGGTACCTACAATTATTTTTTCGACTTTTTTTACGTATTTCACTAAGTATGAAACTTAGACGATTTTTAAAACCTGTTTTGAATTGTCGAAATCCATACCTTTGATTTGATATTGCTCTCAATGAAATAGCCCCCATTGTATGAAAATTCGTTTTTTGACCATATTTCGAAAAGTATTGTTTTTACAGACTTCTCTATATTTTTCCTGTAAAATATAGACCTATATCTACAAACGCTTAGTACATTTTATATAGATCACTCTGCTATCTTCGGAGATAGAGGGGGGGGAACGGTCAAATTTTCAACCTTTTTCAAAATATTTCGAAAAGTATAAAACCTATCGAAATTTCAAAAACTGCATTAAAATGTACAAACTGATACCTTTCATTTGATACCCAACTCGGTGGGGTAGTCACCCCTTTAGAAATTTTTCTCGCCCTTTTTTGACCATATTTCAAAAAGTATTATTTTTACAGATTTCTCTATATTTTTCCTGTAAAATATAGAACAATACCTACAAAAACTTGGTACATATCAAATCGATCGTTCTGCAATCTTCGGAGATAGAGGGGGGGTACCGGTCAATTTTTCGACCTTTTTCAAAATATATCAAAAGTTATAAAATCTATCGAAATTTCAAAAACTGCATTGGAATGTACAAACCAATACCTTTCATTTGATACCCAACTCGGGGGGGTAGTCACCCCTTTAGAAATTTTTCCCGCCCTTTTTTGACCATATTTCAAAAAGTATTATTTTTACAGACTTCTCTATATTTTTCCTATAAAATATAGATCAATACCTACAAACACTTGGTACATATCACGTCGATCGCTCTGCAATCTTCGGAGATAGGGGGGGGGGGGAACGGTCATATTTTTGACCATTTTCAAAATATTTTAAAAAGTATGAAATCTACCGAAATTTCAAAAACTATTTTGAAATCTACAAACGAATACCTTTCATTTGATACCACTTTCGACTTTGTACGTTCCATTTAAAATTTCGATTTCAAAATTTGTATGGAAAATCTTCATTTTGATTTTTCATTTATTTTCATTTATTTTTCTATAAATATGTGCGGGCGCACAAAATGTATTATTATTTCAAATTTCAAGTCAATAGCTGCAGTAGTTTCTGAGATATTAAGGATTCAAAACACAAAACAGACCCAAAGCGATTTCATAAGGGTTTTGCAACCGATGGCAAAACCCTAAAAAGTTGTTCGTCTTGATCTATCTAAATCGCCTTTATGAGGTTATTGATCATCTACTTATAATATTGTATTATGTACCTATCAGTCATCTAGTAGGTACCTTTAACACAAGCTCTGCTTAGCTTGAGGCTAGATGATGCTGTGTGGATTGTCCAGCATTATTATTTACAAGACTCTTTATAACTGAGACTCGGCGACCAAACTCCGCCACCCCGGCATCCCAGGTCAATGCTGCCAGCAGTTCGTGCTCTTTTATTTTTGCTTTGTTTTTACACAACAACTCCTGTTTTATCAAAATTTTACAATAGTGTTTACAATTTGCCCGCAGGTACCACAGCTTAGCGCCGATGTACTACAGAGGTGCGCAAGCGGCTATCGTCGTGTACGACATTACCAATCAGGTGAGCGCGTGGTTTTGTTAGTACATACTGTGCTCTGTGAGTCAACTACTGAGACCGGAACGAGGTAAGTAGTAGGCCGTTGAGATGGATCGGTTTGGATCCTATGGGATTATGTAGCTAGCTACTGTACGCAGATTTACATGTTTTTTTCGGAATAAATAGTAATAATTGTATCCAGCTCTAGAACAACGTTTATGCAAACTTAAAGCCCAATTCATTTAGTAGTTTTGTTGTCACATTTAGTGATTGATACATTGATAAAAGTTAAAACTTAACTACATCTATTCTTGAACTATTCAATGGTATTTCTGATCGATCGCAAACCAGTTTTAGAATTTAGTGAGTGGTAGTTGTTTGATTCTTTAAACAACAAAACTAAAAACCTATTTTGAATTCTCGATTTTACAGTGTTTTTATGTTTTACGGTATAAGTCGTCTGATCCCTCGGGAATAAACTTTTGTGGGAGCACCTATCTTTCTCTAATTCTTTCTTCTAATCTTTCTCTATAAAAAGCAAAAAAAAAAATCGAAATCGTTTTTTGTGTCGGAAAAATTTTTAAACCGCAGAACATAATACAAATAAACTTTCGCAAAACATGTATAATATGCTTTTTTTAAGTAAAAATATCATAAAAACGGGTAGCCTGAATTCGTTCGTTATAAAGAAAGTGAACTTGGAAATATCTATACTAATATTATAAAGAGGAAAGATTTGATTGTTTGTTTGTATGTTTGTTTGTTTGTTTGAATTGAATAGGCTCCGAAACTACTGGACCGATTTGAAAAATTCTTTCAACATTAGAATCCTAAATTTTCCGTGATGAACATAGGCCATATAATATTTTCAAAAAAGTTAGGGATCCGCATGAAAAATTCAATAATTAAACCGTGCGCGAAAAAGAGGTTGAATATATCAACAACCTCTTTTTCTATTATGGCTCCTCTGTTTGCTTTTTCTTTACGGCCAGTGTCAGTTATGGAGTGTCAAGTCAATGTCAAAAACCCCAATGATGCTAAAAAAAAGTGAGGGATCTGTATGAAAACTGTGAAACCCATCGTGTTAGAGTGTAGAATTTCTGAAATTTGTGTGTACCGTGCGAAGCCGGGGCGGACCGCTAGTTTGCTTATAATTTGGATAATTCGGAAATCTGGAAAACGTCGTCTTCGAGTAAATTATTAAGCTAAAAATTCAATCTGAAATAAATACTAAAAATTACATAAATTATACTTAATGTAATTTAATAGCCAACCCAGTCTATCAGTCACGTATAAAAAATTTAGATTATACATATTCATGATAAACATTTTTGAATTAATCAGACTTACGTACTTGAGTTATAATCATACATATCAAGGTCGTGTATTCTTGTACACTCCATTAATTCAGAAGACACGGTAAATTAATCTAAAGAGATTGCAATAACGCCGCGCCGCCGCCGCTGCGAGATGTATTTAGAGCGGGATGACATGTCATTGTGCTCTCGTGAGAGAGAAGTAGAGAGCAATAGATTTGCACCTTATTTTCTGGCGCCAAAACTGGTTTTACATAATTACAAGTTAACTGGACAACCAATCGAAAAATTATATAACTAAAGATATACTTCGTGATTTCTTGACAAGATAGAAAACCCAACATAAAAGTTCCTGCGAAGAATACAAAAAGTTTCAGATTCACAAAAAAGTTTGTGATGCCAAAAAAGTTTTAGTCACAGATTCTGAAATAAATAACCATTTCGAACTTAAAATTTTGCTTATTGCACTCTCTTAAGAACGACTTTGTAAAAATAAAAATAAAGCGGTAAATCTACCAGAAAGATATTAACAAACAGAAGAGATAAGATGCCAGTGTTTTTGGCCTTTATCACAAGACAACAGGTATTTAAACCTGATTTCTAGTTGTGAAATACTTTGTAATGTCTAGGCAATTACAATACGGGCCATTTCGATATGCAGTGGCTAGTATTAAAATTTGAAAGTAATTCTGTTATTTAAAGGAGGTAGGAATAATCGGGATTATTTTCCTCCCTTCTGTCCCTAGTAGTAACAATCGGGATTTTTTCAAATACAACAAATACAAATACAAATACAAATACAAATACAAATTATTTATTTCCAACTAAAGTTTACAATATAGGCATACATAGAAAATGACTTAAGAGCTAACTATAATAGATACCTAGGTATGTCTATGAGATTAACTACGGCCCCACACTAGGCTCGAGGCCCGTGTCGTGGGTACCCGTATACGATAGTCTGAAGATTAACTAGTTTCTAGGGGTATCCAAGAGAATTTTACAAATTTAATATTCAGTTAGGTATGTTACATGATTAGTATATTAAGTTATGGATAAAAGTGAAGTTTGGAAATTTGTAGTTATGAAAGTTGGTAGGTATAATTCATCGGTAGGTATACTTGAATGATTTTATGAGATGAGTATGTATGTATGTATGATGTGGGTCTGTGTAGTGTAGTGTGAGTATGTGAAAGTGTGTGTGCGTCCGTGCGTGTGTGTGGGTGTGTGCGAGTGTGTGAAAGAGAGAGTGTGACGGTTACAGGAGAATTGACTCTATCTCCTCGTAGGTCCTCTCTGTTAGCCAGGAGCTGACCACGGATTTAGCTTTGGACGTCGGCAGCGACTTTACGTCGCATATCTTGCAGATAGAGTTGTAAATACGTGGAAGAATGGAGTTTGGAAGTCGTTTAGCAAAAGATGTTTTAGTAGCAAAAAGGGGAATTTTGAATACTCTTTTCTTAAGTAGGTCTGGGTATATGACAGAGTTTAAGGTTTCAGAGTGGATAGCTGTAAAAGCCTTGATGATGAACAGCTGGCGGACTCTTAGAACTCCCGCCTCCTTGTACAGTAAGTCAGTGGAAAAGATAGAAGGCTTGGCCAGCATTACCTTGAGGACAGCGCGTTGAGCTCGCTCCAGTTCAATCAAATGAGATTTGGCGGCGCCTCCCCAGACAAGATTGCAGTAACTTAAAATTGACTGACACATCGCAACATACACCATCTGAAGCGTGTTCTTGTCGCAAGAGGCTCGAAGAGCCTTCATAATGTACATGGATTTACGAACTCTGCCTGATAGGTTGTGAGTATGCAGCTTGAAGGACAGCCTACTATCAAAGTCCACTCCCAAGTAACGAATGCTGACTGCCCTAGTAATGTAGTCTGAGCAGGAACACGAAGATCCCAGAGAGGAGAGTGGGAAGTCAGAGCACGAATGAACCCTTATAGACGGCAAGATTGTAGGGGCTGAGGCAGAAGTTTTGTAGAAGGGAAGGAATTTAGTTTTTTTAGTATTTAGCGACAGTAAGTTAAGTCTCAGCCAATCAGTGATAGTTTTAAACCCTGTTTCAGTCAAGTCAAAGACACTGGGCCAATTTGAGCCTTGAAAAACGACAACAGTGTCATCGGCGTAGCAAATGACCTCAGCGTTCGGGATGCTCAGATCTAGAATGTCGTTTATGTAAATAGTGAAGAGGGTTGGGCCAAGAATGCTTCCCTGCGGTACACCGAAACAAGGGGACAACATATCGCTCAGATGCGACCCGACTCTTACACACTGCTTCCTATGCCTCAGGTAGCTCATGAACCAGTCAAGGGCGATTCCTCTGACACCTATGTCCTCTAGCTTTCGAGACAGAATCTGTATCGAAACTGTGTCAAATGCCTTGGCTAGGTCAAGGAACACTCCTACGCAGCAGTTATTATGGTCTAACGTTGTGCTAATAATTTTAGTAAGAAGGCCTGCGGCATCCTCTGTCGATCGGCCCTTTCTGAATCCATACTGCCTGTCTGAAAGAATATCACCCTTCTTTAGGTAGTCCACCAGTCTTGCGTTAACAATCTTTTCCAGTATTTTGGAGAAAATTCCGAGTAAAGAAATAGGTCTGTAGTTGTTTGGTAAGTTTTTAGGTCCATCTTTGTGAATAGGAATGACTACTGCAAGTTTCCAACTATCAGGAAAGATCCCAGTACTGAGACTAAGGTTGCATATGAAAGTTAGTGGACGTAAAATAACATGTTTGATTTCTTTAACGAGTCCAACCGTGTATCCGTCCAGGCCAGGCGAGCTACCGTTTTTTAGTCCTAATATTATCTTATTTATTTCGGTATCGTCAGTTGGTGTGAGAAATAATGAGCTAAGTGACCGAGTCTGATGTCTGTACCTAGCCGCAAAGTCACTTTCGCTTGAGGAGCACTGATCAAGTACTTTGTCAGCCAACGTCTTGCCTACGTCGACGAAATGTCGATTACAACGGTTGAGGTCTGATACAGGGTCTTGTGGGTTGACAATCAACTCAGAAGAGTCATTTGTCCTTTTTGTATTATTACATATGTTATTTATTGTCTGCCACATTTTTTTGGGGTTGTCTTTGTTTTTAAACAGTTCGGCTTTCTCATAGCACGTCTTTAAGCGTCTAACAAGTTCCTTGAGGAAGTTCCGGTAACGTGTATATGTTTTTTGAATTATTTTATTATTCGGTTCTCGTTTAGCTTTTAGATGGAGAAGATCCCTATTTCTCTGACATCTCATCAAACCCGGCGTTATCCAAGGTTTCAAATTAAATTGTTTGCGACTTAAGTTACACGATTTACTGTGAGCAGAGACTGCCGAGGATATGATGTCGTCGAATTCGGAAACTGCTTCATTCACTCCAGTCTTTGAAAGGACCCTACTCCAGTCAGCGCTGTTAAGGGCTTGAGCTACACCCGAATAATCAATAATCCGCCGCGCGCGTTTCTGATTACCAGTGTTGATTCGTGTCTTAGATATACCAAGTATGCATATAGCATGATCAGTTATAGTTGAGCCACTTACTATTCCCAGTGCATCATTTGAGCCTTTCATAAAAATATGATCGATGCAGGAACCGAGACGAGTGGGAACTGTGATTGCCGGGAAAAGCTGATGCTCAGCGGCAATACGTAAGTATTCCAGGCAGTCTTCACTGGTAGGGGATTCAAGAAGGTTCATATTGATATCTCCAGCCCATACAATACATCGGGTAGACTTATTTAAACATAATATCTGATTAAGAGAATTTAAAAAATTCAAAGCTCTTTTAAATTGAGGTGAGCGGTAAATTCCCAGAATAAGGTATTGATTTCCTATGGTAACAGATAAACAGTTGCAATCATCCATTTCTGGTTCTGCAACTGAAGCAGTAATAGAGTTTTTTATGTATATTGTCACGCCGCCGCTCTTATTTATAAACTTGTTAGTTCTATGAGATGAGTAACCCTGAATTTGTGGTATAGTTGAATAACTCTGTAACCAACACTCAGTAAGTATAATTATATCCATTTGACTCTTTAATCTTTTCAGCGAAATAAGTAGTGAATCAAAGTTCTTTTGTATACTTCTAATATTTAGTGTAAGAATTTTAAAATTAAAATCCACCGTTAAGTGCCTTGATGACCGCTCAATGCTATCAACTGGGTAGCACCTGAGTTCAAACGATTTGTCAAGGTTATCAAAAATATCAAACATTATTGAATAAAATTACAATTAAAAATAAAATAACACAATTTAAAGGATTGTTTTCAGGTGACATCAAACAGAGATCGCTAGGGCGGCAGCTTTGGCGGTGGCGGCGGCGGCGGCGACGGCGGCAGTGGAACTGATATTTCGGCGGCGAACCAATTAGGTTTCCTAACGGGTGCTTAGTGTAATTCCAATTAGTGTTATTCCAGTTATGTGTAAGTGTAAGATAAAGAGTTTTGTTGTGGAGTGTGATTAGTGTTAGTGTTTTACATATCATGAAATTAAATATAAAAGATAACTTAAAGAATAAAAAGTATTTTAAATTAAATAAATCTATGACATTATAGTTGCAATTAAAAATTAATATGTATTTTAAATCAATAAAGACATAGTTATTAAGTAAAACAATCAATAAACAGCCAAAATAGTACATGGTAAATGCAGCATCATATTTGCGATTTCTGTTACTACTAATGATTAGCATTGGCAGGTAGGTGACGCTCCAGGTCGTTTTGGGAACGGATGGGAATCGCCGCGCGCCCTTCTTCCTTACGGATGTAAATAGTCCCGTTCTTGGTCCAGCAGTGGCGAAATCCATTCACTCTTGCTCTTGTTCGGGTCTCTCTGAAGAGCACTCTCCCTGCTTTTGTTAGCCTTTCATTGAAGTACACTCTTCCCGCCGGTCCAGGTAGTTCCAGGTCACTAGTGGAGAGGTTGCGCCTAACCTTGGCTGCTCGAAGAAATGCATCTCGTTGGGCGCGTCTCACAAAACGGACCACCACAGGTCTGGATCTCTGTCCTTCCTGGTTCCTGTTTTGGGAAGGGGGAGGACCCGATCTTTCAGCCCAGTCAATGTCCAGTTCCTGCAGATCCCCTCCTAGTTTAAGGGATGCTGTCAGAATAATATGACAAAGGTTCTCATTTGGAGTTTCAGGCAAACCAATTAACTCGATTTCGTTTCTTAGTACAGCCTGTGTTTGCGTCCTAAGTTGGTCTTCTAACTGGGAGGCTTTTTCCTGTAGAAACGCAATATCAGGCTGCGCAATTTCAATAAGTTGTAATCGTTGATTATAACTTTCAGATCGCAGCTCAAGGTCTTGAATATGCCTATTGCACTGGGCAAGATTATCCGTTACACTGTTGAGTTGCAGTTTCAGGTCTAAAATATCTTGGCGCATGAGTTTTATCTCGGCAAGAATCAAAGAATTGCTAGCCGTCGGCTCGTCCGGGGACAAGCTGATTATAGGCTTTTTCCTCATTGTTACATTCAAAGAACCCGAGTGTTGAGGGGTAGATGATCTAACAGGCGTATTATCACCTTTTCGAACTTTACTCCTGCAGGGTGGGCAAAGCCAGTCCAAAGTAGCCTCCTCGGCCGTTAGGTTAACGCAATAACAATGATAATGCAACCCGCAACCGGCGCATTTGGCGGTCGATTTAGTGTCATCCGTGAGCCGGCAGGCTTCGCACGTATTCGACATTGTAGTGCGTAAGAATGCGTTGATCTATTTATCGTAAAAAGCAAGATAAACAGTTTTTATAACAAACCTTTGGACTTAGTGATGTGTGTGACAGTGATGAAATATATTCCTTGTGTGAGAGTGCAAGTGAGACAGCTGATTTGTCGGTTATGTTGTACAGATGATCGTTTGGTGGCACTTATTTATTAGTGTAACTCGCTGGAATTCACATAAATATCCAAGTTTTTGTACTGTCGTTGATTGTTGTGTCTAGTTCTTCAATTTATCGGTGAGTTGTGCTACTTTACAACTAAAACAATATGTATAAATACGGGACAAACTTTGAGCCAGTGTTGACTTGTCGGATACCCGCGAAAAAAAAAAAAAAAAAAAAAAAAAAAAAAAAAAAAAAAAAAAAAAAAAACACTTTTCCCGATTGTTCCTAGTAGGAACGCAGGGGTAGGTACAATCGGGAATAGGCGGCCTAGCCAATGGGCTGAACGGGCATGAGCTTTGATGTTCAGATTCAGATTCAGTTCAACAAGGACCTATCCAGGATGTACATTATAAAGTGCGAAGTTTTGATCGAGTTGATTCTTGTCCCCAAAGATTTAAATCGTTAGATACGCCCCGACACCAAAAATTGTGTCATTGTTCTTGAATGCGTGCGTGTGCAATCTATACACAACAAGCGTACTGAGAAAATAGTGTCATCTCTTTTTCTCCCACATTATTTGCAAACACTACTATCTTTTTCGTCCACTCGCCATTTAAATTTGTTATCGAGATCGCGGAATGATAAATAAAAGTTATTTAATTAAATCGCAATACTTACGAGTGAAATGTTACACCTTTAGCTTTGTTTGTATTTGTAGAATTGTTTTTACACTTCCGAAACACACACGATGGCATTTTGTGAAACTTTTCTTGCAAAAATTGGCAGTTACGATTGGTTTTAACACGTCCGGATAACACTGTGCTTCGATCTACACTGATTCAAACTGTGCGAGCTGGCTCACCTTAACTTTGCAACAAAGTGGCGCGGACTCACTGCGGAAAGGGCGTATCTAACGATTTAAATCTTTGTTTGTCCCTCACATAAGCTCGCGCCAACTACCTACCTCGAATTAAATATGTCATTAAAGTTCTAACAATAACCACAGCACAATCAAAGAAACATTAAATTAAATATAAACTCTAACGCTAGTACTTATAAGGTTGCGGTACAACAGTGTCATTTGGCGAAGCCTGTGACATGTCAAATGACGAGCAGGTAACGGCGCGTGTGTTAACAATCGTGGATGTAGGTGAGGCAACGTTTTCCTCGAGTGACGTACTTAGGTCGGTCCAACTTGGCTGGTACACTTATGACGTGGATAATACAAAAATATTTATAACAAGGTAATATATAGATAAGTTAGATAGACGATAAACCTGATGAGTTTGTGTATAATGCTTTGTTTATAGGTTTATTATGTACAAGTTTCTTACCCGAGGATTTGTTCGCGTTGTTTCTATGAAAACGTTAAATTGGTTTGTATCCCATGAGAACTGATAATTGGAATAAAACATAGGCTAAGTTTTATTCCAGATCTAGACCTATATTTATAAAAAAAATCAGCACAATCCGTGTATGTATAGCGTGAAGAGGTAAAACAAGATCCTTTAAGCAAACCTTCAAGTGCGAGGGTAACTCGCAAGCCTAGGTTTTCGAACCTTTGACGATTATACAAATACTATAGGAGAACAATGTTCCCTAATACCCATATTAGTTATCGACGTGAATGCCCATTTCAGTTCAGTTATTTTATCTTTTGACCAGTTTATATGTTCTTATATAAGTCACATTTAGAATTTGAACTTATAAACATAGTTAACATCTATTTTAGCTTCAGTACTATCATCACAACATTATGTTATTATCAGTATTTACTTGCATAAAATTTCGCACATTTAAGTACATGCATTTCTGTGTTTACATTGGTACTGCTACTTTCTGTAATAATTATAAAGCAATGAATGCTTGTACCAAAACATCGCATGAAATACATAACTCGAGGTTTACTAACTATGTTGGAGTCCTCTCCGAACTACTTCGGATATTCGGTATCTAACTCTGAGTTGACCGTGTTAAAGATTGAAATCTGAATAATATTATTCCTATTTCTGTGGTGTTAACCTAGCCTTTCACAAGTCGGCCTTAGTGATTCAACTGATTACCTCTAGTCTGTGGTCACGGTAGTGACCTCCGACCGAAGTCATAATTTAGGCTATAGGTAGGTGGTACATGGCCAGTGGCAGAAAGAACGCCAGTGTTTACACTGCCTAGTGCTAAATAACGCTACTCGACTGTTTTTCGGCTTCATATCGCTTTTTTGCGGCTTTGTGTGATCGTAATCACTTTATTTACAGTCACGATTGGTAAACACGGCATGGCAAAGGCTGTAGTTGTTCCTCGGATCCAAGATATTTGTTGTAAACATAAACTTTCGGAATGTAAACTTAGCTAAGACTGATAACAACACAAAACAAGGTAATCACTAAAACAAGAACAAAAACTTTAACAACGAATACTGGCACTGGCACAGTGAAAAAGGAGCAAATATGATTTTGATGAACTTCCTACTATTTTGCTATATGATAGGTATACACATAGGTATCGTAAAATAAATATTATCAAGCACTTTTAATTTGTTTTGCTTACAGTAAATATCTCGGATTCTAGAACCGTGGAAAAATGTAGTATAAACCTCTAAAGGTGTCGGGCGAATAGCTGAGTAAAATGAAATAGGTTGTAATGTAATCAAAGACATTATTGAATCAATAGAATCCATTTGAAACTAGCTGCTTTTTTAATATTATCATCAATGCATTTTCGCCCTCTCTGGGGGCGGTATTCACTGTATTAAGCCAGCGTACATCGTTCTACAAAAACAAGTAAATACAGTAGTTTTATTGACGTACAATAAATATACGAAGCAGCATGAGAGAGTTATCATTATCGGCGAGCGACGCCGGGGCGCCGCCCCCTCTCACTGTCTGCTAAATAAGGTTTAACAGATATGGATATAAACTTATTGTCATTACCTTAATTAGTGTGGCAACACCCTTAGCTCGTCTGGGCTATGCAGGCAGGTACTGTCCAGATAAAGGCTGTTGTTGTTTTTCTAACATACTTATGAGAGGCATTTTCTCCGCTTTCTGAAGTTCTGACAGAATCGGGATGACAGGGGCTTGGATGATGGCTCTTCAATTGTAAGATGATGTTCTTTCTGTCTCTATGCTTCCGTTTAGGGAATATTCAAAATTGCGAGGTTTTACAATTACTGCTAATGACCTCGAACCAGGTTTCTTTATAAAGCCCGTTAAGAATAAAAAAACACAAAGCAATCGTCAGAAAGTAGTTCTCTAGATGCGTGACGCGAGGCGTTGGTTGAGCCGCCGCCGCCGCCGTACCGATGGGTCTTTGCTTCGGGTTCAAGGGCTCCAGACAATGCCACAGATAACGCCATTATCTGCCTCGTACCGCGCTATGTTATGTTTATACGTGGGTCGGAGGAAATGCTGCAAATAGATACATTATCAAAACTATTATTTGTGTTAACGGTTATTGCAATTTGATAGTGTTTTCATGATTATTGCTCTAGCTTGATATAATGTATGTTCGTTTTATTTTAGCGGAACATCGTTTCGAATATAGTCCGAATAAAATCATTTCTTAGCAAAGGTTTAATAATTAATAGGTTTAAACAACTACCTACACATTATGAATAACAAGAAAACAATAGTAAAATGAACACCGAAGTTGATTTATCGCTGGGATCATTCATACTCATAAATAAATACTTACAAATACCCTGAATATTTACACTTCTTGACGATTTATTCTCACTTTAACACGTTCTGTCGGCCGATTAATTATTTTCGTTGATGCCCACACCAGTGACCCGCGCATCAGAGAAGTTTTAAATATTTCTCAGCTGGCCGACGGACATTACTAGCACACAATTTTATATGTAAGGTGATCCGCTTGGCTCTGTTATATCTCCATGGAATGTGGTTCTTGCTATTTTTTACTGGTAGCATTTAGAAAATATTCATACAAGTGACGACGAACTACTTACAAAACCCATAATCTGGAAGTGCACATTTAATCAAATTAAAGTTCTAGCAAATATTAATACTAAAATTAATTATGAAGTATTTTTTTAAATTTAAATAGCATTGACCTTATTACGCATTGAGTTTACTATTTTCTTAGTCAAGACTACGGTAAAAACAATTAGAAAAGATAGAATCAATGAACACTTATTTCTTAAGAGCCCTCTTACATTTCGATGTTACGCTAATTTAGGTATTTACGTACCGAGCTAGCGGCGAGTTACGCGAGCGCTACTTTCTGTCTCGCTCGCACCATGATTTTGCGACGAGTATGGCGTCTAAATGATCTTGATCCACCGTAATATAAGTTTTCATAGAATGGAGTTCGGTGGATGGATTTCACGGTTGTAACCTGTTTATATAAATAAAACATACAAATGTCACTAATAATTATTTATTTGAGTATAGTCATTTATCATATAATTACAAAAATATTTCCCGCAACGGCATTGATCGAGCTTTTCTCGAATCGATAATTTCAGGTAATATACATTTTTCATAAAAAGCTTGCAACTTAGGTAACATATTTAAATTCCAAAATTGTTCGTCTTTGTTGATTTTTATCACTTTTAGATGATCTGGGCCAGTCCATGAGCGTGTTATCTGTGTCAGGATCCTGAAAATAAAAAAATAGCTAAATAGGACATACTACGTTAATTTAATTATTTAATTCATGAACAGGTCGTTCTAAAAGTGATATTTTTTGGATTAGCTATTTTCAGCTTTAAAAGGTGATCTGCTCGATTGATGACACAGACATTTACAGACATTACAGACTTAAAAACGTAATGAGCTTATTTTATTTATTTATTTATTTTCGGCGAGGTTGCTTGATGTTGAAGCGACAATATTCTCTGGATTACCTCGTTTTTTAATTCTAAAATAATAATTAATCATGAATGATTATTTAAAAAAAATATGTTCCAAAGATTTTAAATAATAGACCAGATTTAATATAAACATTGATATTAATATAATAAGATAAAGAATTGATTCCCTGAACAAAATTTTAAAAAAATCCGCCATGTAGCATTTAAGAAATATTATTAAATTACTGTCAAAATCAAAATTTAGAATAAAATAATAAACCGCCATTTTAAATTTGAAACATAACCTCAAATTCGTAATCTACACCCTCGATTTAGTCGGAAACGATACCCATGATCAAAATTTGGAATAAAAAAATCTGCCATCTTAGTTTTAAGAATAACCCCAATTTCGTAACCATCGATTTAATCTGAAACGATAACCAGATCGAATCTTTGTTTTGGGGAAAAGGTTGGAGAGATGTTCACATAGTTCATTATAAAATTGGTCGATTTAAAAAAAACACGAAGTAAACAATAATGATAAAAATCAGGTGTTATTAACCTACTATACATATGTATATGCAGTTCTCGACGCTATTTGCGTATTATTACATTTAAATAATACCTTACCTTGCTTCTCTTGCTTTCTCCAGACATAGAATATTTCTTCTTTTACGCTTAGTGACGCATATTTATTTTTCCCCATTCTGACTTGTAATAAAGCTCAGCTACAATAAAAATAACTATAATGAGTTAACTAGTACGAACATAATACTAATTGAAATATAATAATATACGAACGTAAATACTTACATTACAACGATCAAATATTTCGGTCGTAGTTTACGATGTTCTCGCACGCACACTAACAGCGTTTATACGGCAATCGACAGTATCAACACGAGACAAAGGGCGCGAAATCAACTGACATAGGTCCGTCCTCGACAAGCGCTCGCGCGGTACTGAGGGCAGATCGCCGGCGCAATGAAATATATAGTAATTTTATTTAATTCATAAAAAATTCATAATACCGATTTAAAAATTAAAATTAATATTGTAGCTTAAGCAAATGTTGACGATTATTTTGGTATAAATATGATGTCAAATTGATTTAGAACTTCGGAGGTATTGGGGTTTGTTTCGAAGCCTTTTCGGTCGATATTGAATTTGGTTCAGTTTTTTCTTTCTTTACTTTAAAAGCATATAATGAAAATGTTTTCTATCATTATTTAAGTATAGGATATTAGTAACATGAAAAAAAATATTTTGATGGTCTATATTCAATAGAATCTTCAAATTAGAGCTCCCAAAACAGGTCTCCGAGCGTTTTTCGATAAACATGTATCGGGAGAATGATTATTACAAAATAAATGAATAAGTTATCTAAAATTTGTTCTATTATTATTGTAGTGGAGAAAACGAACTATTATAAACAAGTAATTGTAATTTCAAACAACGAACGAAAACCATAAAATTTGGACGAGGAAACCGAGCAATTTCGCGTTTTTTTGTAATAGGCCTCTTAATCATTTTAATTAAAAATTGGCTGTGTAAGTCGTATTTGATTTTACCTGTTTATGAGCTTATTCTAGTCTAAAGAACTTGATTTTGAAAATTTATTAAAACAATATTTGAATTGCTCATATCATATTATGATATGGAAAACGACTGAGAAATCTAGACGAAAGGGAAGAGCGTCTGTAGCGGGATAGTGTCGGCTTTAATAAATAAAACACGTGTTTCTTTTTGTGGTTAGAGCATGTCTATCCTGTCGTATGCGTATATGTTCAGCATTATCCTATGGGTATTAACCGGGGCAAATGATTAATAGCCCGATAGGATACTTTAACAGCTAGGTGGAATAAAATCCATCGACCGTGGGCAGCTGGGTCTGTCCCTATGATTCTATTAAAGTCTAACCAAAACGATTTAAGTTTCGGGTTCCTACGCGTCGTGTTTTGTGCCTTATCATCTAACAGCTAAGGATGTCAGCCGTTTATATCCCAGTTTTGAACTCTTGACGATTTTCCTAGTGCTGTGACAAAGAGGCCTAGTTTCTCAATAATTTAAATTATTTATTTCATCTTCCAACACATTCCAAGTAAAATGTGATCGTGATGCCTCAAATACACAGACAGAAACGGACAGAACCTGCAGTTTACTAGGAGCGACGATCCCCGACCCAAAAGCCTAGCGTGGGGATTATGACATTACAGCCTTAAAATGAGAGCCATTCTGGCGCTTATCTGGAAGCCTATATCCAGCTGTGGACTAACATAGGCTACTGCCTTTACTAGTCTACCTATTGGAAGGTGATTATAATACCTAGCCCACAGTTTTGACTTGTCTAATCTCTCCCCTCTCCGTTCCAGGACACATTCGGTCGCGCGAAGAACTGGGTGAAAGAGCTCCAGCGGCAAGCGTCCCCGTCGATAGTGATCGCGCTGGCGGGCAACAAGAGCGACCTGGCGGCCAAGCGCATGGTGGAGTTCGAGGAGGCGCAGGCCTACGCTGACGAGAACGGACTGCTCTTCATGGAGACCAGCGCCAAGACCGCTATGAACGTCAACGACATATTCTTAGCTATTGGTGAGATGACGGTTGTGATACCTATTGACCGCTTTGACTATAAGTAAGGTGTATTTGAAGAATACACTTCAAACTTGATACCTAAAAAATAAGTGATAACAATTTTTCTAAATTCATTTATTGATATTGTTGGTACCCGTGGAGGAAGGTTATCCTGTATGTAACCTGTATGTACATAAAAAAATATAATTTGGCTACATAGCCGATTTATATTTTTTATTACGACAAGGGTATCAGTAAGGTTCCCTGGGGAACACCACTATTAAATTATTAATTCAAAATTTACATTGTACTGTAGTTTAACTAAATATTTTTGGTCGTTTCAATCAAAGCCTCTGTTTTCGGTGCATTGATTAGCAGACCAAGTTATTCTGCTAGCATGCCATGTTTCGTAAAGAATTAGCTATTTATTTACCAAAACACACTTAACAACTTCGAGATTAAGACGATATTCATAAATTATTCGTAAGTTGTGTTATTAATAATATTGTATTGGTATATAATGAAAGTATTATTTCAGCGAACAAGTT
>OZ007525.1:13966667-14010018 GCA_963931895.1 Eupithecia pulchellata
CGCGCCTCCTCCTGCTGCAAGTGATGCACGGCGCACGCACAGGTGACACCCTCATACTCTCTCTCTACATCAGCACACATACGTCGGCCGACGCGGACCAGCCGCGCGCCTCCTCCTGCTGCAAGTGATGCACGGCGCACGCACAGGTGACACCCTCATACTCTCTCTCTACATCAGCACACATACGTCGGCCGACGCGGACCAGCCGCGCGCCTCCTCCTGCTGCAAGTGATGCACGGCGCACGCACAGGTGACACCCTCATACTCTCTCTCTACATCAGCACACATACGTCGGCCGACGCGGACCAGCCGCGCGCCTCCTCCTGCTGCAAGTGATGCACGGCGCACGCACAGGTGACACCCTCATACTCTCTCTCTACATCAGCACACATACGTCGGCCGACGCGGACCAGCCGCGCGCCTCCTCCTGCTGCAAGTGATGCACGGCGCACGCACAGGTGACACCCTCATACTCTCTCTCTACATCAGCACACATACGTCGGCCGACGCGGACCAGCCGCGCGCCTCCTCCTGCTGCAAGTGATGCACGGCGCACGCACAGGTGACACCCTCATACTCTCTCTCTATATCAGCACACATACGTCGGCCGACGCGGACCAGCCGCGCGCCTCCTCCTGCTGCAAGTGATGCACGGCGCACGCACAGGTGACACCCTCATACTCTCTCTCTACATCAGCACACATACGTCGGCCGACGCGGACCAGCCGCGCGCCTCCTCCTGCTGCAAGTGATGCACGGCGCACGCACAGGTGACACCCTCATACTCTCTCTCTACATCAGCACACATACGTCGGCCGACGCGGACCAGCCGCGCGCCTCCTCCTGCTGCAAGTGATGCACGGCGCACGCACAGGTGACACCCTCATACTCTCTCTCTACATCAGCACACATACGTCGGCCGACGCGGACCAGCCGCGCGCCTCCTCCTGCTGCAAGTGATGCACGGCGCACGCACAGGTGACACCCTCATACTCTCTCTCTACATCAGCACACACACTCTTTCTGTCTCTCGCTCTCTCTTTACATCAGCAAAAATCCTCGCGCGTCCTCGAAGATACGCGGGAAGCCCCGCGCAGCGTCGAGTCTGCGCCCGCGTCGTGCGCGTACTTTCAGTGTTGTCACTGAGGGCATGTACGGTAGATTGGTAGCCCAGAGCGGTTTATTCGTGCAGGCTCGCAAAGTCGCGCGCAAGCTCGGGCATACGCGATCCGTTATGAAAATGCCCGAGACCGCGCGAGGATTATTCCTCTCTGTTTGCGCTGACCCTTAGTCGGTTCTTACATGCTTAGTGGGAGGGGTGAATTCGCGAACATTTGATCCGAGTGCTTATTCTACATAATTTAAAAAATACTATGTAATGTATTCTATGTATTCATCATAGTCATCTAGTATCCATAACACAATTATTATTTATAAAAAATATGACACATAAAACTCCTTTGTTTAGATCCCTGAGCAACACTATTATTTTATGCAAATTCTATGCTTTAGTTAGTTAGAAGAATCCAGTAATATGGTGTACACAAATAAAATGTTCTGTTGTTGTTTCAGAATCAATCGCTTGACGGTGATGGCGCGCGCGCAGGTTGAGGTATGTACTGTAGAATATCGGCATCGTCCGGCCGCGGCGCACGGCGGCTGCCCGCGACACGGCACTGTGGACTTAGAAACAAGACACATACTGCTCACTATCGCATATCCATGCAAACAGAATTATACCGCATTCAAATCTAGACATTTATCCCTGCTTTTGGCGATATCTTCCTAACTTCAAGTGACATCCCGCATCTATACTGTCTCGAGGGTACATAGATGCGTAGGATGCCTCTTGAAACTTATAAGAAGTCGGCAAAAGCAGGAAAGTGAAGTTCCTTTTATTATCTGGTTTATTCCGTGTCTAGTTACCCCTTCTGGTATTTGCTACAGTAGCACTTAGCTAGTTCCACATCGACTTTGTTTCAAAGATCTATTTAGAGTTAAGCTTCTGCTTGTTCGATATATTTTGTAATTAAATTCTAAATTCGAGCAATCAATAACTTATGCTTATGTCGCCTGCAGTGTATCTTATACAAATATTTGTATGTTTCTTTTTAACATGTCAGTCTTGTATCCCTAAATCATGTTCTAGTTTCTACGTCCACAATCGTCCCCAATTACAATATAATTATAAAAAAAGCTAAATATAAAATTGATAACTAGTTTTAAACTTATTTGTAATTGTAATAAAATAATATGTAAAAGATTATAATTGTATAATTTGGTTTCCTGTTATAGGCAGTTGTCACTTCCCGTAGTCGCGTACTACTTACGAGATTCTTGTTTATTTTAGCAGTAACGTGTCGTTGCAGGCTTATGTTAATATATGAATACGCGATAGTTTGGGAATTAAAATATATAATAGATTGACCTTAACATGAATAAATATAAAATCGGTTTCACAAACTACGGCGCCTTAGATACTAACTTAGATATTCCGCGGGTTACATTACTCCAAATTTCGGTGAAGGTGCATTTAAAGATCATTTCGTTACGTGTATTTAGTTTAGTCGAATCAGTTTCATTTGCGCATTATATTGTGAGACGAGAACGTTTCCGTCGACATCATTGTTATCATCACGTCACGTGGTTCTGCTCTAGCCTGGACGCTTTCCATCACGACTTAGATAATTTCGTTTATTGGAATTATCTGGAATCATTCGATGAATATCTCAGTACACGCTGCGTTAATACGTTTGTGGACACCGTTTTAAACTTACTTGATGTGTTTATGTGGATTGCTTTCACTAAATTTATCTAATTGTAACGTTTTTCCACAAGCGCTGCAACCTAGCGTGTACTGTACAGCTATTCTATATAAACTTAGTTGTTAATAAGTTCACATGTCTCATGTAATATTAATTGCAATAATAGGATTCGTCCTGTATCATTAATTATGTATGTATATTATTTGTATGATAATTTTAGATGTCTTTAACATGACTGTATCGTCACTTTTGAAAATGTATCGCATTCCATGGAGTTGTAAGGTGGAGTAAGACAGGAGTCGTATCTCATAAGAATAGACAAGATGCTATTAAATAGTAAGTTTTCTATTCTTTGTGGTATGCTCGATGTTGAGCTTCACCAGCAGCGCCATAAAGGTAGCTGGCTAGCCGCATTTGATTGAATTGCTTTGTGCATTTTATAAGACAACCAGTAGGCTTGAAAGGGACCCTTCTTATTCCGAATCGTGTGTCAAATGTGGCTGGCCAGTGGCAGTGCCCTCGTAGCCACGTCAGGTACACAATCAATGGGTCGTTACATCAAAGCGGAGAGTGTAAACAATCTACTTTATCGTAAAAGCTAGAACCACGATATGAAGATATTTGTGAGGCGCTTGCTTTGTCGTAAGGTTGCAATGACACATGCATTATTTGTGTTATACCTATCTAGATTCTAGACTATTATCTTTTTAGACATGGGTACATAATCCGCTTTGATGTACGGCTAATTGTGTGACAGCCAGGATTCGTTAATAATTAGTTTAATTTAAAAAGCTTACGTCATTTTCTTTAGCTTAATTTAATGTATATATCGAGCGATATGAAACGTGGGAAATCAGAATGAAATGGATTCAAGTCCTAGCTCTGCACGTATTTTACAAAACATCGATTATTTTCTTCGTATTGAAATTTCAATATATTATTTTGTTATAGTATTGATAACAGGATTTACGTTATACCTTTGTTATAACTTTTCTTCATAAGTTTTGAAATCAAATAACTGCGTACCGTGACGGTGCGAATTTTAGACCCTATTGTCCGTTTCCTTGACGAAATATTATGTGATGCTTCACGTTGTTGTTTGAAATTACAAATTGTTTATTTGGTTTACTTATCTGACGCTTCCACACGCGAGCCGAGACATCGGCGCAAACCTGATGAGGGAGAAGTGGTCGTAAAAACACTGTGTTCTTCTCAAATTGTAAATGCGCATCGATTGCGTAATAGCAGCCAATGCTTTGGCCCAAGCGTGTGTAGGTGTCGGCATTGTCGGCCAAATATTGCATTTTATAATGTCAATAGGAAATTGTAAATTATTTCTTTCTACTTAATTAAAATGTAACTGAAGGGAGCGGATCCATGTTCTTTTGCAATAGTCTGTTACAACCATGTCACATACACGCTAGCGAAGGACGCCGAACAAGGTCATATTGTATGTTTTTGTATTGTGTAAATATTTTGGATTTATTAAGATTATTATATTGAATAAAAAAATATTGTAAATTTTCGTGACTTTAATTTATTTACCATATCTTAGATAGGTACTTATAAGAAACTACCCAGGTTAGAGGCACAAGAAAATTGAGTAGGTGCAGTCCTTATATTTTAGACGCGCTACACAACACAACAACAGCTTTAGTTTTTCAATCAAGTTTGTAGGTACATTTATTTAGCTTATGGTGGTTGGTCACGCGTGTAATTTTCAATACGAAAATATGCAGTCTATGACATTGAGATTTGTTTGTAAATATGATTAATATCAACATTGTCGATAGATACCAAAACTAAAAAGATTTATTTTATTTTAGCGCGGGTTCATATCGAATGGTTTACCATGTGCGCATAGCTTCATCTGCTATCAAAAAAACTAAAAACCTGATGTTTTTGACGCGAGACGAACCAGCTAAAATTAAACCTTGAGTCGCGACCGACCTTTTGATACTGAAAATTAGCACAGAGATGTTTCGCTCCACTGAATATAGAGTACCTACCAAGAATTAGCATTAAAGCTGACTGAACAATGAACAACCTACAAATAAGTTTAAAATTGAAAATTGATTAATATCGGGCTAAAATCACTCTATGGACCTGCAAACAGCTTACGACACCCTTATTTGCATTTTGCAATGCATACCGACCTCTAAAATTCCTAATTGTCTTGTTGGAACTGAGAAGCTGGTGCCTAAACTCTACTGGTCAGCGGACATATCCAAGTGCATAACAATGCGTTCAGGATGTTGTTGGGGCTGCCCCGCTTCTGCAGCGCATCTCTTATGTTTGCGGAGGCCCAGGTTAATGGCTTTCACGCCATCATTCGCAAGAAAACTGCCTCGCTGCTGCGCAGAACATGGGACAGTACCAACACCATTCTGCAGGTTGTAGGCAGTAAGTTTGCTTCGCCCATCATGCAGTTCTTCAGCAGAGTCCTAACTCTTTAAAGAGTTGGGATTGTGTTAAATGATTGCTGAACTCTAAAATATAAATTTTTATTATAGTTTTAATTTTAATATTTATGTTTAATTAAATTTAATATTGTAATTCAAATTGTATGTTCCATACATACAATTTGAATTACTGAGTACCTAAGTCTGAATAAATAAACTTTTTATTTATTTATTTATAGCTGAGAGTCGCCTAGCTTCCACAACCAACTACCTACGTTCAGAAAGAAACCCTGATACATTTTGTGCTCCCCGTATAATAAGTCTACGAAAGTTATATACGACATATCGGTGTTCCCGATCATAGCGTGCACACTACGCCGATTATCTGAATAGACTTTAGTCAAACAGGACCTATTGTTATAATAAATAAAAGTCGGTTTACAATAAATTATTTTATTTTCATCCAGTTTAGAATTGCATTTACGTTAGGTTAGACAAAATACTATTCTAATAAAACTTACATTTGGTCTAATAAGTACAGACAGTTAAAATGCGACTTTATGGCACATCCAATAAGATTCAAGATGAAATTACAAATTACCAAAATTAATTTGCCATGTCAATTTTATTTTAATCGTAAATATGTTATTTATTGCATTTATACATAAACGGCAAAAATATAACATTTTCAATATCTACTTAGACTTATCAAAGACAGACAAGACTTATCGTATTCAATATTTACCATAATTACTGAGATTATTGCTTTCTTTCATCATATATATCGGTAAATTTCTTTGTAGGATGACTAGTACTAACTGTTTCTAGGATTGTGCTGACATGATAAAATACTGAGTCGGAATCTAAACCTCTTAGGGACTACCACCACTATCAAATGGGGTCGTTTATTTGCCGATAAAACAAACCATGTACACTTTATATAAGTAGTCGCCGCGTTACCCTCCTGTGGATGTTGTCCCTAAAAGATTTCTTCGACTACATTTGAAATTACTATCTACATTATCAGTTCTTTTCTAGATCCTACCTACTTAAGTTATAGGTATTCGTGTTAATTAGGCTCACAGAAAACAGTTCCTCTAATAAGTAAGTAGCAACCAAACTAGTAGTTAAAATATAGCGAAATGGACATAAAGGAAGACTTAAATACATGATGCATGACGCCGACATACACTTAGGCAGTACTTAAACATTATAGAAAAGTAGGATACGTAATTAAAAGGTATAATTTTAACGGTCAGCTAATTACAGAGGTTTTGGTCAACCGGGAAATGAATTACCTTGCAGAAAATGTGAATTGATCTGCATCTAGTGGTCGACACAAATGTCTGAATGTGCAGAAAAAGTGACATTGAGCAGTCTTTTAAATATTTCTGCAGCAATACATTACTTTTGTAAATTTTGTAAGCCTAAAGAAATAAAGATATGGAATATACCTACATTAATAAAGCAGCAGCAAATCGTGAATCGCCTTTGGTAAAACTTTGCACGCTATAAAATTAATCGTGATTTGTTAATTTTGATCATAAATAATTTTGTGACCAACCAAATGGTGGTTTATATTTTACAGCTTATGAATATTATGTTGTCCAAATAGTATTCCAGAGGATTTTTTCGGCTGACCGCAAATTTAAAATAAATACCGTTAAATTTACGTCCAACAAATAATTCTGGACGATTCACACAGAATCGTCTAGCTCCAACCTAAGAGAGTTTACGTTAAACTAATATTGTTATTGAAATTATTCAATTAGAAGGCTTTTGAAACGGCCGCGATATTTAGCGCTTACATTATAAACTATGATTAATTTGTATCACTAGAGAAACTTAAAAATTAAAACAGATTAGTGGCAGATAAATAAAATAATACTCATCTCATTTATAACAGAAAACTAATAAACATAAAAAACTTTAACATACTTAAACACAAAAGTAACTGAGAGCCTTTGTTTTAACCTCTTAAGGTGACGGTTTGGGCCGCGAGACTCAAGACAGTGACCATAGTTTGTGCCTCAGGCTATTGTTAGTGCCTGTTCGCCTAAACCAGATCAGCCATTCCATGCAGAGACTGAATGCACTCACGCACATTTACAATTGTCAGATTCTAAACCCCGGGATTAATACGTCATTGTTATGGTCACCACTCGTCGGATCTACCAGATACCCGACCTGCAGCCTTATTGTCTAACTTAAAATCCATTACCAGTGAACTTCAAACCGATAACAAGTTGTAGACCCAGTCAAAATGTTTTCGGTATTGTCTATGATATTGAACTGGTCTTCGGTTTCAGCTATTTACACAATACGAAAGTGACAATCGAAGCCCAGGCTAGGTTTGAAATGCCAAACTGAAGCCGATACGATTACCAGTTGAGTTAGACAATAGAGACGCCGGACCGCCTCGACGACAGGCGACTCGTGGTCAACGGGTGGACACCGCACGGCCAATGAGTGGACAAGCTATCATCAAATGGAACACTCGCCACTCGCGTGTACGCCTCGCGAGCGAAGCGATCCGCTGATGCTACGGAGTTGATGCAGTGAGCGCATGCACATACAAATACATTAAATAATATAACCGCTCGAGGCGAGGCAGTGCGGGTCGGGTGTCGGGTGGGTCCAATGAGTCCTTATATTCCTGCAATTCAGAGGAGATATTATCCCACTCTGTTACCCTCAAAGTTTAGGTAATGTCATGTGTAATGATGTCAATCTTGCCGTACAGCTGAGTGTTGCCACCGCTGCCTACAGCTCGTCATCGAAGTGTTGCCCCATCATATCACTCCCGTAGTCTGTGGCCTCGCTGCCGACGAACACTTCGTGGTGCGCGAGTATCTCGGCGTAGGACAGCGCGTCGCTGTGGTCGTCGTCGGCGTGGGCGAACAGGTGGTCAACCTCTTCTTGCGCGATCTCGCTGAAAATAGAGTACATTGGTTAATGGTCAGAGATCGATTTGGTCGTAGATCCCACCACTGCGCAGTATAAAATGTGTGTTCAACACAACCAACAATCAATGTGCAAGATCGTGGTAAATGCCAGAAAGGAACCTTTATGACCTGCTGGGGAAAACCCGGCTAACAATTATGACAATTCAAAAACAAATATAAATCAGGTCGTGAGATGGAGAGTTAATACTTTGTAAAATATCAGCAAAAGGCGAGTAATCACGTCGAAAAGCAATAAAAGATCAATACATATGTAGGTACCAATGCAGCAACAGTAAAGTTTATAGCCTACGTGACCAATGTAGCTAGTAATAACACGCAATGCACGGTAAGATGCATGGCAATGAACATTATAGCATGGATGTTGTACATTATTTGTTTACTATTTTAATTTTACCTTTTGAACTATATTACCTATACCTAGTCCTAATCTAGAGGTAGCTCAACTGATCGGTAAGGTCATGTACTTACCGATCAATTGAGCTGCCTCTAGATTTTTTGGAACAGTCTGTAGTTAGCTCAATTGTAAATACTATTTCTAATTTGGTTATATTTCATTATAAATTTCGTTGTTGATTTTTATACAATTGTCCATCTGGAATTATATTATGTTACCTATATCTTATCTCGAGGCAGCTTATGTTAAGCTCGACTTCGGAATTACTGGTCCGATTTTGAAAATTCTTTATTTTTCTACATGCTTGCATATACCTACTACGTTTCATATCATAAAACTGTTCGAATCCGCCCCGCGAATGCAGCCGCGGACAGAATCTAGTGTATAAGTATACGTACTTGTTGTCAGGTACGACCCAGGCCTTGACCTCGTCCTGGTCGAGGATGCCATCCTGGTCGAGGTCGATCTCGTGGTCGAACTTCTCCTTCTCTGCGATCAGCCACGCCTGGTCCTGTTGCACTCCTGGGGAGACAGAAAATGCTATAATACATGGTTTTTTTAACGAATCAACGAAAAACATGCATAGAGTATGTAGGCTAAAGCCAAAACACAGGTTTAAGCTTGGCGTACACTAACCTAAAACTTATTCGATGTCGCCACAATATCCAAATCAGTGATGACAAGCTACTATTGGTCAGACCCCTCTTATTTCCTTTCCCTAAAGTCCCACTTGCAACACGTGATCCATGTTGTTCCGCATTAAAACTGAATTCATACGTAATAACTCTCAAGTCCCACTAACAATACATGAATGATGATTATTGTTCTGTATTAAACCTTCCTTTATATCTAAATGTAATTAATAAAGCAGCTGCGATCAGCGTTAGTGATATCATTCGCACTGTCTCCTTGGTACCTCTAACAAGTGATACAGGTATGTACCTAAATGTAAGTCTAGCATCAAGAGACCTGACAAGGGTCTCTTGGTGCTTGAAATTGCCATCTCTAATACTGCGCATATTTCGTTCAAGATCACTGACGGGTTATTCACACTCTACATTACCGCGAGACCGCGCGGCCTGTTCCATGGCCCATTCAAATTACTTTAATTGATGCGTATTCACGTTTTACGACCTCCCTATAAAGATGAATGGTCATTGAATTAAATCAGCTAAATATAGTATCTTTATTTCAAACTAACTCCTGCGTACTAAATTTGTTTTGTGTTATTTCCGGACTATTTAGTGAAGTATTCAGTAGTTTTGGTAAGAAATAACAAAGATCCATCCATACTATTATAAATGCGTAGCTCTGACCATCAGTTTATATGGTTCATCCTTCTCAAAATGTCTGAACGACTCTAAAAATTTTCGCAGGATGATGAATTCCTCGGAAATGATAACGTTGCTTGTATCATGCGTATCAAACAATTAGCAAAGGCTAGAGTCATCAGTGTTATGTGATGATGATGACTGATGACGACGATGAAATAAAACTTTGGTTTCCCAGACGTTACCGAATCCGCCTATTTTTAAACAAATCACATCACTGTTAAGTAAGCCGAGTTCATTATTACGTGTCGAGTTGAAGGAACGCAAGTGACGTCCGCCACGAGGGCGCGGGGCGCGGGTCGCGGGGCGCGGGGGCGTGAAGACGAATATCCCTACTTACTAATAATAACACTTAATAACTTGGAAAAATGCGTTGAAAGCGTTTCCAAAAAGTTAGGGTTGCGTATGAAAACTTCAATCATGTAAACCAACGTGTATGTGTGTGAAAAATTTATGAGCATCTGTCTGCAATCTTTCGCCCGTCGTCACCCCATCTGGCCGGAGGGTATCCTACACTACGTTTACCGAGTTTTTGTCTCCACTCAGGAATACTTTTACCACAGCGATTGACACGATATATGGCCGGCCGGCCACTCCCACTTCAGCTTGCTAATTCTTAGAGCTATCGATGACTTAGATTCTATCGATCAAATCTACTACACTATTCGAAACAAAACAGCATGAAACCATAGAGTATTGTAAACTTTCGACTTCAAAACATAGCTGACTGACCGCGTTACAGATTATGAAGTCGTCATACTAACTATGTACATTTTAACGTTATGACGCTTCCTTTAACTCTAACCGAAGAGATGCTCTTACTTCTTTGGTGACGAGTGTCAGTTATGGAGTGTCATGAACTTCACTATTCGTCACCGTTACCAGTTACGAGGCGTCTCAAGTTTAATGTGAAACCCAACATGTTAGTGTGTAAAATTGAAATGTTTGTTATTTACACGTGCGACGCGACGGCGGCAGGGCGGACCCCTAGTGTAAAAAGGAGTGTATGCACTTACCGCGGTCGCCTACGAACTCTATGATAGTGTGTATAGTTGAAATTTTTTTTAAATCCCCGTGCGAAATCGGGGCGGAACGGTAGTTATGTATAAAACTAGGGTGTATGCACTCACCGCGGTCGCCTACGAACTCCTTGAAGTCGATCTTGCCATCTCCGTTGGTATCCTTCTCTCTCATTGTCTGGTTCACGAGGAACGGATGCATGGCGGCGTGCTCCTCCGGGTTAGAGAACACCTGGACATGAACACCTCTCGTTGATTACTCAACAAAAACAACGCTCGTGCTGTGTTCTTTAAGACCTTACAGGACACTCGGGAATATAAATACGTCAAGAAAAAATATTCATAAGTGTCAAGTCACTTATACAATCATCATCAGCCTATGTTAGTCCACTACTGGACATAGGCCTCCCCTAATGAGCGCCATAGTTATACAATACAATAAAAAAATGCTTTATTGTACACCAGAAAAAGAACTTAACAAAAAGACAAGTACAATTGGCGGCCTTATCGCTTAGAAGCGATCACTTCCAGTTTTATTATTTTTATTAAATATTAATTACTCTTTCAGGTCAGTGTAATAAAGGCTGTTCACATATACTTTTGGATCTGGAACCAATGGATAACTAACATGGCTGGATAACCAGCCTTACTATCGGCGTTAGAGTTTAATAGTCTAATATCGTATGCGAAGTCACGGGCACTGGCATTTTAATAAAGAATTAGAGTTTAGTATCGTATGCGCAGTCACGGTCAAGAGCTACAATTAAATATATGTCAGAGCGTCAGTGTTGATGGTAAGTAAGAAGGTTGGGGAAAATAAGATATATCATACCGAAAACTCCTGAAAATCAAGCTTGCCATCTCCGTTCTGGTCGGCGGCCGCCCACATTGCTTTTTCCTCTTGCAACAGCTGAAAAAAAAACAATCAGCTCAATACAAGTTGTCACAGAACAGCCATGTAGTAAATATTTTGAAATACAAGCGGACGCGATAAAAAGGTTTTATTATGGAGGAAGATTTTTTTTTAAATCATTTATTTCATACATGGGAGTTTTACCAGACATGGCATGCCACTCCCGTAATTCTAGATTACAATAATTCACATTCAATTTACAATAATTCTTTCTTACATAAACAAAAAAAACAAAATAACTTTCTAAACAAACCAAATAAACAACAAAAATTTATCCTATGAGAATTCCTCTACCTACATCTTTCTTAATTATGGAAACCTAAATTAAATAACAAGCGTAATTAATAGATACATTTTTTCACAAAGTAATCGATTTTATGACATACCTACATTATGTAGGTGTCTGTTATAAGATATAACAATACGTATTTATAGGAATATACATACAAACATAATTAACTACACCTGCAGACAAATCTATGGGATCTTAACCTACCCTAACTAAAATATTTATTATTTCACATGTAGTAGGGTACCTACTAACCTACTTAATTTGATCGCTACAACTTATCTATCAAAAATACAGTTTTTCCTACCTAACTGTTCTCCTCTACGGAGGATAGGTATATTCTGAGTAATTTCTTGGCTTTATCGGAAGTCGGCTCAGCCAAAATACTGTTACACATACCTACATTCGAATTAAATAACATGCGGCGCTGGGCTGCGCCCCGGACGCACTCCACCAGCACGTGATGTACGTCTTCAACTTTATTGCAAACCGAGCAGTTTGGCGAGTTCGTCAATTTCATTAGATACTTAAATTTGTTTGATGGTATATGGCCCGAGCGCAGTCTTAATAAATTAACGATATGTTTTCTAATATCCTGTAATTCTTCAAACCATGGCCAACGAGGAAGTTCGCATTGAATCGTGTTATACCAAATACCTTTGATTTTCGATCTTTCGTTAAAATGCTCCTTCCATTGTTCTCTACATATCTCTTTTACTTGATATAAAATTTCACTATGCACAGGCAAACAAATAAAAGGAATTCCATCATAGGTGGCTTGTCGGGCGGCAAGGTCGACGACCTCGTTGCCCATGATGCCTATATGCGACGGTATCCATTGTAGTACTACTGATTTGCTTGAGGACTCTAATCTGCTGATGGATTCCAGGATATTATAGGCAATCGGTAGTCCTCGAATATTCGAGGATATGCGAGCCAAGTGTGCAAGCGCACTCTTTGAGTCAGACAATATAACAAAGTTGCTATGATCGACTGATAACGCGTACGATAACGCCTCAGAGATTGCGATAAGTTCAGAGTGCATAGTCGAGATGTTTACATCAATTTGAAATTTTACTCGTAATTCTGTCTGAGGGTCGTAAAATGCTGCTCCTGAACCTATCGATTCCTTAGAACCATCAGTAAAGATCTTATAATATGTTCCATAAGTCTCATTTAGAACTAGAACGCATTGGTTTTTTAAAGATTCCCTATTATACATTCTTTTAGGTTGCTCGACTCCTTTAATTTTTAAACATACCTGTTGTGAAAGGTCGTAGTTAGTTATCCAAGTATCCATCGAATACATAAGTACGTTTTTAGATGAATAAAAATTATAATGCCTAAGTTTTCTACATATATCTATTAGAATAGGTATTTTCTTTGTTGCCCAATAAACATGTTCGCATTTTGATTCAAGTTGTTCTAAAACATCTATGGTAATGTTGTCCGTAAATGACTTTGCTCTTAGCCAGAATTTGCTAGCTAGATAATATCGGCGTATGGATAGAGGAGGGAGACAAAGCTCACTTTCCATGACGTGTATAGGAGTAGATTTAATAAATCCGCCTATAACGCGCATTGCCTGATTTTGCACGACATCTAGTTTCTGCAGGTGACTTTTGACACTAGTGTCGTAGAAGAAGCTGCCATAATCAAGTCTGCTTCGTATGATTGCTATATATAGCCGTCTCAAGTGCTTAGGGTGAATCCCCCAGTTACCCCCGGCCAGTACCTTAAACACATTAACGAATTTTAATAATTTCTCGCGAGTTTCGTTGATATGCCTACCCCATTTTAAACTTCTATCTAAACACATTCCTAAATATCTCACACTATCTACCTGCTGCAGGCAATTGTTGTCTACTCTAATATTTATTTGTACATTTCGTCTACCCCTACTAAATACAATTATCTTAGATTTGCGATAAGAAACACTTAGACCTAATTCCTTAATTAAATTACAAAAAATATCTAACGAGTTTTGAACATCACTGACTGCCCGACTTAAAATTTTGTCAGAGCTGTAAATAACAAAATCGTCGGCGTATTGCGAAATAAATGTCCCTTTAATAGAATTACAAATTTTTATTGTTGAAATGTTAAATAAGGTCGGGGAAAGCGGGTCCCCTTGGGCTAAACCTACCCCTGTAGTACGGCTTATTAAAGTATTATTATCTAGCTCAATTGAAAGAATTCGCTCGCGTAAAAGTTCCCACAAATATTTACAGATGGTTTTATCCACGCCTATACTATCCATCACTGATAACAGGCTTGTTACATTTACGTAATTATATGCCCCCTCTATATCAATGAAGCAACCTATTGTTGGAATTCCCTCGGTTATACCTATTTGTATGCGTGAGATAATCCTAGACAAATTATCCAAGCACGACCTGGACCTTCTAAAGCCTATCGTTTCGTCAGAAAGTAGGTTATTTTTCTCAATGTACCACTCCAGCCTACGAGTTATAATAGTGTGAAAAATTTTGCAAACACATGATATTAAAGCTATTGGCCTGAGACCTGTCGATGAATTATTCGTAAAGCCAGGTTTTGGTATAGGAATAATGCGCGCGACTTTCCATTGTTTAGGCACAAAGCCGAGTGATAAAAACCTATTATAAAGCGAAACAAGTACATGCTTACCTACGTTTGGAAGATTATAAATCATTGAGTAAGGTATGTTATCAGCGCCTGGCGCTGTATCTGAACGTTTTAAACAATTATTTAATTCCTGTATTAAAATAGGGCAACTTAATTGAATATTTTGCGTAATTAATCTAGGTTCCTCTGGTGACACAAAGTCCGGCGCTAAGCTACACAATAGACTGTCTGCTTTTTCACGGTCAATACTAGGTTTACTCACTTTATATCCCTTTAGCCATCGCATACGTGACCACATCTGACTGGCTGAAGTAACACTGTCTATTCCTGAACAAAAACACTGCCACGACTTACGTTTACCATTGTGAATAGCTGTCCGCGCTACACTTATCTTGTTTTGTAGCAAACTGTAGTTATTAGGGGTCGGGTTTTTTCTGAACTTAGCTAAAGCTAGGCGACGTTCGGCTATGGACCTAGATAGGTCCGTTGACCAATAAGATTTAGGTACAAATTTCTCAGATTGAATAGGACCATTAGGGATTTTAGTGGTAGGTATGCATTCGTCGGCTGCCTGATTTAAAATGCGAATAAAGCTGTCGTAAGCTGTTTGCAGGTCCGTCGAGTGATTGTATTCCGATAATAGCTCTTCAATTTTCAACTTATAGGTTGTCCAGTCAGCTTTAGTGTAAAGTCTTCGTATTCTATAATCATTGGGGCGAGGAATCTCTGTGCTAATTTTCAATATTATATGGTCGCTCCCCAGGGTTTCATTTGTGGTTTTCCAGTTATATCTAAGAGCAGAATTCGAAGATGAAAATGTTATATCTGGCGCTGTTTTCTGTACTAACCAGTTTCACGCGGGTGGGGCTGCCATCATTCAATGACACGAAGTCGTTTTCAATTGACGAGTCGAATATATTCCTACCCCTAGAATCGGTTTTTGTCGACCAGTTACTGTGATGTCCATTAAAATCTCCGGCAATTATTGAATTTTGCCTAACTCGTGAAAAAATTATATCCCAATCCGCTATAGAGGTCCGGACATCAGATGGGCAGTAAATAGATATAATATTTTCTAGGTGTTGTGTATTTAATAATTTTATATGAAGAACTTGAATGCCATTATTCGGATGGATAAATTCACACTCTTGTGCATTGATTGAGCAATGAGTCATAATTGCTATTCCACCATATCCATCGCTGCGGTCTTTTCGGAACACGTTGTAACCACTCAAACGGAATTCCGATCCGGGATCAAACCATGTCTCACTAATAATTGCAATATGGACTCTTTCTCTATTTAGTACCGTTTCAAATTCATATTTTTTATTACAAATACTTTGCGAATTCCATTGTATAATGTTTATTGCCTGTAATGGGGCGTTAAAATCCATGTTGGGTCAGAAACGCGAGGAAAGGCAGATCTGACACATACTGGACTATGAACGATAACACATTCTTCCAAATCATCCCCAAACAACTCTTAATCTTCTCCTCCCATGATATCTCCGCTTCTCCAATCTTTTCTGATAACCTCTGTATAAGCCTCTTCCACGAAACCTTCTCCTTATTTCCTTTTCTTTCTTGCAAGCCATTATCTTCCAATGTCTTATCATTTTCCTCACCCGCTACCCATTCCATCCACGAATCTTTTGTTAAAACTTCCTCTCTCTCTGACACAGTCTTCTTGTTTTTACCTTTCTTTTGCTTCTGGGACGGTTGTGCTACAGCGTTAGCGTACGTGTTCTTGTCTATCGGGGGGTCTTCGTCACATAAAGTTTTATTCTGGGATTCTGCCTTCTGTCGTAAATCAGGGAATTCTTCGAAGCGGGGAGGTGATGGTGCGCGGGGAGATGGGGGTACATACAGAGTAAGCGCTCGCTTATATGAACAATTAAGTTCACTCATCATATCTCGAACCCGCCTTTCTTTGGTGTATATAGGGCAAGTTTTGGACATAGCCATATGCCTTCGCCCACAGTTATTGCATCTGAATTGTTTGGTCTCGCAGTTTTGATGACTTTTTGAACATTTCGGGCATACTGGCTTTATAGATGGACACATCTTGCTTACGTGTCCGAATCTCCAACAGTGAGAGCATTGTGTTACAGGGTATCTGTATGGATTTATATTGACCCTTATATCAAATAGCATTACGTAGGCTGGAACAAAAGTTCCTTCAAAGGCGATTCTTATCGCTTCGCTATCCTCCCACTTTCCATCGTAAGAATTTCTGCGTTTTAGTCTTTTAACGCCTGTGATTTTAATTGTACTGCCTAGGCTTTGTAGGATGTCTTGATCCTTTAGTTCCAGATCAATATCTTTTATTACCCCATACGAATGGGTAATTTCGAAGGTTTTTTGGCTTTTTAATCCATTTTCATTGAAAAACTTAGATGATAGTAATGTATTCGCACCTTCTTCTGTACTAAATTGTAGTAGGACCTTGTACGCATTTATATATTTTACTCGCGTCACATCTTGTATTTTTTCCTCTCTCAAAGTTTTAGCTAGGCTAAATTGTTTAGGTAATTTTTCTGTTCCCGTAATGCTTATTTCAATTTTATCTTCGGAACTAGTAAACTCTGTTCTTTTCGAGAAAAGGCTTCCCCTTCTCTTTGATTGTATCCATGGCTCCTCCCCATCTTCTCTTTGTTCTATATTTCTCTTCTTATGTGTTTGTTGTTGTTCTCGCCTTCTGTTCCTCGTCTCCTCCCTGTCCCAGTTGGAATCGCCTTCATCCTCACTCCAGTCCTCTAAGTTCTCCCTGCTTCTAATTTTCTCACTCTGTTCATCCCTACTCTGAATCGTCTCCCTCCGTTCATTACACTCTGTGATTAAGTCCTCCGCCTCGTATTGCTCGGAATCTGCCAATAATGCGAATCTATTCATGGTGGTGAAATACGCGCACAAGGCGCGGTGAGGCAAAGCAACACAATAGGCTTGCGATAAGGTCACTGCACGCGTCCGACAATAACGAGCGCCCGCGCGCAACTATGGAGGAAGATCTGTAGTAACTGCACTAGACATATATGTACATTACAATAATCATATTCCAATAATTCATTAATGCAGGACAATCAACACAGCTTTATACATACATATATCCCTCCAAACTAGGTAGAATGAGAGAAGTGAAAATTTCATCATCATCATCATCACCAGCCTATAATAGTCCACTGCTGGACATATGCCTCCCCTAATGAGCGCCATAGATGGCATCATTATTACTTTCAGCACAGGGTAAAAGTATGCCATTCATTTTATTATCCTATCATAAGTAAGTACGTATAAATGGTATACTTAATTGCAATTTAATGTGTTGTGATAAACACAAATAATTATTATCATTATTTGTGTTTATCACAACACATTAAATTGCAATTATACCATTTATACGTACTTATGATAGGATAATAAAATGAATGGCATACTTTTACCCTGTGCTGAAAGTAATAATTTATTTTATCAATCATTTGGAAACAATAGAAAATGACGTGATTAAAATTTATTAAAAAAAAAAATAAAGTGAAAATTTAATGACGGCAAATAGGTTCCATCAAATCAATAACTCGTGCCTGAGAATGTTTTTTAATTGAAGAAATAACCCGAACATGACCTTGGGCACCTTGTAGAAAGTCATAAAACATTATTTACATTGTTACACAGATCGCAGATGTTCCGCGTTAATCACGCGAGCTATTATTTTATTATTTAAACAGGTTTGTGTTTATCACAACACATTAAATTGCAATTATACCATTTATACGTACTTATGATAGGATAATAAAATGAATGGCATACTTTTACCCTGTGCTGAAAGTAATAATTTATTTTATCAATCATTTGGAAACAATAGAAAATGACGTGATTAAAATTTTACTGCATAGACTCTGCAAGTACGAGTAATGTCTTGCCAACCAGTGGCAAGACATTACTACAAGCTTTATTCTTTCACAATATATATTTAGGTATAGGATACTTTTCGTCGATGGAAAAACCTCATAGTATGCTGTCATATTCAATGTGGTCTGTCTGTCTTCAGCCCAACGCGGCATTCGTTATACTCGTAAGTCGCGTTGATAAAGATAATGATTGAAAATGACAGTCTCCCCAATATTGAATCATAGCATAGATGATGTAAGCAGGACTGGGGATGGGAGACTTTAAAGGAATACCGCGTAGGTCTGTAGTTACCTTTAGACAGAAAATACTAATGTCTGATATTGACTAATGTAGAGGTTTCTTTAAGTTTTTCTTTCCAGTCTATCCAATAAGTTGTACTCCAATCATTGTAATTAATAAAGACCGAGACGATTTGAGTTGCATTAGTTAGTCAATCTAATGCAGCCATACACTAAAGTATGCAGCTGTATTTAATACAGAATCTTTTCTCTATACAAAAGACACAAAGTAATAAAAGTTATTATCATTTATTTCTGATTGAAAATCAGTAAAAGTAATATTTACTTCTGATTCAAAATCAGTAAAAGTAATATTTACTTCTGTTTCAAAATCTGTAATAGTAATGTTACTGACCATCCCCGAGTCGGCCTGCTCCTCCGGGCCGATGTCCCCCTCGGAGTCGACTCCGAAGGCGTCGCGCACGTACTCCGGCCACGTGACCAGCGCGTCGCGGTTGTCGTCCACCTCGCTCATGCGCTCCTGAGCCTCTTCAAGTGACAGCCGACTACAACACAGAATATTTTTTATGTTCCTATATATTATTTGTAAACAAGCATTTCTATCATTACGGGCACAGTCAATGCAATCGAGTGTCTAGGTTCCTTATATTCTAGTCTAATATTAAGTTACAGCACCCTATAACAATAGAAATCACACAAATAAAAATTTATATACAATGTCACCGATAAATATAATAATAATTTGTCATATCAAAATCAAAGTGCTTTATTTCCTTAAGACCTTACAGGACTCTTGGACATATATCATAAGGTATAATGTCAAAGAATTAATATGATTATGAACCAAAAAAGAGAAAAACAACCCTAATTGAAAACATTACTTAGTTAAAGTCATGTTGACAAAGTAATGATAAATGATAGAAGAGTATGTTTACAAATAAATAAATAAAACTTACGTCAAACATCCACTGACCACTGTTTATCTTTGCCACCTCCTTCATTTTATACATAAAATCAGCAGTATTCAGCACTACTATAATTAAGCTTTTGTCTAGCGTAGACATGATGATTTCAATTTAATACATCATTATGCAACATAAAATCCAGCATGTGATGCACAAACACCAGTTAGTTGGCTGCTGAGTTCAATAAGGCAGATTTGTTATTATGATCAATATAGGAATTTGTTTTCCTATTTTTTAAGATGCTTTCTTCATCACTTGGAAAGAACCCCATTACAATGTATTAAGCTTAGATAAAATATATTAAATGTGAATAAATTTATAAATTAAAGTAAAAATAGTTTAGCACTAGTTTATGTTCTAAATTCCTTAATGAAGCAGGAGGATACAGGAGTTAAGATTAGATTTAAATTACTCTCAAGATTACCTTATCTTTATGCTGTTATCTATGTAGGTGTAGGTACACATCCTAACAGGATGCTGTTAAAATTGTCAAGTCTGCCTCACTATCTCTCCATGTGCATTTGAGAAATAAGTGATGTAGTGTAGACAATAATAAAATTGCAAGTTAAATAAGGAATCCCACCTAAATGAGTTCAAGATCCAGCGCTTGAGTTCCTCACGGTCGATCTCCTTGTCTCCGTTGAGGTCCATCTTGGGCAGCAGCAGCGCCAACCGCTCCTTAGACTCCTCCGGAGACAGCTTGTCGAACTCCTCGGCCTCCTTCACACTCCCTATAGTCATGTAATAGGTCACTATGATCACAATCACGATACAAGGCGAGAGAGTTATAAAAGCGCGCAGGAACGACATAGCGCGCAGCTACAGCGCTCCTTATCAACTAAAAACATTGCAAAACCGGCCAGAGTAAAAACAAAGATAATAAAACAGCCGGTATCGGCGTTCCACACCTACCGAGGATAGCTTCGTGATCGAACTCGTAGTTATGCTCTCCGTCGCCGCCGTAGTGGTCGCTGTCGCGCGGCCGGTAGCTGCCGTCCAGCTCGCGCTCCTGCGTGTCCAAGCTGTGCATGTGAGCAGCCCCCAATACACAAGATACCACCAAATAATAACTCACAAAAACCAATAGCAAATATCGTAAACACATTTTATCAAATATCGATTGACGGGACAATGCACAAACAGAATCAACCCACAATAATCGTAAAGGCAATCGAATTTTTTTTCCGAATTAAAACAACCTGAAAATATTTTTTTTATTCACAAACAAAAAATAGGTATTCTCATCTCGAATGTCAGTTTCGCTATGACATGACAGAGACAAGACAATAAGACAGACACCACGGCATGACACTGACAGAGAGCAAGACAACTAGTGGGAAGAATTCTGTCTCGGTGTTCGCTATGAAACATAGCAGAATAAAACCCCTACGTTCTACGTAGCGTTGGGTCTCCTCCCAAGTGTTCTTTCTTTCCTACAAAATTCTTAATATCTATAATGGTTAGTTTTTATTAAAAATCTTGAAATTAATGAATACGAAAATAACGAATGTCTTCGCCAATGAAAACAGCTTAAGATCAAAAAGCTTCGACTTTCAAGCTTTTCCGACTTACCGACTACAGATTCTTTGAGATAGGACTCTACTACAAAAACTCTTTGTGTTCCTGGATCAGCCTAATCATGGTAATCAATCATACAAAGTAATTAAACCTCCGGCTTACTGTACCTAAGTGAAGTGCTCTATAAGATTTTGGTGTTGAATAAAAACAAAGTTCTTAACAGAGTTCTTAACTCCCGAATTTTTTTTAATAAAGTAACTCGAGTACCTAGTGCAGGTTTAATGACGTGCAGGTAAAAGAAAAACATTATAACAAAAACCTATCTACAGATACTTAACCTAGGTAATATTAATAAAATAGTTCCCAAAACAGTTTCCCAGCAAAAATAAACTAAGTAGACGTATAAATAAATGACGTTAGACATAGGTAAGCCGTCATTTGAGAAGGTTCTCAACAGCCACGATGATATGCCTGAGTCTCCGACTGGCGGCATGGGCGGGCCAGGCGGCGAGGAACGCCGATAGGTGCGTGCGGACCTCGCCGACCACCAACGGCAGGTGTCGGCGGGTGTCCGGGTGCCGACAGTCTAGGTGGATGATGGCGTCTTCTAAGTATCTGTTGAAAAAGCTTTATTTGTAAGGGGAGCTTGAAATAATATGATTTGATTAATGCACTGTGCCGTACCTAACTTTTGATTTGAATACCATGTTTGATTTTGACGTAAGGATGTCGTAGTTTGGTTGATAACGGTAGGTAGGTAGGTAGGTACAGTACATGCTTTTAATTCGCATTAAGTGTAAGTACTAGTGCATGTACCTACTATACCTGGCTACCTACCGTGGGTATATACTATAAAACTTCTTCAGAAGTGGTGTTAAAGTGCCTAAAACTTGTTTTCCGAATTTAAGTTTTTTATTATTAATTTTATTAAAAAAGGTAACTTATTAATATTAGCAAATTCATGTTATTAATCTGAAAGGTGGATAATTTCGCTCCCTGCCTGTATGTTTGATGTAACATCATACATCTCTAGAAATCGGTCTCTAAAACACTACACTAGCTAAAACCGAGCTTGCCTGCCGCTCCATAACTAGTTTAGATACTCTTGTAGAACCAGAGAAAAGATTGTGTCAAGCAAGTGACCTGCACTTCAGCTGAGTATCATGCGTCATATCCGTGCTGAGCTGCTGCATCAGAGCCATCAGCACGTGCTGGCGCAGGTGACGGTGCGGGTCGAGGGGCGCGCCCCGCGCGGCGGCGGCGCTCCGGCACGCCCACATCACCAGAGACAGGTCTGAGGCGCTCAGGGCGAGCTCGAAGGCTGCGTTCACCTCGCCGCGTTCTATGTTTTTGAATATCTCGTGGGTTATCTGAGGGAAGAAATGATCTCTATAAAGTAATTAAAAACAAGCTGGATAACTCTCACAGCATTGGGTAGTTACATTTACCTACAAGCAAGTGCATTGCCTTGCATTGCATAGGGTTCCCAGCAACAAGCACACAATTGGAGAACAATTTTTGTTTATTTTTAGGGTTTTGCCATCGGTTGCAAAACCCTTATGAAATCGCTTTGGGTCTGTTTTGTGTTTTGAATCCTTAATATCTCAGAAACTACTGCAGCTATTGACTTGAAATTTGAAATAATAATACATTTTGTGCGCCCGCATATATTTATAGAAAAATAAATGAAAATAAATGAAAAATCAAAATGAAGATTTTCCATACAAATTTTGAAATCGAAATTTTAAATGGGACGTACAAAGTCGAAAGTGGTATCAAATGAAAGGTACTCGTTTGTAGATTTCAAAATAGTTTTTGAAATTTCGGTAGATTTCATACTTTTTAAAATATTTTGAAAATGGTCAAAAAATTTACCGTTCCTTCCCCCCCTATCTCAGAAGATTGCAGAGCGATCGACGTGATATGTACCAAGTGTTTGTAGGTATTGATCTATATTTTATAGGAAAAATATAGAGAAGTCTGTAAAAATAATACTTTTTGAAATATGGTCAAAAAAGGGCGGGAAAAATTTCTAAAGGGGTGACTACCCCTCCGAGTTGGGTATCAAATGAAAGGTATTGGTTTGTACATTCCCATGCAGTTTTTGAAATTTCGATAGATTTTATACTTTTTGATATATTTTGAAAAAGGTCGAAAAATTGACCGGTACCCCCCCTCTATCTCCGAAGATTGCAGAACGATCGATTTGATATGTACCAAGTTTTTGTAGGTATTGATCTATATTTTACAGGAAAAATATAGAGAAATCTGTAAAAATAATACTTTTTGAAATATGGTCAAAAAAGGGCGGGAAAAATTTCTAAAGGGGTGACTACCCCACCGAGTTGGGTATCAAATGAAAGGTATCAGTTTGTACATTTTAATGCAGTTTTTGAAATTTCGATAGGTTTTATACTTTTCGAAATATTTTGAAAAAGGTCGAAAATTTGACCGTTCCCCCCCCCTCTATCTCCGAAGATAGCAGAGTGATCTATATAAAATGTACTAAGCGTTTGTAGATATAGATCTATATTTTACAGGAAAAATATACAGAAGTCTGTAAAAACAATACTTTTCGAAATATGGTCAAAAAACGAATTTTCATACAATGGGGGCTATTTCATTGAGAGCAATATAAAATCAAAGGTATGGATTTCGACAATTCAAAACAGGTTTTAAAAATCGTCTAAGTTTCATACTTAGTGAAAAACGTAGAAAAAAGTCGAAAAAATAATTGTAGGTACCAACCCACTTACCTACCCACTAATCTCTGTAGTAACTGTAATAGTAGGGTTCCACAGCGCCACAAAACCGTTGTTCTCAAAATTTTAAAGTCCATACCCAATGTATTCCACTGCGCTCGAAGAATATTTAGATAATAAGATTAAATGAATTCATGAATTCCACCGTGCTCCAAAAAAATATGAGAAGAGTAATGTATCCTGGATAATCCACACAACATCATTTAGCGACAAGCTAAGCAAGCTTGTGTAATTCGTACTGCTACAATATCTGTTATACTTAAAAAAGTATATATAAGTATCACATTAGATGATTTATTTTTGTGTACCTACGTAGAAAAGGACTAGAACACTCGAACAAATAATCTGCAGATCTTACAAATATTAGTCCCGAGGCGGGAACCAAACCGCAACCTCCTACGTTGTAAGCCCACCGCGCTAACAGGTCGTCAATATACGTACCTACCTAAACGACAAAAGTTCAAAACCCTCGGCGCGCGAGTTACACTCGCACTTGTCGTACTTGTTTTTTATTTCTACAGGGTTATTTTTAATACACCAGCAACCTTCGAGAACCAGGTTCCTAGCATCATCAGCAACTACTTTTGTTCTACGACTTTCGATAATAAGCTACTTTTTATTTCCATACAAAAATAAATATTAATTGAAATATTCGCTTGAACTTTTATAACTCTATGCGCATCGCAAAGTTTACGCAAACCCGAGGGCGCTGGCGGGGGTAGGGGCGGCGCGCGGCGCTCAATCGTCGCGTCGGTCGCGTCGCTGGCGCCCCCAGCCAGTGACCACCACTCCGCCAGTGTCTCTCGCTCAGTTAGGAGTGTGTCGTTAAGAGAATTTCCATTCACATAACGTAACTATCTAATTGGCCACGTAAACCGTTAAAATAACTATCTATCGTTAAGAACCGTTAAAAAATAAAAATAAATAAATAAATAATGCTGGACAATCCAATAGTGCCATAACAAAGAAGTCAAGTCAAGTCATGTCACTTTTTGGCAGTCAATAACTGTCAAAGTCATATTGCCATATTATCGAAGATGTCAAGTCAACTGTCAAATGATTTCAGAACGAACTGTCAGTTTGGACGTTCGAAACAAAAAAATGAATGGTTTCGTTCCGGAACTAGTCACGTCAGTTGTTGGTCTGGTCCGCACGGTTTGATTGTTTGACTTGGGATCCCATAGATTTATTCTACCATCTACTCGCTCTACGGGGGATCCCGTGTTTGTTTAGAATGTCAGCCGTGCGTGTAGACACTTGCGCACGAAAACTTTCCTCTAACTAACTAATGCTTTTTTATTTATTTTTAGTTTTGTAGGTACATAAGTTTTCTTGTGTGAGCCGATTAAACGATCTTCTTTCGATTAAACGATCGTCTTTCTGATTGTTAGCTAACTTGTGGCAGGAAATTCAACATTCAAAAGCTAAACACATGCCTACCTAATTTAAAAAAAATAGACAATGAAATTAGAAATCATGTCAGCCAATACTTTGTCTGAATAAACTTAATTTTTCTAACGGCATGAATTTATTATGCAAAGAAAAATTACACTTTACGTCGCTCAACGAATCAACAAAATATTACAACTAATTCACATGTTCGGTCCAATCACTCACAATCCAAAATTCAACGAAAACTAAATTTCACTCACTCACGGAATGATTATCTGTTTCACATTTCACTGATTGATTTTCACTCACGTCTTGTCTTCACTCTTAGCGGCTTTACGTTATTTCACGCATTCACGCATTCAGTTGCGAAGGTGCATGACGCGCGTCGTCGTTTCGTTGAAATTTGCTCGTTTATATCGAAAGCGTTTATAGATAGTTATTGAATAGCGGCTTAACGTTATCGTTAAAGAATTCTGTCAACGGTTTATAAAACTATCTAGTTAAATAACGACACACTCCTACGCTCAGTCGTCGAGGCGGATGCGCGCGCGGCGCGCGGTACAAGTCTCTGTGCGCCACGATATTTTGTCAACCGATGTTTTTTACGGATTGTGCCTACCTACTACCATGGCGTATCGGTACTCCAATATCGAGTAGGTACACTGAAATGGTTAGGATGCTTGCTCGATAGGACGTGGCGGACCTCGTGCATGGCCTCCAAGGTCACCAGACATTACACCCCTGGACTTTTATTTATGGGACACATAAAAACAATGGTGTACAGTGCTGGCGAAATCACAAGCCGAGACTTGTTGATAGAAAAAATAATTTGGGCCTTTGGTCAAGTGTAATCAAATCCGCAAGTGTTAGCTCGTGTTAACTAACAGCTGATTTTAAGGTGTGGTCTTTGTGTTGGTTGTGAAGGTGTTTCTGCGTTCTACAATTATAATATTTTTTTACAAATTATAATAGAATTAGTATTTTCTGAGGGAAAAAGTGGGTTTTTCCATAAGTAGGTAATAGAAAATAGTTTTCTTGCGCTAAAATAATTATCAGTTACCTAGTTCCATATCTGGTAGAAAGCAGAAAAAAATAAAAAAACTACACAATGAAACAAAACTATTGAATCCTTCGGCAACCAGTGACGGTCACCTATAGGTACGTGTTATCTGGTTTTTTATTCTTAGTTTGCTACATTTCAGGCTTCAATAACTTTATTTCTTTTCATAAGGTCTACAAAATATCTACGCAAAGCATTTATACTTACAAGTCAAATAGGATAGATTGACAAAAAGATAGATAAAGAGGAAAATAAACGAGCCAATAACCGGTTGATCAAATATATCCCCCACATGGTTAGCAAACTGCGGCGTACAGGGAGGTGGGAAGTTCGGAGACTCCGGTAGCTCTGCTCCAGGTTCCGCGGGACACTTGAAGATGTCCAGCACCTTCTGCCTCCATTGCTTCAGCTCTTTGCTTAGTAACCTAAAACAGAGATAGTAACAATCAACTGCAACATATTTAAACAGTACCGACATAAACAGTAGGATTTATGTATAATATAAGTGTGATATATATAAGTGGCGTCATGTAAACGGATTTAGGTAATCTAGGTAGCCGATTATGTGTTTGTAAACGTGTTCTTGAGTGGAGACCGCGACTCGGTAAACGTAGTGTAGGACGCCCTCCTGCCAGATGGGATGACAATCTGCGAAAGACTGCTGGCAGATGCTGGATGCGACAAGCCGAAGACAAGGCGCTATGGCGCTCATTAGGGGAGGCCTATGTCCAGCTGTGGACTAACATAGGCTGATGATGATGATGATTATGTGTTTAATAGGGACGTGATTGAGGGTAGGTAGATAAAGATACCTTCCAGAGTTTCAGAGTAAAACAGTTGTTTTTTTTAATATTTAAGCTTGTGTTATTCCGTTTAACAAGACCCGTGTTAAATAACTACGTGTGTTCGACTTACTCTTCAACAGTCCACCTGAGAGTGTCGGCCAGGTTCTTCCGAGGGTTAGCAGCGGCTTCCAGCAGCGCCTTGTGCCGCTCTCTGGCTTGGGTCAAGGATCTCGACATCTTGGACACCGACTTTGACAGGCATCCCGTATAGTCTTCCACTGAAACAGACAAATTACCTACCTAAATGTTGATACATTATTTCCAAAGCTCTTCTTTTTATATAATCTTGACAGCCGCCGTTGGGCTAAGATCTTAAAAATCTTTTAGGGTTCGAAAAACTTCTAGCTAAAACTTTACCAACCTTTAATTGAGTAGAGAGAGAGGCGCTGTATCACAAGATCTTATGCTAAAACTGAACGTCTACACGACGACCGGCGTAACGGAAACGTCGTAAGTAACCGTTCAATATGATCAAGGGGTCGCTCCCTGAGCTCAATCAAGCCCCGCTGACCCACCGCGTCACCAGGGAGCAACTTACCAGCTGGCTCAATCATTTTCTAATTAAATACTGTGTGCGTATTTTTCAAGTAGGTATAAAAAAAGTTATTGAAGTTTTAAATCTGAACTACACTCCAATTTTGCATGGATATATTAATTGTAGTTCTAAACATGGAATAAATATCAACTAATATTAAATTCAGAAAACGACTTCGGAGCCGCGCAAAACCTCGTGATATCACTAAAACAGGATCAAACTGAAAACCAGCGCTGATCCGCGCATTCGCTTGAAGTAATGCGTTAACATACAAAATGATTCATTTTAAATGAAGGTTGAAGCAGCTACACTAGTTGCAACAATGAGTGTGATAAATTATTATATGCTTTTATGCAATTTATCATAAAAGAAGAAAACAAAAAAAAAATTAAACGGACAACGAAAATTCAGCACTTAATGATACGTCGCCACGCATCATTAAGTGCTGAGCGATTTTTATTTGATTGCAGCTTTGGATTCCAGAGGCATGGTTCTGTTTGTAATAACTCGAGAAATTCCAATACTTTTTCGTTTGACCACTCCATTGTCATTCTTTCCGCTAAAAACCAAACATAAACACGTCCTTGCACTGCGCGTGCGCCGCGTGGATTGAGACGGCGGCGTTAATGTAGCCAACGTCGCTTAGCGCGCTAAACTACGCGTCAAAACCCTTTGATGTGTCGAAAAAACCGACACCCGAGCTATCGCCTAACGTGTAAAGCCATTAGGAATGCCGTTTGAAAATTAACACGCTAAAAAGTGTTGGCCACATCTACGTAACGACTTAGTTAAAACACGCTAAATAACGCGTTAGGGCGCAGGTGGAGCAGTAGCATTAGTTTAATGTAATGTACCTACCTGTTTTGGCCAAATAAATTGATCTTTCTTTCTTTCAAGAGTTTCAAGTCAATCATATTAAACTAGCGGTACCGTCCGCCCCGGCTTCGCACGGGTATTCAACAAAAATTAAAATGTTCATGCGGATCTCTTTGAAAATATTCTATAGCCTATGTTCAATAGGGAAAATTTTGGATTCTAATGGTGAAAGAATTTTTCAAATCGATCCAATAGTTCCGAAGCCTTTCCTTTTTATAATATCAGTATAGATGAAGTTCTAAACATGGAATAAATACCAACAATAAGGCTATTTTAAACTCAGAAAAACGACTCTAAAGTTGCGCAAAACCTATTTTAAACTCAAAAAGACGACTTCAGAGCCGCGCAAAAATTAATTATATTAAACAAATAGCTCAAAATGTTTGTCGTACAGTCCACAAACGCGTCGTCCACAGTGTCGGAGAGATGCCGCAGCAGCCTGCGCCGCGCGTGCTGTACGAGCGGCAGCTGCAGCGCGGGCACGTCGTGCGACCACCAGCCCTCTAGCACATCTTGCGCCGACGACGCGGCCGTGGCGCGCACCATGCGCTCTCGCAGATCCTAACACGGAATAAAGGAGCTGGTAAACACGAGCCTTTCTACACAAACAAGAAAAGATAGAAAGGCTCGTGTTGTAACATAACACAGTGAACGGATAAAACATGGAAGCATTCTTTGCGCTAGAAAATGACCAACGCAAAGTGTGCTGTGAAAATGACATGTGTGTGTGTAGAAATGACATAAGCGACCTACACGATAAACGACAATTTAATCTCAAACACCATGAGAATAAAGTCTACTTTTAACTGTGCTTCCCGAGATTTAACAAATTGTTGCAAAATCAGCGACGTAGTTGTGACAAGTAGGTTTGTTTGCAAATTTTGCAATGTTGTGTCAAGTTGCGGGCGTATTTTCCTTGAAGGAATGCTTCCGTTTTATCCGTTCACTGGGAGAAGCATAGACGGGAAAAACTATGATCTGATGGTAAGGTTCGTTGCACAGAGAGGGGACAAAAATCTACAAATCAAAATCAAAGTGCTTTATTTCCTTTAGACCTCTTTAGTCCTTACAGGAGAGAGACAGAGAGAGTTGTTGTTGACTGGGAAATACTCGTAAAGTGATCTGATCACTTTGATTAATTGTTCACTTCAATCTTTTAAAGGTAAAGTAAAGAATGAGGAGACGAGAAGCAAACAGAAAGAAGGACAGAACCACCATTGCAACGAAAGTTAAATGCAACCAAGAATGCAACACAGATACATATGACATTTGGCATTGATGGAAGTATAAACGCCACATTCAACTGTTCGCCTTTATAAATTGGATCAATTAGGAAAATGTAGTAAGCTCTCAGGACTGAAGTAACTATAGTTTACCTCACTCTGCAGGAAGCTGATGAGGACATCCCGTATCTCCCTGTCCACGGCTCCCTTGCGGCCCTCGATGGCGTCCAACAGAGACTTGGCGCCGCTGTTGTCTGCGGCCTCAGGCATTGGCACGCTGGAATTATATCTTTGCTAAAGGAACTTTACTAGAAACCATACACGACGACCTCGGTAGCGCGGTGGGCGAAGGTCCGCTGCGACGCAAGAGGTCGTGGGTTCGATTCCTGCCTCGGGACAAATGTTTGTACGATCTGCAAATATTTGTTCAGGGTGTTCTAGTCGTTATCTATGTATAATAAAAATATCTATCAATGTAATATATTTTATTATGTATATCAGTCATCTAGTGCCCCACAAGCTATGCTTATGCTTACCTTGGGGCTAGATGATGCTGTGTGGATTATCCACCATTATTTATTTTTATTTATTTATACCTACTATCCGCATGATGATGTTGATATAAACCATCGTGAGGAGGTGTAGGTATTCCGTGATATTATTGTTTATCTTTTTATATTTTAGTTTTATGTTATTTTAGGTAGGTACAGTGCATCGTGCAGTGCAAATAAACATGTATCTACCTAGGTACTTATTATATGGATGCGGATTGTACCTATTAGGAAGTAGGTACTTATATACCTACAATCCGCAACCATCATCCGATCTAGGTTACGAAATGGATACTAACTATACCTATATAGGCACCTACAGTTAGAAATTAAAGATTTGGTACTTACTTGTAGGCTTAAATAATTAATAATTTATTTCTTCGTGTTAATATCCTGAAGTATTTTAGAAGTCGATCTTGAATGTTATGCCTCATAACCGTGGGTGGTTGTTTAATTCTTGTGAATTTGTAAACAAACCTTCGTCCAGCAGTTTTTTTGAGCAGTTCGCTGATGATCTCGTTGTGTTCAAAGTCCGCCTGGTTCACAAAGACGCGGGTTTTCCGTATTTCTTCCTTCATGGCGTTGAGGAGGCGGCACTGCTCCGTGAACATATCTGAGTTAAATATATATAATATTAGATAGTGGGTATATTTAGATAGGCCGTGTGGTGCCGGCACAGAATTTCACCACCCCAACTCTTCCCTTGGGTGTCGTAAGAGGCGACTAAGGGAATCACACCGGGGGGCGGGCAGCAGCGCCTTCTGCAGAACAACTACACCGAACTGCGATCCCCAACCCGCATGCCCAGCGTGGGGATTATGGGCAATAACCCCCAAATAATGATGCCATCTATGGCGCTCTTTAGGGGAGGCCTATGTCCAGCAGTGGACTATTATAGGCTGGTGTTGTTTATGTTGATGATGATGATATATTAGATATACAGCGGTTCGCCCCGGGGCGGCGTGCGGCGGCTCCGCACGGGTATTTTACGAAACATTTCAAGTTACATTTTTTTCACACTCGTTACGTTATTGTTCCGTTATTGAAGTTTTCATACGGATCCCTAACTTTTTTGAAAATATTCTATTGTCTATGTTCATCAGGGATATAGGGATATTACAAGTAGGTATATTCTAATGGTCAAAGAATTTTTCAAATCAATCCAGAAGTTTCGGAGGCTATTCAATTCAAACAAACAAATAATCAATCTGGACCTCCGATTTTTTCCGTACCTACCTACTAGTAGCTACAGTTTTTTGTAGTAGGTATTGATTAAAAGTACCTATATGTCCCAGTCAACTTTACCAGCGAAACAAGATAATATTTAACGGCGGTACAGTGGGCTAGTCCACAGTACTACGGAAGGAAACAAACTTCGGTGATTCAGTGTACTCTATGTACTGTACCTAACTACCTACTACCTATAAGATTTTTTTAAATTTTGGATCTATAGTACCTATACAGTCAAGCTGAACAGGCCCACGGGCAAGAAGCTGTTTTCGTGAGTAGGTTACTTTACTTGGTTAGGTATCGTATTACCAACCACTAAGCCGGTTGATCTTCCGCTGCACCACATCCAGCTCTCCGTCCAGGGTCCTCTCGATGCCGCTGTCCTGTCCTCGCTCCTCCGCCTCGCAGTCGGACACCGATGCCGTCTCCGAAGAGTCGCTCAAGCCGCACCTTTCAATAGATAACAAAGGTACCTATTATAAATATTACCTAATTAAATTAACCACCATGAGTGGCATGGCTCTAAAACTTTTAGGCCTTTATTTGATCCATTTGTAGACCCGACTACGAAGAGCTGTTCTGACTAGCAAATGGCGGCTTTTATTTGTATTTGTGTAGATCCTTCATGGAGTTCTTTATTCTACAGTCTTTTCCGAAGACCTACACCCTAGGATGGGAGAGACGAAGGGCTGATAATATCCAGTGACTTCTTAGTGATCCACTGATAGGTACACAAAATTAAGGCAGATCGAGTCAAATACCAACTGTTCAACTAAAGCGCCTTAATACGAGTAGGTACCATTAGTTAGGTAGCTACCTTGGCCCGTTTACATAACTTCTAATTTCAGTTACATAACTGTAGATTTTGTTGAAGGTTTAGATACCTGTAAAGATGGCCGTTTTCCTTAGGCGCACTTATATCACAAGACACGTCGTACAAGGCACACAGAGATCTAGACCTTTTCATAATCCCTATCCCGCCTTTTACTTTGCAGTTCATATTTTTGTTCAACCAAGCGATGCGCGGTGATGACATGACACTGGCTGAACTGCAAGTTTCAATTTGAGGGTAGTTGGATATTGATGCGTTTTTCGTCTGTTTATAAAATTAAAGTACCTAGGCTTACAACTACCCTATAATTTTCTGTATTGGTTGGTTCCATGGCCGTAGGGAGGGGGGGGGTTTTGGGGGTTCAAACCCCCCCCGAAATGTTGAGGCACCGTTAAAAATCAAACTTGAATAGGTAAAATTTTCTCGAATACGTACTCGTACGTGGAAAGTGCGGCTTACTTTAAATAGCTATTCTCTCTTAAAAACACAAAAAAATTTTCGTCTCATTTCGTCTCCGATTAACAACAGCGCGCTCTGAATCATCGGTGGCGGACGGGGCGCGCTCGCGCACCATGCCATGCGATTCCTATTGTGTATCTACATACATTGTACTGTATGTAAGCACTTAAATATTTCTTTAAATTATTATCTTTTGAACACTCAAACTTTTTTCGACAAAATTCGTCTCTACATTTTAATTGAGCTGGGTGCACGCATCGCATTCATTTACGGCCGATTCCAGCTAGGCAGGCAGATCACGACATTACTTTTAATTTTATAAATCAATAGACCTATTTTGTTGTCGTTCCGTAATTGAATTGCTTTCTCCGTTTACTGTCATGTATTTATTTATAACATACTTTTCTAAACTATTTAATAACGGCCGAAAAGGTCACAAAAAATTTCGCGGCTCGCTCCGCTCGCCGTTAATTCGGGATTATTCTAAGCTTTTCAACAACCTTGTGAAAATGCCACAATTTCTCAAAAATTTTCAGCGGCCGCAAACACAACAAAATATCGGCGGTCACTCCACTCACTGTTATAATTTTGGCTCTAAAAGTTTCAGGGTTCACTAATCATCAGGGATCGGAATAGGTAGAGTTTTTAAGTACCTAATGACGTAAAAAGCCAAGGATAACATAACATGGATATGCCTTTTTAATCCCTGAATCGGGAATTGTAAAATATTTTTGGTATTTCAATTTCTCAAATAAAAGCTAACTATAGCCACGTTTTGTAACTTGAATGGCGTGGATCCATAATTTAAGCACACTCAACGCACCGAAACAAACGGGTGAACAAAAATGTACCTATTTATATCCAATCTCTTTTCAAACTGGTCTTCCACAACGTCCACCCCGCACCCCGCCTGCTACAAGGCAGGAATATACACAATACAAAGAGAAATAAAAAAGTCTACGCCTACACGCTTTGTTGAGAAATAAAAACCGCTATGCGACATAATCGTGCAGGAATCAATATTTTTTTTTATTATATTAATATATTATTAATTATTATATTTTTAGATTGTATTGTATTGATTGATTACTTTATAGTGGGGATTATGGGCAATAACCCCCACATAATGATGCCATCTATGGCACTCATTAGGGGAGGCCTATGTCCAGCAGTGGACTGTTATAGGCTTGTGATGATGATGATATTTTTAGAATAAAAATAAATGTTTCGTAATCGAAATACTTGCGTAAATAAATTGAAGAATATCGGGATTAATTTAGTATATGAATTTCGAGATTATGAGACATATCCATACTAAGCTATCGTTCTAGCGTGTATGACGTCATTTGGTACTTAAAAACTCTACCTATTCTGATCCCTGCTAATCATTATCTTTTCTCACTCTTGATTCTATTTTATAGATCATCCGAAAGGTCGCACAAAAAATTGCGGCTCGCTTCGCTCGCCGTTCATTCTGTAGCCTTTCGGTCAGTATTATCAGCCTGCCGAAAATATGTAAAAAATTTGGCGGCTCGCTTCGCTCGCCGATCATTCTATAGCCATTTAGTCATTTTTATCAGCCTGCCGAAAATATGTAAAAAAATTTACGGCTGGCTTCGCTCGCCATTCTCTCATAATAATGTGAATTGTTATACCTACCCCTTAACTAATACTACTACTGCTGGCATACCAATCTCCAAAATGACCACCGCAGTTTTTAAAATATTTGGGGCTAGCTGTCACATCTATTGTCACAATTTTGCCTACTTTTTTACAAAACATCGGAAAAATCTGAAAAAATTCGCGGCTCGCTCCGCTCGCCGTTACCAATGGTTATTATTTTTATATCGATTTTTTTTTGGAAAGTGCTTGGTTGAAAACCACTCCGGGTACTAGCATAAGTAGCATAAGTACATAATATATAAAGATGTTGCATGTTGTCTCGGGCGAGTCTAAGGCTCGACCCCCCCCGAATAGTATTTCTGGCTACGGCCCTGGTTGGTTCACTTCAATAATAACTCAATTAAAATTGGATTAGTACATTTAGATGTTATTGAATTTTTAATAATTGGTATGGTAGGTATTATAGCTTTGAGCCGGTTTGGAATATTGAACACGAGGTTTCGGGGAATATTATTTTCTAATTTTTTTAGGTGTGGTAGGTGGTGGTCTGCTTTTTCTGACTAGCCTTTCTAGCCTCATTCCAAGCCTGCTCAATTGGGTTGTACTTTTTTATTTGAAAGGTATATCTTGTGTACCCATTTAATAAGTGTGATTGTACTTAAAATCTAAATGCCTTACTTCTTTCTTTTAAACCTTTACTGGAGTCTTGGCCACGTCACGTAATACAAATTATATTGTTCATCTCTATCTGTTTAAGGTAAAGTAAAGAAGCTAACAAGAAACCTTTACCTTGTCAGATTGTTAGTTTTCGAGTTGGAGCCAAACTCGTCCCAAACAAACCACCCTTCTGTTTATCTGTTGCTTCACATAACGGTACTATAAGAATACCTAGGTACTGATTTTTAAGTAACCATGGACTTCTAATCTATGTGTGTAGGTATTTCAACGGGTTAGATTAATAAAACACAACGCAGCAAATGAAAATAAAAATTATATTTTAAATAGTTTCTTATGCAGTTCTAGCGACTATACAAGGAAAATAATAAAATTGTTTAAAAAAATAAATCAGATAAGCAATCATGGAATGAGAAACTAAAGAAAAATCAAAGTGTATGAACATATAATGTTGATGGTGAACATATTGTGAAGAATTAAATGACCTAGACTCAAACCATTCTCAAGATCATAACTGTAACCAACTTGCTACATAAATATATACAAAAGTCAAGTCTTGCATAGGTTCTCTGACAAATTATGGATAAATGCAGCCATAATTTGTTACATAGTATTACATTATTTACTGTAGGAATGCAGTGGAAATTTACAAACATTGTATCTTGAGCTTGGCCGGAGTATAGTACTTACTAACGAATAACGCAAACAAATGAAAACAATACCAACATTATATAATTACTGTAAAGGATCTTATCTAAATGTTACAATTGAAGTTCTAAAATAAGCTTTACAAGTTTACACAAATTTTCATTTGTTAATTTGACATCAGTACAATATACTCAGTACCTACAATATTCATCCATCATTTTGCCCATTTAGAAATGGTAATATTTTTTTTTTACATTTACATTACATATCATACAGGAACTATTATAGTAGGTACCTATCTTAGAAATAATCACAAGCCAAACTTGACATATTGGCAGTGCTAAAGTTACATAACTTGAAGACAAAACAAGGGAACAGCTATGTTGTTATGATCCATGGCCATTGAAATAACTAAACTGGCAATAAACTATAGTAAACCGATCTAATTCAAAATACTATAACGCTTGAAAGCTGTAAAGGGTCAAAAACTGTAGACCTTTGGCTGGATTTGCTTATTGGTAGGTCTATTTGAAACAAACTTGTTTCAAACAATAGACAGCGAGGACGTTTGATGGATAGGATCCTGGGAATGGTTCTGTCAAATATGCACCACTAAATGTATAAATGAATGAATGTAACATTTATAGATTTAGTATAATACTAGGCTTAGATCAAGTACACATCAGGCCTTTTGAAATACGCGCTTTGGTTACGTGCGTTAGAAGAAAAATGCACTTTTGAATAGGTACATAGAAGTGCGTTTGAAAGTGTACGAATGAGTCGGATCAGATGGTTTTTATAATGCGCGTTACCAAAGCAAGTGCTGCAAAACGCCAAACTCGAACTTGATCTTTGGATCGAATTCAGATTACAAACAACTTGGCTGAACTATAGTTACCAAAAAACATATTATTTTGGATCGTCCATATGTACCAAAATTGAGTATTATAGCTATAGCACAGATAAGTTAATGTCACCTACTTACAGATATCCGATATAATATAATGTACTTTATACATAAATACAAACATACTAACAAACAGTCTTTTTAAAAGCCATGTTGTTCTTCCAACAAATGGATTCAATCCCTCGCATAAAATATTTTAAAACCTCGCTCGGTACAGTCAGCGTCAATTTGATATGAGCGTCTAGAGTAGTCAAAATAATCTGAAAAAGATAAAAGCAATTTGATGTACGCAGTTCTCGAATCATTATATTGTTGTAAGCACCCAAGGTGTTCAAAAAATCTTACTACTTATTGTTTCATATTTATATAAGGATTCAGGGTGTTCAAAATTATCTTAGCAAACAAAGCTCTCAAAGGTAGTATGCAAACTCTTTCAAGTGAATATTAGAAATGTCATTGATAATTTTTTGAAGGCACAATTTATGCACAGATTACTTTGAGAGCTTTGTTTGCTAAGATAATTTTGAACACCCTGAATCCTTATATAAATATGAAACAATAAGTAGTAAGATATTTTGAACACCTTGGATGCTAACAACTCACAAATATGATTATTCAAAATGCGTATATCAAATGGGTTTTATGTTTTTAGATCATTTTGACTACCCTAGACGCACATATAAATTTGACGCTGACTGTACAAGTGGCGCACACAATAGAATATTGACATGTGGGATATCAATATAGTCATAGGCATAAAACAGGATTACAGCGTCACTTATTGAGGAAGGAAGCCTCAATTTCAAACTCGTTTGGAAAAAACAATCAATAAGTACCTAGCAAACATTTTAAATCTGTCTTATAATACTCACACACAAAAATACATTGAATACTCATGAGGCAAACCAAATCAAATCAGTTAATATAAAAAATATAAAATATCAAAGTGTTTTATTTCCTTTAGACCTGACAAGACTCGGAAATGTCACTAAATTAAAAAAAAAACAATAAAACGGGGAAATAATAATTTCTGTTCACTACAATCTTTTAAAAGAAAAGTAAAGAAGTGAACAAGAAACCTTTCTTGAATTGAACAAAACATTATCTATTACGTAGATTGCTTCGCTCCAGACTCCACCACATCCAGCTTTGTACACATACATATTTTGTTTGCCTTGCATTGAGATACACATATTATTTGATTTCTTTGGCTAGTAAGAAATCAGATATCAATAACGTTTATTCCTTAGGCTTACAAAATAAGCTCATAGACAAGTCATTTTTGTAAAACATTATTATCAAATAATTAGTTATGTTTGAAACAAAGTTATTATCAATTAAGAAACAAAATGTTAATTTTTGGTCTCTTCACTTCTTTATATTGTCCACAAGTGGAAGAAGTGAATGAAAGCAAACTGTTTCTATGGTAGACAATCAACCTTATTGGACTGTGTTGGTGGTGGTATCGACACGTAGCAATGTTATATCCTTGGCGTAGCGTTTTTTATAAGAGTGTAAATTTAGTACTCGGCTGGCTTTAATAAAAAACTCGCACATTTTAACACACGTCATTAGTGTTCAGGAATTTCTGACTCTTGAAATAACCCTATTTCAAGAGTCAGAAATTCGTCATTAGTGTGTGCACGTCAAACAAATAAAAACAGATACGGCCTGACCGCATCAGCCGCTGTACAGTTCGCAAATACAAATAACTACACAGTTATACCCCGCTTTACACGACTCCGATGCGATGCGCGGTTTCGCTTTAACGCGAATCTCAAAATCAGCGGTCGAATTACTTACTAAAGAATATGTAGTATATTATAATGTAGTCATTGAGTTCTCTTTTAAAAGAAGAAGAATTGGGGATTCCTCGTCCTACAACAACAATTTAAAATCTGCGTTGAATGTTAAGAAAGTATTTTACAAGAACTTAAAGAAACGCTACCCAAACTACAATAGATTTATTTTACCGTAAAAAAAACATGTAGTATGGCATGTTCTTAACATAAAAGTGATTGATTCATAGATTTTTATTTACCTTTGGATAGCCAATTCCTCTTAAACCCCGATATACGAGTCTCGCTTAACGCGAACGTTTTTTACGGATCGTATCGCTTGCGTAAAGCGGTGTATTACTGTGATAGGTAGAGAGTGATTATTATACGAGACAGAGATCCTTCCTCCATCACAAATCAGCTATGTAATAAACATTTTGTGATCACACATCACTGTTGTCTCTGGTATAGTTCACCCATATGGCGGTCCCCTTGAGAGGTCCACCAGACGGCCCCCTAAAGCTCTGCCCGCATAATCCGACGCTACCGCACACCACTAACATATGCATTTAAATATGGGCTCGATATCATTAGATTTTACAAAGAAAAATCGGACAAGCTTCAAACGAGTGACATAGGAGATTCCTTGCCCTGACCGTAGAGCGTCACGGGTCACGTGTTCTAAGTACAGTTTTTCCTTTTGTCCGATTCCATGCCAGCGCCTTGTCGTACCTGTGAAACGTGTTCGGATCGGCAATACCCATATAACGGGCTTATACAGAATTGCTGTATAAGCCCGTTATATCGTCAGAATTGCTGACACTTGAAATAACCCTATTTCATCACATTAAGTGCCCATAACACAAGCTCTGCTTAGCTTGGGGCTAGATGCTGTGTGGATTGTCCGGCACATTTATTTATTACATACGAGCCCATATTTAAATGTACATGTTTATGTGGTGGTAGCGGTGCGGGTATGCTCTGCGAGGAGTTGGACACCTCCAACTCCTGAGGCTGAGCGCGAGCGCATCAGACGGTCCCCTTGAGCAGCGAGTCGGCGGCCATGAGCAGCATGCGGAAGTGCCGCGCGCGCGCGTGCGCCGGCTGCGCGCCGAGGAACGCGCTCACCTGCTGCTGCAGCGCGCGCACCACGCTGGGCAGGTGCGAGCGCGTCACCGGGTCCGTAGGGTCCAGGTTCATTATGGCTTCCTCCAGGTATCTGTACACATACAATTTTACATGTTAGTCTTTCATTACGCTTCTTCGAGGTATTTGTACGTATAGTTATACATGTAAGTCTACGTTCAGATATGTCGGGCACCCCACGGTTTGAGAATCGCGTGGGCCTACCAACCAACTGTCTGGTCACACAACACAATTTGGCGGTTACAAAAGTGCTAATGGAGCACATTGTAATCAAGCGGTTCGGGTAGGTCATATTTAACTATCAGGTTCAATCTAGGTGTGATCATAATCATAAATGATGTGTTTTTAATCTTAGTAACTAGTGTATTTTTTTTAATCGTCTTAGGTACTGTAATTAATAAAAAAGATAAATTAATTTTATGGTGCTTAGTGTTAATAAAACATGTAGAGGTGTCACAATAACCTGTGTTTAAGCTCAGTGTTAAAAATACATGTAGGTTTTACTATGACCTAAGTTTAGTGTAAATAAGACATGTTGTGTTGTTACAATGACCTGTGTTTAAGCTCATTGTTAATGAGACTTGTTGTGTTGTCACAATGACCTGTGTTTAACGTCACAGTGTTAATAAGACTTGTTGTGTTGTCACAATGACCTGTGTTTAACGTCACAGTGTTAATAAGACATGTTGTGTTGTCACAATGACCTCTGTTTAACGTCAGTGTTAATAAGACATATTGTGTTGTCACAATGACCTGTGTTTAAGCTCAGTGTTAATGAGACATGTTGTGTTGTCACAATGACCTCTGTTTAACGTCAGTGTTAATAAGACATGTTGTGTTGTCACAATGACCTGTGTTTAAGCTCAGTGTTAATGAGACATGTTGTGTTGTCACAATGACCTCTGTTTAACGTCAGTGTTAATAAGACATATTGTGTTGTCACAATGACCTGTGTTTAAGCTCAGTGTTAATGAGACATGTTGTGTTGTCACAATGACCTCTGTTTAACGTCAGTGTTAATAAGACATGTTGTGTTGTCACAATGACCTGTGTTTAAGCTCAGTGTTAATAAGACATGTTGTGTTGTCACAATGACCTGTGTTTAAGCTCAGTGTTAATAAGACATGTTGTGTTGTCACAATGACCTGTGTTTAAGCTCAGTGTTAATAAGACATGTTGTGTTGTCACAATGACCTGTGTTTAAGCTCAGTGTTAATAAGACATGTTGTGTTGTCACAATGACCTGTGTTTAAGCTCAGTGTTAATGAGACATGTTGTGTTGTCACAATGACCTGTGTTTAAGCTCAGTGTTAATGAGACATGTTGTGTTGTCACAATGACCTGTGTTTAAGCTCAGTGTTAATGAGACATGTTGTGTTGTCACAATGACCTGTGTTTAAGCTCAGTGTTAATAAGACATGTTGTGTTGTCACAATGACCTGTGTTTAAGCTCTGTGTCCCTGGTCATGTCGGCGGCGAGCTGCTGCACGAGCGAGAGCAGCACGTTCTGCTTGAGCTGGCAGGGCGGGCCGAACACCTGCGGCGGGTCGGCGGCGCGGCACGCGCGCACCACCAGCGCGAGGTCCGACGCGTTCAGCGCGAGTTGGAACGCGCCGTTCACGTCGCCCGCGCTCAGCAGGGACTGGATCTGCGCTGATTGGAACTGCAGGAGATATGTTACAAACATTTATTATTATGGAACATAATTGCGAGTTCAATTCCTCAGGACAAGTGTTTATACGATCTGCAGCACTATTTTAAATGGTTTCAGTTTGGACTAGGATCAATGACTATTGAGACTATTATTATAATGTAGAATAAACCAAAATAACATCGCATCCGTCATCATTGCGTAAATTATGTTACTTATTCGTTTCATAGGTAACATAATTTACGCAATGATGATATTCAAATATTACACGCATTCGAAGACGATTTGGTGTAATTTTTCTCTGTTCTGCATTAGAAATCGACACCTGTGCTCGGCTGCTATTTCTGTACAATTTATATGATATCTAGTTATGTGTGACTAGCTAGATTTAATCTTACTCATCAAAACATATTACTTCTACTAAATAATAGATAATGATATACTTTTATCGGTTCTATGATATAAGCAGTAGCAGGTTTATATAGATCCTAGCTATGATGACTGAACGCGTATCTAAACAAATAAGTTGCCCATCTTCAATAAAACTATTTGATTTTTTCATCAAACATACTAATGACTCCAGTAAGTATCAGGTGCATTTCAATGATTCTAATGTGAGGAATTAATCAAAATGTTTGTGATATCACTTCTAATTTACTGGCAGCTGATTTTAGTGAATAGTGGTGTTAATAAGTTATAATAATATACTTGTAGAAAGAAAGGCAAAGATTCTTGAATACAGTTCCTTGGAGAGATACGGTGGGGTCTCTGAAAAGAAGCGGTATCGTTGACTTGTGTTTCTAACTACATTGTGTCATGCTTAACTGACTTCATACAAAAGGTGGTTTCTTATCTTTAGGTAAGTAGGTAGGTATTTAACAAAAATTTAATTTTTCATGCGGATCCCTAACTAGCAAAAGAATTTTTCAAATAGGTCCAGTTTCGAAGCCTATTCAATTCAAACAAGGATCAAATATTTCCTCTTCATAATATTAGTATACAACTAATATAAAAAGCGTCAGAAGTGGGATGAATGAATGAATGAATGTAACGAACCTGCCTGGTCTGCGAGCGAGGGCGTGGAGGGCGAGTGCGCGCGCGACATCTGCAGCGCCACCGAGCGCGCCTGCTCGCGCCACCAGCACATCTCCTTCTCCAGGACACTGCACACCACATGCGAATATATCACTGTTACGTTCATTCATTCAGCAGCTGACAGGTCTCTAGGACACTGCGAACCACATAAGAATATATTATCACTGTTACGTTCATTCATTCAGCAGCTGTCAGGTCTCTAGGACACTGCGAACCACATAAGAATATATTATCACTGTTACGTTCATTCATTCAGCAGCTGTCAGGTCTCTAGGACACTGCGAACCACATAAGAATATATTATCACTGTTACGTTCATTCATTCAGCAGCTGTCAGGTCTCTAGGACACTGCGAACCACATAAGAATATATTATCAATCACTGTTACGTTCATTCATTCAGCAGCTGTCAAGTTCTCTAGGACACTGCATACGACACAAAATTAGGTCGGTTATTCTTTTCGCATTATAGTATGTATGAACCTGTAATAAAATCTTTTGGCCCATATCAATAAATACCTTACAGACTAGCATACATACAAATATAAAAATCTTAATAACTAAATAGTATTCATTAGGTACGACAACGTATGACGCATCAAGGTGTCGTACTAAGAGTAAGTACTAGTAGCAAATTGATAAGGACAATTGGTTAACCTAGTTAAGACTTTTACGTAGTCGAACTCCTTTACAGACATATTGAGGATTTTTATTATAAAACTAACGTAAACTTCGCACCTATATTGTGTT
>OZ007525.1:14010218-14118507 GCA_963931895.1 Eupithecia pulchellata
ATGTTCCACATACGGGCTGCAAGTAAACACATACTATACTATACTAATACTATAATAGCGGTCCGCGCCGCGCCGGCTTCGAACGGATATTTAACAAAAATTTTAATTTTCATGCGAATCCCCAACTTTTTGAAAATATTCGATAGCCTATGTTCATCAGGGAAAATTAAGGATTGGATCCAATGGTGAAACAATTTTTCATATCGGTCCTGTATTTTCGGAGCCTATTCAATTCAAACAAACAATCTAATAATTCCTCTTTATAATAGTAGTATAGAAAAAGGAAAGATTTCATTGTCTGTTTGAGTTGAATAGGCTCCATTACTGGAGCGATTTATAAAATTCTTTTACCAATAGAATCCTACACTATCACAGAAGACAGTGTAACACAACATCCCAAACTGCGTTATTATAAGGTTATAATATAATCCTGATTGTCCATGTAAAGAAGGCACTTTACACACATGTTCATCATCATCATCCATGGTACTCCACTACTGTATATAGGGCTCCCCTAACAAGCGCCAGTCTACAGCTCCTGCGTCGGCCTGCAGTCTTTCCCAGGTTTGCTAACTTATACTACTATGTTGGTGATCATTAAGCTTACGTTCAACGTACCAATATTCCCATGTGTAGTTAACAGCAGCTTGGCTACATCTTCATCGGGCGTGTCGTCGTCCTCGTCCGGTATGTAGGGGCACCAGACCACGCGGTGCCCCACGCTCACCGAGCCTGAGTCGTCACGGATCTCCGCTAACAGAGTCGTCCTGATAATCATTAAAAATACAAAATTTATTTATTTGCCATAATAACTTATATGTAAATACATTTTACTGGTGGTCCCCGCGCTAGGTTCAGAACCTGTATCGCGAGAAGCCGAACGAATTCCAAACATAATTAACAAACATTGCATGTTCATTCAAATCATTTACAATTCCTTTCACTGTATTTTATGCTTTGTGGGACAAATTGTAATCTCTCGGGAATAAAATTTATACGAACGGCACCATCCCGAGATTATTTGATATACAAAAAATATAGATAAAAACTGAAACTTGACTGTGTAATACGTTCAACAGCTGTTTTTATCATTTCCTTTTGATACCTAGGTGGTTGGAGGCATTTCTTCCTCCTAGTGCCTGTCATAGGTATATAAGAAGCCTCTAACTATGCTAGTTTTAGACTTGACTTTTTTTTACACTTTTATGTATTGAGATATCCATAAAATGGTTTGCTAACTTAAAATAGTTGCTAAATAATATAATTTTTACTCTAACTTATATTAAAGAAATAAAACAAGACTAAGAAATAGGAAAGCTTTTAGTTAGCAGATGCAAAAAACAAAGATCTTGTCTACATATAAAGCAAACCGCATAACCCTCTACAGTTGGTAGTCAGGTAAAAACAGAAAACAAAAACTAAATAATAAGAGATTGCTACATTTGACCAGGTTTTAGGTCTAATACTAAGAAATCATGCTAAGTTTGTACCTTAATCCACTGTCAGTGACTTCAATCTCATGGACATAGAAGTTACCCTGTTCATCAATAATAGCTAATATCACTTGGTTTTGGATGTGGGCGAATGCCAAGTCTTGTACCTGAAAATGACAATGTTTATTAAGGTTAGTGAATAAACCTCCTCATTGAAATAACAGCTAAAATAAACTACTTTTGACAACATGTCTCTAGCTAGATATTAATAATTGTTATCAGAGATTACGCAAAGCTTGGATCTTCTTTATAACAACCAGCTCATCAACATCTCATTGAAAGGCCTTTGGGTGTGTCTACATGGGTTAGTTCAGTCAGTAGCATTTATATAATTGCAATTACATACAAAGATGGCTTGTAAAGGCTGATGGGCTTGATAACAGAAACAAATGCTGGTTCCACACTAATATTATAAATATGAAAATATGAACTTTAAAACTTTAAAGTAGTAAAAAATTTCCAAACTTTAGTAGTTACTAAAAACATCAAGATGAAATTTTAAATAGATGTAGTTCTAGCCTGAACCTGGATTAATAGGCTACTGTTTCTCCCCTGAAATCATATACAAGGCTGCGCCTAGAAGCTGATAAACAACAAATCTAACCTCTCCTTTCATCCCCTTGATAAGTGCTCGGAGATTAGTCCCCTCTGTGGGTAGGTCAGGGTTGTGGACTACTCGCACCATGCCTGTCCATGTGCCTGGGTTAGCTGCATTTGGAGCTGGAAAGGTACAAGGGATCATTGTGATTTAACATGGCATCTTTAAGTCTAAAACCAGTTTTAACATATCAATGAGGCTTATAGGACTAAGTAAGGGTTTCTGGGACATAAAATCCAAGATGTGGAATCAATTGATACATTATTTAGCAGAAAAGGAATCAATTTAAGTAGCAACAAACCTTTGATACAATATGCCAAATAATTCCCGCTCAAATGAATAGCGAGCAGTTGTCCATGATAGAACTTTGGCTCCCAGTTATAGTCTACAAGGTTGGTGAGCTTCACTTTAGAGCTACCATGGTCATGGTTACCAGCATTCATTGTCACCACAACGTCTGTAGCTAATACCTTACTGCTACACACTCCATCACCTTCAGAAAATGATCTGGAACAAACAAAATATGTTTTATATAATCCTACCAAATAAAGAACCTTTGTTTTCAAACTTGTGATACACTCAAGGAAGTGAGATAAAATTCTGCTTGATATGCTGAATATTAGCATGGCCAAAATTGTAATGACAGGAGAATGTGGCAACAGGTAAAATCCTCAAAAGATTCTCACACAGGATCCCTTAAACTTGAGATAGGCTCGTGTATCTCTCATGTTCGGATTACTATTGCAAAACCATTTAATAAAAGCTTCAAATTGGAGAAAACTATAAAATTATAGATAGTTCGCTACTTACATTGTTTGAGTGTCATCTGTTAGTTTGGGAAGCATTGTGGACGGTTGCATAACTTCTCAACCTTGCACTTTACACATTAATTTGAAAAGCAATTCACAAATACACAGTTTTGTTCTATTGCAAATGCAAAAATAAGGATGCAAAAATTACAATCGCGGCTCGCTGATGCCGACCGACATTAGCAATGCGTTCCGTTTCATTTCTTTTGATAATACGTATGTAACTAATATCTCGATTACTCGAGATATTTCGAATAAATAGAATATACTACGTTAGGATATTAGTGTTTGTGAAATAGAATTTCTTTGAACATGGGGCAATTCAATTCAATTTATACGTTCAAAACTATAATTGTATATGGGATTTTATTATCCCACACCTACCAAAAAATTCTAAACTAGATCATAAAACCTAAAAAATCCATTAAAAAAATTTAAGTCAGGGGTTAAGTTCGATAAATAAACGAAACGCAATATGAAGTTCGTTTTTATTTACACGATAGGCACCTATTATTTTTACAGGCTTTCCAATCTTAAAAAAAAAAACAGTAAATTTAAATATTATAAATAACATAAATTTAAACAAAGCTTTTCCTAAATAAGTTGCATAAAAAGTTAAGAATTTGGTTGTTTTATATCAAAATACCTCGAAGATTTCATGGTTGTCATTTTAACCCTATTTCATCTCTGTCATAATCATGTAGTATGGTAATAGAAAACAAACCTAAGGTAGTCGTCGTCTGACAGCTGACAAAGCAAGTGGATTGATTTTTGCAAAAATGGTGAGGATTATTCGTAAATACTAAAAATTTTGTGCATATAATACACCTTCAGCAGTCTAAAATGGTCGCAATGTTTTGCAGTCGTTTACAGATAAATTTGCGATGCTCATGCAGCGGCCGGGCGGCGACAATGTCCAAAAAGATGACGTCCCTTGGTGGATGCGATACGCTGGTCGGGGGCTGGGGACAGTTGGCAGTTTCAGTGAGTTTCTTTGTGTTCTAATGCATCAACACGCTCTTATGCACTTTTCTTATCATTAGCCACATTATAATAAATTGCGCAACGGTTATAAGTTACCTCTTTAAGTTGCCTTTACAACCTCCCTTTATAAATTTAGGTAGGTACTATATGGAGGGAGTAGGTAGTTGCTTCATATAGATTCCTATTGGTATCTTGCTATTTTTAAAGTTGGGCGCAAATCGCCTATGTACCTACTTGATTGTTTTAATCACATCAAACAGGTACCTACAGAATAAATCATAGTTTTAATATAGTAATTTCATGAAGCCCTATTCAGCTTACATTCTAATGATGATTAAAAGATAAAACACCTTATCCATGCATTGCATTCTAATTTGATCCTCCAAATAACTAGATTCATCCAAAGCCCTTCTAGCATGGTTAGTAATATTGAAAGTTTAAACAAGAGAGAGAGTTTCTTGTCTTAATAGGTAATCTCTGAAATTTTAAGGTTAGGTTTGTATAGCATAAATGTTTCACTATCTCTATCATTTGCGGTAAGAAGTAGAATGCTCAACTTAGGATTTATTGATATTATATAATTATTCATCTATGAATATAGTATGATATAATTATGGCTAGCTTTAAAAAATCTCTAAATCCTGTAAGAAAACTGATATTCAATCAATTTTATATTATTAGGAACTCATCAACCATCATCAGATTTATAATACTCAAAACTGGGTTGTGTTAGTAAATTCATCAAACACCTGATAACTTCGGTGTTTGTACAATAGTGACAAGATATGAAAGATAACATTGAGATTCTACTTTTTGTAGATAATTACTGTAAAAACTATTATTGCTTTTCACTATTTGTGACCTTGTTTTTGTTGCTTTATTTCATGGACTAAAAAGGTTTTTTTAACAATACTTAGTACAAGGTTTTGTGAGTGAGGAAGCTGTGAGCTTGCATATCAGCCTATTGAGTCCGGAGCTGAACTTATAAGTACTTGTTTTGATGTTGATGCATAAACATAAAATTTTGTTTTGAAATGATTAGACCTCTATAATTGCACAACATGGTGTCACCACTATACCTATTATTTACATTGACCAGTTACCATCCACCTCAATGGCCACAGTCAATAGAGGTAGGTAAGTAAACATTATATCAAATATCAAAATGCTTTAGATGTTTTTTGTTTAGATGTTAGTTTTACTGAAGTAAAACTAGGAATAAATAATCACCTAATATTTTTTTTAACTTTACTTCATTTAAGTTAAAGTGAAGAAGCCGATAACAAACCTTAACTGATGTAAGATAGTTAGTATTTGAGTTCAAGCAAAACTCATTTTTAAAATGGTAGTTAGATCTCTAATCTGATATTTTGGAGTAAGCCTTTTCACTATTAGTTTGAATTTATTTATTGTTAATTTTGTGGAACTCTCTTGGGAGTTTGCTGTAGAAACACACCAACTACTTATTTATCTACTTCTCGGTTCATTATACAGGCATTAAACTCTATTGGACGTGGGCGTTGCTCTATTGCATAGTTATAAAGTTTTGTTACTATTCTGGTCCCAGTCTCAAATATTGATCCACCTATTTAGTTGACCCAATCGGCTCACGGCACAAATAGGCGTTGAAATGAGTTGATGAATAATTTAGATGAAGTGAAATTTGAAAGCTAAATTGATTGGGGCCAATAAAAATCATTATTATTTACAGATTGATACAATAAAGGACTCTGTAACAATACCAGTTTAGAAACATGTTATTCTAAAAACTCGATCCTCTAATTGAAGGTTTTCAGCATGCACAAGTTCAAAATCATAATTACTTTTAAGTAAATAGGTACCTACTATAGTGATATGATATGATAGTGATGATTTGGTAAATATTCTGGTGCCACTCTCTGTAATATGGTTAGTCCAGACTATTCCTATTAACTCCTATCCAAGTTAGCACTGAGACATTTGCGATTCGCCCATTATTGGACCTCTAGAAATGGTTAATGCGTAGGTTAATCTTAACTAGTGACCCGTTTATAGGAATCTTGATTATTGACCAATATTAACATAATTTGTTTAAAACTATACCTACAGCTAAAATGTATTTAATTAAATCAAGCCAGTTTCTGCCTGGCATGGCATATCAAATCTTGTTATATGATAGATAGTGATTATTTTATTACATTATGTTGTGTTACATTATTGAAGTTTTTATACGGAACCCTAACTGTTATGAAAATGTTCTATAGCCTATTTTCATCAGGAATAATGAAGGATTCATATGGTTATGTTATGGTGAAAGATTTCGGTCCAAATGTTTCGGAGCTTATTCAATTCAAACAAACAAACAATCAAATCTTTCCACTTTAAAGATACTAACAAATTCAATTAGGTATCGTACAGCACCCAGATGTCGTCAGTACACAGAACGTTATGGGAAATGATACTGAATGCAGTGTAATGCACGTAGTGATTTAGCGCGATAACTGTTAAGCTACACTGCTTTGAAATCACTAGGATGTCGCGTTGGTGATCGCGTCGGTGTCAGTTTATGTTTATAATATTCCGTGTCTGTTTCCAGTCGCCATAATCCTCGGCCTCCTAAACTGCACGGGTATAATCGTGCTGAACATTAGCTGCCTCATCGCCGGCATTTGGCAGATGCTGGCCGGCTTCATAGTGATCGTCTGCGAGGCGCCTTGCTGCTGCTTCTTCATCGACTACGTGCAGACTCTCAGCGACAAGGTCGAGGGGCGCCCCTACTGGAACAAGGCGGCGCTATACTGTGGGTGAGTTTACAGGGTTCGGTCTTAGTTCTTAGAACAAGAAGCTCGACTTCTGGTGGATTATATAGATTGCTGCTGTTATTTGTGTGAATTCTCAGTAACTTGTGACATCATCAAAGCGTAGACATCACCATAACAGTCGATTCAGAAATCGAGCTCGCGCGATTCCTGACTACGCATTTTGTAGAAGTCATTCATACTGAGAATATATTCAGAGTGAAACAAAGGGGTATGGAAATTATCGCCATAATGCTAGTTACAGGCCGGCTTTTGAGGATCTATCGAGCGGACCAGACGTTATGAGGTATAATGTATCTGCCTATTAGGCTATATGTAATAGCAAATACAAAACTGCGAGCATCTAGTTGATATCTATCTGAAATAATTTGGATGTTTTCAAAAGGTTTAAAAATGACTTCGGCTCCCATAATTTTACAGTTTTTATGTTTTGATGGAGAAATACTGATCCCTCAGGAATAACAATTTTTTTTTTACATCATTCTCTGTAGGTACTTTACACTAGTGAATTTTAAAATCGCTCCATAACTGACGGAGACATCGAAAAACGTCAGTGTATCAGTTATTTTTACTTGTTTAGTACCCATAACGCAAGCTCTGCTTAGCTTGGGGCCGATGCTTGGATTGTTCAGCATTATTTACTGCAACTGCCTCTTGTACGCTGACGATTTAAAAATATTTAATTTGATAAATGACCGTAGTGATTGCATAGCTCTGCAAAATGACCTAAACACTGTTTCATATTGGTGTAAACATAACAAAATGAACCTTAATGCCGACAAATGCTTTTTCATATCTTTCACCAATAAACAAAACAAAATAACTTTTGATTACACGATTGGCAATAATAAACTCAACCGTTCCTTTGTTGCTAGAGATCTTGGTATATTGTTCGACGATAAGCTTACCTTTCGGGCCCATTATCAGTACATCATAGAAAGAGCCAACCAGTTATTAGGTTTTGTTCTTAGAACTACTAAGGGCTTTAAAAACCATCGCAGCCTAATTTACCTTTTCAATTCTATAGTGCGAAGCGTCTTGGAGTACGGAAGTCCGGTTTGGTCTCCCAATTACAAAGCTCATAGCTACAACATCGAAAGGATTCAAAGAAAATTCCTGAGGTTCCTTTGTTATCGTCTTAAACCCGGTCGCCTATCTCTGAATTACGAAGAGAGGCTCCATAAATTCAGCGTCACCTCTTTAGAAACTCGTCGTATTTATTTTGACTTTATTTATTTCTACAAATTACTTCACTCCCTAATAGATTCCCCAAAGCTCTTATCTGAAATATCATTTAATACTAATTACAGAGCTCGTAACTCTAATAAGAAAAACGTTTTTGCTTTACACACTTTTAGAAATAATATTTCCCATTTCAATCCCCTCACAAGAATGGCGCGTCAATTTAATGAGTATCATAAAGATGACAGCAGACTCGATATATTTGTTCCAAGATTAGGTCAGTTCGTTAAAATTATAAAAGAGATCCTCCACTTCAATATCGAATCGAAACAGAGTTCTAGTACATAGTTCTACACTAATTGTTAATTATACTTACTCGTAGTATTAAGTAAGATTTATTATTTTTTTTATTTACCTATCCATTTACTTATAGCATGTTACCTTATTTTTTGCAACCGTAGTCTTAACTATTAGGTTTTTATTTTACTTTTCAACAACTTGTTACAGATTGTTATAACTCTACCTACTCGATGTATATTTATATTATAGCTGCACGTACATATGTTTATGTTGCAATCAAGTTTTAATCTAGCCTTATAATAACCGCATTATTGATTGTGATTGTGAAGTGTTTTGTACGTTAAATAAATAAATAAATAAAATAAATTTACATATATCGCTCATTGAATGCAAAACAGCCATAAATCAAAATTTTTTGAAAATCGTTTTATTTCAAAATTAGGTACTTAAGCTGCAATATTTTACGTTTTGCTGAAGACACCCGTCATTTTCGCTCATTTTGATGCCAAACTGATCAACCGCCTTTTTTGTATTGGGGTGACTTACGCGCCAACTTCAGAACAAAACCGCCATTTTGTCAGTTGCGACCCAGAACTCGGAGCGAACGCACGTCAGTTGAATACAAAACGGCCACAATTCGAAAAAACACCCTACATTTAACTCAGTGTTCTGTGCAAAGGGGCCACTTTTTGAAATGCGTCCGTTTTGAATTCCAATTTCAAGTAAGTACATTCAGATTTTTTAATATAACAGAGCCATATTTTGGAAAACGTACATTTTGCATTCCAAAATGAAATAAAGTGATGCCATATTTACAAATGTGTACTTTTTGTATTGAATTATTACAGAGGTAATAATAATTTGTGTACAGCTAAACTGCATGTTTTCAAATTTGTCAATTTTAGAGGAATAATTGTAGTATCATAAAATTTTTATTTACTTTAAAATAACATTTACTTGTTAGAGTTTACGTTCATAAAGTTATCGGTTACCGTTTAGCACCTCATAATTGTTAGGTTGGTTCATAGATTTTATATTTTCAAAGTAATTTATCTTCATAACTTATAAATAAATTACTAGTTTTCACGGAAACTTCGCACCACTTTATTTTAACCCTAACGATTTGACTTTAATTAATGTTGAAACTGAGGACATACTACCATCTGGAACTGAAGAGAAACAAACTTTGTTCCTTGACAACACTCAGGAAACTCAAATAGCAGCGCAGGTTGGACAACAAAGAGAAACGGCAAATTATAGTTTTGATACGGACTCTTACCCTAACAGCCAGCCGGATTACGATATATCGTTGTTAAGTGATGATGAAGAGAGCTTAAGAACTTGGAAAAAATCTATTAAAATCGTTCCACCTAGTGACTCATCAGAGTCATCATACAGTGACACGAACTGTCTACGGCATCTAGTTTATCAGATTTTTCCTAGGACGATAGTGGAAAGGATCCTGATTTTCTACCTGAGAAACACATAGACAAAAAACGGAATAATTACCAATTTTTCTCACCCCAACCGAGACCTTCCAGAGTAGATGATGAACCCAACAACATGTAAATGCTGTCATCTGACACTGAGCCACCTATCTTAGAGACTGAACAACCACGATCACCCAGTATTAAGATCCAGCCCCCTAGTATTGACAGCCAACCTCCTAGCTTTGACACCCAGCCTCCTAGTATTGACACCCAGCCCTCTAGCATTGACATCCAGCCTCCTAGCATTGACACCCAGCCCCCTAGTATTGATTGTCAACCACCCAGCGTGGAACCTCAGCTGCTATCTTGAAAAAGAAAATGTAACCCTGTATCTTGGAAGACAAATAAATCTAAGGCTCTTAAAACAGCGGAAAGGCATATAAAACCATGTCCAAATCAAACAAACAAATAGAAGCCAAGAAAATTGGACCTGAATGTTCCGATAAATGCAAATTAAAATGTGCGAACCAATTTTCATCGGAAGAAAGGTTGGCTTTGTTTGAGAACTATTGGAAGGTAAGGTAGAAAAGCGAAGCATTCATCTCAGTCTCGACGCTGACAAAAAAGATGTCTAAATCCTCTTTTAATTCCAACATAGTGCCAAAAAAGTAATACAATCATAAACTAAAAATATCTGAAACAAAAAATAAAGTATACTCAAACTTATTGAGAAAATATTATACCTAAATATTACCAAAGTTTTTAACAAAATTTATAAATTTGCTTAAAAAAAAAGACTGTCTTAGATATTAATCAGGTTATTTTGTGATTTAAAGACTGGCTTAGATATTACTTTTTTGATTTTAGCCATACAGTTTGTGATTTAATAATAAATAGTAAAAGGTTAAAAATAATTGTACTAATTTAAGCCTAATTTCATATCTTTTAATGTTAAGCTTTCAGCAATTTAATTTTAGATTTGTGTTTATAGTTTTTGAAGTAAGTATAATGTTGTTCCTATGAATATTTTGAGAATTTTATCAAAAGATAATTTTAGATTAGGTAAAATTGATATCGCGTTTTTTAACATAAAACGATAAAACAATGTCTAGTTTTGTGATGTTCGTTTGAATAGTTAACAGAATAGTTACTGCGAGTAATTTGTTTTTTATAGTTATTTCCTTAATAAAACATTCAAAAAGCTTGTTTCATTTTAATATTTATTTAATTTTTGGAAATAATTACCCTAACATTGGTTCAAATTTTGAATGCAAAAAGGGCTTTTGTTGTTTTTATCAGGTTGGAAAAGTGCTATCACAGTGGTCATTATTTTAAAAGAAAGAGCAAAAAACAAGGAAAACAATGATATATTAACATCATTACATTTAATAATAAAAATTGTATTTTTTTCAAAAAATCATTTTTTAAATTTTGTTTCGGCTCTCCTGTAAAAAATGAGGTTTCTGGTTTGTGGCTGTTTTGCATTCAATGAGCGATATATCTACGTAACATTCCAGACTAGCGCTGCCCCCCTTCTTCCTGTGCTTCCTGAGCGTCAGCACTTGGTTCGGCAGCGGCCTCATCTTCGCGACCGGCGTCGTCTACGGCATGATGGCTCTCGGCAAAAAGTCAGTACACACCGTCTCCTTGTCACTTATAGCCTGTAGTTTCATCTCCATGCATCTGTGCCGGATTCTGCACAGGATTTATAGCGAGTTGTCTGTTGAGGACGTTTGGTCGTGATTATAATAGTGAGCAGGGATGCAGGCGGACACGAATAATACTGGAATGGACAGCATATGTTTGTGTCCATAGGCTGCGGTAACCGCTTCCCTTCAAGCGGGCGGTGTATGCTTGTTTGCCACTTTGGCTGTATAAAAAATATCTGCAACAGCCTTTACCAGCCTACTGCTAGACATATGCGTTACTTTATAAGAGCCAATATGGCGCTTGTTATAGATTTTTTTTTAAGAAAAACTATTAGAAATTCCTTTGTGATGATAAACTTAAACCACAACACTTTCAATCGCTATAAATGTCATAAAAATCGGTGCATTTAAAGGAATTGAATGTCTTCTATATTTACATATATGTATCTAGTGAAGCTGACAGAAAACTAGAAAAATGGTAATATGTATATGTTCTACTTCATATAGGTTACATAATGAACGTTGTTCTAGAATTCAAAATATTTCATGACATTAAATGCATTAACGAATGAAAACGAAAAAATCTATAATAGAAACAATTATAAAGGACACCATACATATGTATACACCTAATCACTAAAAATCAAAAGAAGCTCCCACAACGTATAAATTAAAAAAATGTTAAGATTCGAGTTTTAAAACGGTTGAGAGACGAATGAAACCTTTCAAAACTAGAAATAGTTTCGTTCTTCTATGTTTTGCTACTTTGATAGTGTCATGAAATATTTTCCATATATATATGTCTTTACTTTTGTAAACCCTTTGTTTCCATAAAATATCTAGGATTCTTTAACAGAGTATACTCATATCACCATATAATTGGTTATAGTTACTAAACAATCGTAGGTTCATCCATGTGAATTAACCGAATCGAAATGAGTTGAACACTAACAATGTTAATTAGACTAATGCATTCTGACGTCTTCAGTACTCAGTGTTTGTATTAACGGGTAGGTCACTGGTTCTCCCCATTTAGCCATATCCCAAATGGGAAGTAAAGGCACCTGATAAAAAAATATTATTTTCGGGAGCCGTTTGTCCCCACCGTAAATTTGTATGAGGTTTTATACCTAATCAAGAGAAAGTACATTGAGCCTTCAAACGCAATGCTATTATATATTATTCCAAAAATATTCAGAAACACTCTAAGTAACTTGAAGGACGCTGGTATAGATTTAGTAAAAAAGGAGTGCCTTCAATAATATTATACTTAGTTAAGTTCACCAATATGAAAGATATGGTTTAATATTTTTACACTTTAGGTATGAGTAGATATATCCTTAGTTAAGCTTTTTTAATGTATAAATTATTCGTTCATTGCCACTAGTTCTGTCAGACTTATCTATATACTTGGATGTTTTTGCTTGCTGCTTAGCCGCTGGCGAGGCATTCCTACTCATATCGTTAGTTCAGTTAAAAATAAAATTTCCTTTTCCCTTTGTTTGTATTAGAGGAGCTAAGCCACAGTAGTTAACAGAAGTAGTGGCACTTAACGAATTATTTATGTTTAAATTGATTGAAGTCCGATCTCAAATTTAAAACAACCTTATTATTCAAATTTCCTCTAAGTCTTGTGCCGTTGATTGTATAGGCATTCGTCAAAATAAAAGTGGGGTAAAGTAGCTCCCGAAAATAATATTTTTTTATCAGGTGCCTTTACTTCCCATTTGGGATATGGCTAAATGGGGAGAACCAGTGACCTACCCGTATTAACTAGGTAGGTATGTATTAATGTGTGTTGGTGTGGGTTACTTATTAATATGTTCCGTTTCACTCCGTTTTATACTAATAAGCGAGAGCCGTTGGGTATTTGACTTTCTGATTATTTTAGGTTTTGCAGTTGAAACCAAAGAAAAGTGGTCAAGTTTAATTTGTGATGAAGTTAGTGGTGTGTAGTCGCTAGTGCAGTTTAAAATAAATGATGTTGGTTTCATTGGGGTTTCAAGATCGATTTCAAAACTCTTAGTCTTATTTTGTCTGTCCTTTTTTACACTCAGTAACTACCAAAGCTATGAAATACAAGATTCGTCAAGTGCGAGTGTAACTCGCACGCCGAGGGTTTTGAATTTCAAGGTTAATTTTATCGCCGGGTACTGTACTATGGTACTACATCTTCTTCCGGTCCTTATCCCACAATCTCCTCCATCAGCCGTCATCTTGGTAGAAGTACCTAAGTTTTGTCTTTTGCCCTTCTAGATAAATGTTGACTTTGTGCTTCCTCTGTATGGCTGTACCTTCTCTTAGATTAGAGTAAAAGTTTTTACTTCTCAGTGGCCAGTAACTGAACCATTGACGGACCAATAGATAGGTCTTCCATAAAGGTCAGCGAACAGAGACTAAATGTGTCTTGGGGACAATCGGGAATATGCGATAGGAGACACCAGGCATTTTAATACTTAGCTGGCAATAAAATAATATTTAAACTTCAATAATTAAAGAATATAGAAATATTAAAGATACTTACTTGTAGCTAGTTAGAAGTTGCCATTTAGGTGAGATTGTGAAATACCCAACATGTGTATAACCAATGGTCCAGGGGCTCTCGCGACGACATGGCCGCGATGGCGGGCGGGGCCGGCTCGCCGCCCGGCGCCGGCGCTCCGCTGCAGGCCCAGGACCATAGCGTGACCCTCATGGAGGACCCTGACGTGTGGCGCCCCAACTAAGAGGCAATAACACTGTGTTCTTGGCTTTACTCCTAGATGACATTCATGTGGCTACACTTTGCAAGAAAGCCTACGAACATTTATATTTCTTTCCATGATCTTTTCAAAACAAAACTGCATATAATTAAAGCAGTGACATTCGGTGAACAAATGGTATCTTTTGTCACCCACCATCACTGAAAATCGTAAGGAGAACTTAATAATAATATTACCAGTAGCAAAAGAAACAATTGAGTTAGAGTCAGCCGACTTGCCGTAACAGCGTCTCGATTTACCATCGAAATCTCATCTACGAGGCAAGCCAAGTAACGCTACACTAAAAATGCATGGGTCAATCGCATCCGGCTCGAAGGAACAATTTTTATTTAGCACAGTTTTTCGTTTTTGCACAGTATTTTTTTTCAGTTGCACAGACATCGCATGGCGTACACCGAAGCAGTCGGCTAGATTTATTTTTAGGAATTTGTTTTTTAATGTGAATGTGGTGCTTATCTTAGTAGGCAAATCAAATTAGGGTGCTTACTTAGTTTTCGTTACGCTAAGTTGCATTGTATTATGTTACATTCAGAACTTACTTCAAACCTACATACACTTGCTTGTTTGTAGAGTTCCTCTATCTCTCTGCAATTGGTCATAGCCAGATTTTGCTTTCACCATTGGTTAGATATCACGTCATAATGTATTGACCGTGTCGTTTCAGGGGTTCCATAGAAGACATGCGGACGTCGGCCGCCAACCTCGAGGCGGGGCTCGGCCAGACATCGGCGCCGCGAGCCAACCTCGTCTCCAACGAGCAGCCTGTCAGCTTCACAGGTGCACCCTCCCGGCACTGACATAAAGTCCTCTTTACCTTGCTACTTCTCCAAACGCAAGGTCTTCAACCTTCCCTTGCGATGGTTAAGGCGCGCAGTGCTCGGTTGAATAATATCTATGCCTCGTGGTATTATGAGACCTCGGTGTCGATCGTAAAGTCTGTTTTACCTTGCCAGCTATTTTGGTTTCACTGCGCGGCAACCATTTCCTTCATAAATTAAGAATGTGATTCTCCTTGTCTTGGTGTGAGTAGTAGTTTGGTATTTTTAAAGAGTGCATCTTAAAAGACGTAAGCATTTTCTATAGAATATATGAATAGTTTAGAGCTGCCAAACCAGTGTCCTCCAAAACGAGTTTTAAGTTTCTGCTAATTTTCAACTTTTGAGGAAGATATTTTTATTGTTGTTTACAAGTTTCACATAGTTAAAGTATAGTTATGAACCTATTCATAGCTGCACGTTCATAGAAAAGAATGATGTTCGTACATGTGTTACCGTAGAAAATCCTTGACATCTAAGGCTATTTTCCTATAGCAACCACTTTTTTATTCATTCGAAAGACATTGTTCAATTTTTGAATGGACCAAATTTTAAAAAATAATGAAATGAATGTTTTTATTCTTGTTTGTATTTAATTGAATCATGTTTTTATTCTTGATTGTTTTTATCGCAGCTGCTATTTTTTAAGAGAATTGTTTAATTTATAACTTATTTAAAGGCTGTTATAGTTATTAGTGCATATTCCAATCGTAGGATCGCTTTTTGATTCTTTATCCCACATATCTTTAGTTTAGCAGGGTAGAATGGGAATTCGAGATTTTATTCAACGGTACCTTAGTAAAATTTTCGCCGTTAAATGTGTTACTACACCATCTAGAAAATGCTAGGAATTTCTATTTGTATTTTGTACGAATCCATGCATGTTCTACGATTATTTAATATAACACTGTGCGAGTGTTATAATTTATTATAATAGCTTTATTTATTTGTACTAATTTACTCTGATGTGATAAATGTTATTCGCTTGACTGTCCTGTATAACTGTTTGCATTCCAAATTGTAATGAAATGGGTCTTTTCTTTAGTTTTCCATAGAAAATAAAATTTCAATAGTGTCAATTTCTAGAAAATGGTTTTGTGTATGAAATGTGTTTATAGTAGTTATTAGTTATTTTAATTTCTTTTTGTATCTATTGAGTAACTAATAGTTAAATGAATTATTACTAGTAAAATGTGTAATCAATTTTCGTCACCTGTTTCTATTAGATTGTATCTTAATAGTAATTTAATAGTAAAATTGTCTTAGCGTTATTAAAATATCATAATGATGTTGTTACATATTCATTGACGTTTAAAAATCATGTTAAAGTAATTCCAAGATATTTAATATTGCCTAATCAAAAAGTGCTGTCTAACATTCAAGTTTTAATACAAAAATGTGAGTTTGTAACCATATGAATGTTTGATTGCGTGATTTGGTCAGGCAAGTCAACCCGTCGGCAAAGTATTATTGTGTATAAGAAAGACCCTAGTCTTAGATAATGTTTGGTAGGTTAAAAGTTTGCTCACACACAGCCAAGTTATAGGCTTTAGCATAGTCTATTTAGCTGCAGTTTAGAATTTATTTGAGATTGAAACAGTGAAGTTGTGGGCTTCCTATTTTGGTCTCCTTTTTAGGTAATTTTACATTTATTTATTATGTAATCATTTTTGCTTTTTAATTTTTTTAATGAGAAGTTGTAAATAACTTTATTCAATTGAATCGTGTTTTTTTTGTGTAAAATGGTTTATAAATAGTTTCGTGGCTGTTAACATTGGAACAGTGCAAATAATTTTAATTCTTTCAATAATTCTAGTTTGAATAATTGAAATATACCACTTTGCGTTACATAAATAAAATATCCAAAATCAATTATAAATTATTGTTTTAGGCATAATAGTCCCATAGCAGGGCAACTATATTTTTTGTCTCTTAATATTGGCCTATTAGTGTCTTTATGATTGAAAAATAAATAGTTTTCACTGTTCCTCTGTTATTATGAAGACAAGTACCGATGTAATCATGTAATCATAGAACTGTATGTATAGATTAAGCAGTTGCAGTTGTTTCTTGTCTAATGTTACTGTTTAGGAATGCATATCTGTAATAAATGTGTGTATATTGAAATATTGCATATTATTTCTACTGTAAGTTCCTATACCTCCCATCTTAAAGTACCTAAGTACTAGTAGATAATGCAACAAGGGGATAAAGCAGTTTCTTAATGTGTGATCTGGACCCATCCGCGTCCAAGACAATAAGCAGCCTCATCACCATCATCTACCAATGTAGTGCACGGCTGGACATTATGAACACCAAAATGATCTGTAGGTACACAATTATTGCTTTTGACCAGAGGCATTTTTTTTATATAAAAACTGCCAAAATTAGCTTTTTTAGATTGTTCATTAAGATGTTAACAACTTGCAACTTACTTTCAAAATTGTCAAAAAGCCTGATAGTGATATTTTTTATTTACCTTGCTTACAAAAATTACCCTTATTAAATACATTACAATATGTTAGTACCTCATTTTTCTACAATAAAACAAATATTTAAAATACAAAAAAATATAATGACTTAACTTTTGAAATATTTACATAATGTATCAGATACACATTTAAATTAACATAGGCTTAGTATAGACATTAACAATAACTCAGGCCTGTAGTTACTTTGGTCCATGTTAAATACCTGTAACAAGAAAATGGTATTATGAATAAAAAGGTGTGCGTTCGCCCAGCAAAAAGTATCGTCTTTTCAAGAATCGAATGATGCAGATAATTTGTGCCCTATGTCGTGTAAATGTGCCCAAAATTTTAAATTTGTGCCCCCAAGGGCTGCAGAGTTATTTAGGAAAATCTGATTTTGCTGCACGAACGTTCGCCCAGCAAAACTTTTTTTAAGAAAAGGGTATAGCTGTATTTTAAATATGCAAAAAGATAGCTTAAATACTAGTCTAAATGTGCCGTTAAAGCAAAATTTGTGCCTCTAAAGGTTTTAGAGATATTTAGTTTTTTGCTGGGCGAACGTTTTGGTGATTTCTATATCTCGGAAACGGCTGAACGCACAGTCATAATTTTTTGTTTCTACAGATACGGTAAATTTGTGCCATTTGTGCCGTAATTTTCATTAACATGAGTAGCATGGTTCAGGAGCTATTATTGTTTTTCCTAGAAAACGGAAAAATGCTCTGGCTCTCGAATGAACAAGACCATCGACTTCACGTTGGTGCCGACTGGTACCCATTATATATTCACACGATCCTGTAAAGTTTCACCGGCCTACTACTTATAATAGACGAGTTATTAACGATTTTGTCTTTTTTTTTGAGGTTATTTTGAGTGAAATTACTTAGGATACGAAAACACTAGTTTCCTGTGAGCTGGCTTATTACATGCTTCTACAATAATTAGAGCCCTATTTTAAGAATACGTATGCAAAAAATCATCTTTGTATACCCAATACTTTTGACAATAATGGTAATATACCATTCGAAGTATTTTTGGTAGATAACCAGACCAAATTCGAATGAACATTAAAAAGCGGCCGTACGATACTACAAGCTATCCGTCCTTACTTGGTGGCGTTGTAATGAAATTTAAGTAGTACAGATGCGTACAGAATTGTTAAGTAGAAAATAATATTTATGTCACGAAAAATATTATACATGAAATAAAATGTGAATTATTTTGTTTTTAATAATCTTACTATTATAATAAATGGGAAAGTCTGTGTGAATGTTCGTTATAAGTACCTAGGTAATCTTTGTGACTACTTAAGTGATTTAAATGAAATTTCGTAGGTAGGTAGGTAGATAGTTTAGGACCTAGAGTAGGATTAAATAGGCTAAAATTTGGAAATTTTAACCTCTGAGGGGGTTAAATATGGTGGTAAGGGTTGCATGGAAAATAATTTTTCCTTGATTCGATTCACTCAAAACTCGGTATAAATGAACTATGGACTGAATAATTAAACATGTAGGTATTTTTACACAATGGTGTGCAATAAATTTCTGAAATTTATACGAAAAAACTGGTTCGCGGGCAAAGCTGCGGGGTGCATCTAGTACACTATAATTTGTAATGTAGGTATTACTAAAAATAAATTGTCCGGAGACAACGGCACATCAGTGACCTGTTGAGATAATAATGAATGAATGATTTAACACCAAATACCTATAGGTACAACTTGACATCTGATCTAGCTTGATGTGCCGTTGACAGTATAGGTATAAAACACCCCGGGTCCGACGGGGCAGAGATGAGAACTAAACAAACAAACAATAAAATAAACCATTGTGAACCAAAACTTGTCGTTCATTGGTCAATGTGGCACGCGGTGCTTCCGTGCGTTGAGTTTCCTTCACCAGCACCCTTAATCCACGAACATAGAGTGTAAATTACAATAACCCGAGAGGCAGACTCAAAAACTAATTACTTATGGGTGCGTGCAATAAGGGTGTGTGTGTGTGTGTGCATTCGAAGAGCACACACAACGGTCGTCGGTCACTCCGAGTTGAATATTGTATTTACTTATCAATTTGTAGAGCGTGTTGGCAAATACTTACCTACCATTATAATATTGGTACCTATCAAAAGGTTGGCTCGTTAGGATTTAGCAAACAAACAAACCAGCCTACTAATTATTTATTCGCAAAAGAGCCGTGGATTATTTTCTTAAATAACAGGGGATGCTCTTTAGGATTATCAGATAAAAAAACATATGTAGGTACAGGTATGCCTACGTATAGGTACTTACTAAGTAGGTACCTACTTAATTATTTATTGAAAAGAGCATTTTCATCATAATATATTTATCATTTTTCATCATTCATCATCATAGTATACTTAAAAATCAAACGAGCGCAAAAGTATATTTTTTTAAATGACAATTCCACTTTTGTACGCAACGTTCTCTAAACACTAAATATTATCATGACGATTTAAGAAGGATAGCTTGTAGTATCGTACGGCCGCTTTTTAATGTTCATTCGAATTTGGTCTGGTTATCTACCAAAAATACTTCGAATGGTATATTACCATTATTGTCAAAAGTATTGGGTATACAAAGATGATTTTTTGCATACGTATTCTTAAAATAGGGCTCTAATTATTGTAGAAGCATGTAATAAGCCAGCTCACAGGAAACTAGTGTTTTCGTATCCTAAGTAATTTCACTCAAAATAACCTCAAAAAAAAGACAAAATCGTTAATAACTCGTCTATTATAAGTAGTAGGCCGGTGAAACTTTACAGGATCGTGTGAATATATAATGGGTACCAGTCGGCACCAACGTGAAGTCGATGGTCTTGTTCATTCGAGAGCCAGAGCATTTTTCCGTTTTCTAGGAAAAACAATAATAGCTCCTGAACCATGCTACTCATGTTAATGAAAATTACGGCACAAATGGCACAAATTTACCGTATCTGTAGAAACAAAAAATTATGACTGTGCGTTCAGCCGTTTCCGAGATATAGAAATCACCAAAACGTTCGCCCAGCAAAAAACTAAATATCTCTAAAACCTTTAGAGGCACAAATTTTGCTTTAACGGCACATTTAGACTAGTATTTAAGCTATCTTTTTGCATATTTAAAATACAGCTATACCCTTTTTTTAAAAAAAGTTTTGCTGGGCGAACGTTCGTGCAGCAAAATCAGATTTTCCTAAATAACTCTGCAGCCCTTGGGGGCACAAATTTAAAATTTTGGGCACATTTACACGACATATGGCACAAATTATCTGCATCATTCGATTCTTGAAAAGACGATACTTTTTGCTGGGCGAACGCACACAATAAAAAGAGAGTGATTCTACATAATGTTTTGCAATCTGTTTCCATTATTAGTCTCAGAATATCTAAGGTTTAATCCAAACACTACATGTATTCTGTCTGCCTTTAACTTTGAAAACTACAGGGTTAAACCGTTCTCAATAAAGTTTAACAATGAGCTAGAGTATTAGAGGGAATTTAGCATGGGTATTAATATCTTTATATTAGGTACCTATCAGGATTATTTTTAAAGTTCCTTTTCTGTAATGTAATGAGATAAAAATAAAAATATTTTTTTAAATAATAGGTATTCTTTTTTTGCTGTTCCCGTAGTATGGGACACCTTATTTTGCTCAAGTATTTGTTTATGACATGCATGTATTAATCATGCCAACAAATTGGATAAATAAGGGAACATTTCATAGTGTATAGATTGAAAATAACTTATATGTTTTGTTGTGTAAAGAGAGTACCTAACTGTTGTTGTGTTCTTGATACACCGTCAGTCACATCTTCACTTTACAGATTAAATTGCAATCAAAAGGTGCTGCTTCCTCATGGACGCACTTGGCCTAATTTATTTGTCAATACAACCGCCTGCAGTATACATACTTAGATGGTTTATAATATTGTTGGAAAGGGAATATCATCTTACTCGATTTCTCTTTGAATATAGCTCCAGTGATCGTGCCATGCCTCTGTATCAAGCATTTCTTCTTCTCCGTTTCAAGGCACACGGTGGGTGGCTTCAGATTAGGCTGAAGCTTACAAGCCTGTTCCGAAATCGCGACTATGATGCCTGCAGAATCGACGTGGACAGATCCTTTGGACGCCAGGCACAGGCCCTGATGATCAGCCACCAAGCACCCGTTGATGTTAGGCGTCGACATTATCTCTTCGATAACTTTGTCTAACTCTTTTTCCATGTCTGCAAATGTGATTCTGTAATTTTACAAAGAAAAACAGATACTTGTTTTGATTTTGTAAATTTTTTAGAATATAATGAAAATGACATCATTTCTTGACTAGACACTTCTTCGTTATGACATTACGTGTCTGATAAGGTCTGATAACTCTGATTTGCCACTTTTCTGCCAGTGTCCAGTTCATGGAAATGTCTTAGTCATGGAATGGAGGCAATTTACAATAATATGAGCGGTAATTTTTGAAAAACACCAATCAGATTTTTACCACGCAAACAATAGCTATTATTATTATTATTTTCTTCATTACCATTCCTGTCTATTTCATAGGTAATTGTCACTCCAATTGACTTGATGTTTGACATAGGATAGGTACTTGAAACAAGACGAACCTGGACCAAATTGTAAACTCCACTTCGGGCTTCCTACGGGAGATCAGTGGACTACATAGGATGCGTCTACTAAGTGCGTCTCGTGCGTATACGATCACCAGAGATCACCAGCCATAATATAGTCTGGCAACGCTGTCATGGCATGTCATCCACATTGTTAGCAACAGTTGGCAGTTAAGTAATTTAATTGTTTCAAATTGTGCATCCTAATAAAAAACTAAGTAAGTAGATGGAGCATATTACTGAAAATATTATTATTTTAATTTCAAAAACAATTTAAACAGCATTCATAATTTTTTATCGGTTATAGCTCGCGTCAGTCACGTAAAAAGAACGCTGGAAGAAAGTGGAAGGGGTATGTTCGCGCATGGGTACACTCGCGCACGACAGTACTAGCAAGAAAAAGAAAGAATCTATTAGGATTTGCTGAGAAACAACACTGCATATTAAACTTTACACGCTAGAGTGCCTAGGTCTAAAGTGTGTTTGATGTTCTAACCCTGATCACCTGGATATTTTTACTCCACTTAGTTCATCTGCAAGTACACCAACGTAACTTATTTCGAAGTACCTACCTAGATGTAATTTACCTAGTTTCAAATCAAGGCTTACAGCAAGTTATAGGCTAACCTACCTATTTCTCGTGTTAAACTATCTTACTAATACTCTACCTATCTTATTAGGTACCTACCTTCTACAAAAACTTAACCTAGTAGATACAGTACCTACCTAAGTAGGTAAAGTAACATACCTATATACAATACTCTCGTCTAGGCACTACACCTACAAGTAAAAAGTACATAATACAGCCAATTGCCATGCCATATGCCATCGCATTCTGTAGAACATGTTTATTTTTTCTCGCTTTACAGTTTTTGATTGCCAACAAATGTTTTGCTTACTCGATGTTTAGAACACCGCACCGCGCCGCACACGTTCGCGCTAACGAACGTGTGCGGCGCGGTGCGGTGTTCGTCGTTAGCGCGACCTCAGTTATTTCCAACATGATCCAGCTGATTGTTTACAGTCTGCTGATATTCCTGACGCTGCTGGCCCTCGCTGACATCATCAGCTCCTGCTGGGAGGATGACAGGGTCAAAAAGAAATGCAGGTTCTTTTCTGGTGCGTAATCTACCTATTACCTACATAAAATATCTACATATTCGTTTTTGAGTTAGTGGTATTATAACTAGGAATCCTAGCTTTTTAGGTATAGCTTTTGTTGTAGTCGTAAAGTTTATTTTGGAAAATATTCCAATGAGGGATAATAAAGTGAAAAAATTCGTGTTACATAGGTAGATTCTTATTCTTATATCTTTAAGTCGCGTACCAATAAAAAGTGTTCGGTAGTCAATTGTTAATTTTGTTAGTTAAAATCTATGTCCGCTCTGCATGTTTAGTTATGATTACTGTATTTCTATATGAGTCAATGTAAATTCTTTTGAGAAATAAATTTCTATAACCGTTAAACCGTAAAGAAGCAAATCTCGTGCGTTGGTAGGAACTTCGAGTAACAAGTGCCAAGGCTACGATATGATTTGTTAGTAAGGTGTGGGACTCCTTGAATTAACAGAACCAAACCAGTTCCCAAAAACAAGCTTTCGCTAGGCACCCATTTGATAGGCTGATAGGTTTGCTTTTGAGCGTTTGGGTAACATTTTATACAAAATAAAATTTTGTAACCTATCTTGGTACCTACCTACTTAGTGGATGATAAAGTAAAAGGGTAGAGAGGAGAGGAGACAGACAGAAGACAGAGGCCCGTATAGACTGGCTGATATGTTGATGATGATATTAGTACAAAAAGACAAAAAGAAGAAACAACATTAGACAGTGTAACTCGTACACACGTTTCGGACTTTTCTAAGTGGCAGGTAGGTTAGGTATAGTTACGTAATGGGCTGAATACTGAAATATCAATATTTTGAAAAAGGTTGAATAAGTGACCATGTTAAGATTATATTCTATATTTTACAGGAAAATTTATAGAAGTCTGTAAAAATTATCAGCGAACAAATTTTAATTTTTTACAAGCGCACGAAATGTTAATATTTTTAATTTCAAGTACATTTTGCTCTCGAGTGTAGTTCCAGTAGTTGCTGAAATATTAATTGAAAACAGGATGGAAAAAAGTTAGAACAAAAGAGCCCATCTCGAAACCCTATCAACGAAAATCTCTGCTTCCTCAACGAGGTAATAATAATAAAGCATTCTTTTAGTTACCTTGTTAGAATTTTTGTCGTGTCGAGGACAACATAATATCTTGACGCGTTTTACGAGATTCCACGTTATGTGATTGTAACAAACTCCGGATGTTAAACCAAAACATTTTGAAAATAACAATGCCGACACCGAAGTAGTTAAGCCGTAAACTGTAATGAAATACCTACGTAAAGTACGTAAAACAAGGGTACCTCTACGGATATTTTGGATGTACTATGTATGTAAGCGAACCTAAAGAATAATCAATGTTCTGTGTGTGTGTGTATTTCCAACACAGTCTAATCTGAAAACTCAAAGGTTCGAACTCACCCGGAAGAAGTTCGTTGCTACTTGGTGAAACGTGGGTCTTTTTCCAACACAAACAAGATTCGGTAGGAGTTAATTCCATAACTCACGTGCCTAAATTCTTAATAATATTCTAAAACTAGGGCTCAGTAATATTAGTAAAATTTTCGGATCCTTGGTTAGGGTACGTTAGTTAGTACAGTAGTACATAATAGGTATTATTTGGCTGAGGTCAATAAGTTGCAGCACGTTTACGGAACCAAAACAATACATACATAGCCATTTTGGTCTGGTGTGTTTATTCAGCTCATCACACACGTTCACTGTAGGAAGTCGCGTTGGGCTCGAAATACCATAAACAACCGGTTACAAGAAGGTACCTCCGAGATCTGACTTGTTACCATCGCTACAGAAATTGTTACAACACGTAAATAATTAAGCATACGCAAGTTTTAAAAATTGTGCCAGTAGATTTAAATATTGTGTAATTCCCGCTCTGTAGGTGATATAGACGAGGGTCACCCTTTCTTTTACCACACACCTTCAACATCACCAGTGAGCAAAGTGATTACAAAAATCTGGTTTGATTCGTTACATCTATCATAAAAAATAAATAGTTGTGTGTTGCAACTCACCACACGCGACCCACTGTGTACGACGTGCATATACAATACTAGCGGTCCGCCCCGGCTTCGCACGGGTATTAAACAAAAATTTCAGAAATTATACACACTAACACGATGGGTTTCACAGTTTTCATTCGGATCCCTTACTTTTAACAGCATTGGGGTTTTTGACATTGACTCGACACTCCATAACTGACACTGGCCGTAGAGAAAAAGCAAGCACCGTGCGCTATATATTCAACTTTTTTAGGGTTTTGCCATCGGTTGCAAAACCCTTATAAAATCGCTTTGGGTCTGTTTTGTGTTTTGAATCCTTAATATCTCAGAAACTACTGCAGCTATTGACTTGAAATTTGAAATAATAATACATTTTGAGCGCCCGCACATATTTATAGAAAAATAAATGAAAATAAATGAAAAATCAAAATGAAGATTTTCCATACAAATTTTGAAATCGAAATTTTAAATGGAACGTACAAAGTCGAAAGTGGTATCAAATGAAAGGTACTCGTTTGTAAATTTCAAAATAGTTTTTGAAATTTCGGTAGATTTCATACTTTTTAAAATATTTTGAAAATGGTCAAAAAAATGACCGTTCCCCCCCCCCCCTATCTCCGAAGATTGCAGAGCGATCGACGTGATATGTACCAAGTGTTTGTAGGTATTGATCTATATTTTATAGGAAAAATATAGAGAAGTCTGTAAAAATAATACTTTTTGAAATATGGTCAAAAAAGGGCGGGAAAAATTTCTAAAGGGGTGACTACCCCCCCGAGTTGGGTATCAAATGAAAGGTATTGGTTTGTACATTCCAATGCAGTTTTTGAAATTTCGATAGATTTTATACTTTTTGATATATTTTGAAAAAGGTCGAAAAATTGACCGGTACCCCCCCTCTATCTCCGAAGATTGCAGAACGATCGATTTGATATGTAACAAGTTTTTGTAGGTATTGATCTATATTTTACAGGAAAAATATAGAGAAATCTGTAAAAATAATACTTTTTGAAATATGGTCAAAAAAGGGCGGGAAAAATTTCTAAAGGGGTGACTACCCCACCGAGTTGGGTATCAAATGAAAGGTATCAGTTTGTACATTTTAATGCAGTTTTTGAAATTTCGATAGGTTTTATACTTTTCGAAATATTTTGAAAAAGGTCGAAAATTTGACCGTTCCCCCCCCTCTATCTCCGAAGATAGCAGGGTGATCTATATAAAATGTACTAAGCGTTTGTAGATATAGGTCTATATTTTACAGGAAAAATATAGAGAAGTCTGTGAAAACAATACTTTTCGAAATATGGTCAAAAAACGAATTTTTATACAATGGGGGCTATTTCATTGAGAGCAATATCAAATCAAAGGTATGGATTTCGACAATTCAAAACATGTTTTAAAAATCGTCTAAGTTTCATACTTAGTGAAATACGTAGAAAAAAGTCGAAAAAATAATTGTAGGTACCAACCCACTTACCTACCCACTAATCTCTGTAGTAACTGTAATAGAAGGGTTCCACAGCGCCACGAAACCGTTGTTATCAAAATTTTTAAGTCCATACCCAATGTATTCCACTGCGCTCGAAGAATATTTAGATAATAAGATTATTGAATTCACGAATTCCACCGTGCTCCAAAAAAATATGAGAAGAGTAATGTATCCTGGATAATCCACACAACATCATTTAGCGACAAGCTAAGCAAGCTTGTGTAATTCGTACTACTACGATATCTGTTATACTTAATAAAGTATATATAAGTATCACATTAGATGATTTATTTTTGTGTACGTAGAAAAGGACTAGAACACTCGAACAAATAATCTGCAGATCTTACAAATATTAGTCCCGAGGCGGGAATCAAACCGCAACCTCCTGCGTTGTAAGCCCACCGCGCTAACAGGTCGTCAATATACGTACCTACCTAAACGACAAAAGTTCAAAACCCTCGGCGCGCGAGTTACACTCGCACTTGTCGTACTTGTTTTTCTATTATGACGCGCCATAACAGAAAAAGAGGTTGAATATACAGCGCACGGTTCAATTATTGAATTTTTCATGCGGATCTCTAATTTGTCTCGGAAAACTCAAAAAACTCCACATGTAATAATTTTAACTCTGAACACCCTGAACACATTATTCGTATTATTCGTAATATTTTAACGGATATTTATCGCGTTTATTTATCTATTTTCCCCAACGTTTCAGACGACAAGAGACTCGTTGAATCGTCGGGAAAAATAATAAAGTACCTACTAATAACACGTGTACCGGAATACCAAGGACCGGCTGACTTTGATTTATTATATCTATAGCAGCCTTGTTTTTGTTGCAGCGCCATATTACTACGTGAAGAACCGACTGAAAGGCAGAACCACGCTGAAAGAAGAGCCCACGCCTCAACAGAAAGAGACCAAGCCTACCACTGTGTACGAAACCGTATGAGAGAGATACACTGATATTGTATTGTTGTGTAATATAACTTTATATAATAAATAGGAGTAAGTCTAAATATAAAACATATATTAGAGAAGAGATAATGTACTTACCTATCTAATAATAGTAAGTCTGGAGCTGGTCTTCAAAGTAACATTGAAAATAAAGATATGATTGCTCAACTTTCTAAAAATATGTATAAAGAGCCAGTTAATGCTAGCTATATAACTGGCTTTCGTAAAATACTTTTTACTTATACCCGCCTTGTTTGCAAATAATTAACTTGACATGTTTGTTATAAACCTTTAACTAATACTTATTTATTTAAAATGTTATGATTAACTAAAGCTTGCATTAATTCGAAATAAGAGAAAGCCTTTTAAATGTTTCCATAACAAATACTTATTCCTTCGTTTTGCTTATTTTTATTAGTAAAAGCGCATAACGCTTAAAATATGTTTAAATGATGTCTAATAATTGTCTAGGAAGAATGTACACAGGATTTATATTGTATATTACTTATTTGTTAAGTATATGAATAACGATCTTTTAAAATTTAGTTGAAAAATGGTTGCCCTTCGATTACTTTAATAAATAAACTTCATGTCAAATTATTTGACAAAAGAGTTGTAATAAACTATAAGTAGGCCTAACATATCATTGTTATCGAAAGTTTCATTACTCAGAATGTGCGAGACTCAACAACCGGCTGTTCCGACAACAACTCGAGTGGTTCTGAAGTAATGACGGTTTTCCTGGCTCCAAGTTCTGCTGATCACGTAGACACCCAGACACGATGGGTCTATCTTCCTTCGATTGGGAGATATTGCGTGAGGGGTTTATATGCTGGCTCATTATATTTTCTGAAGAGGTATGGTGTCCTAAGACCGAAAAAAGTTTGAAAGAAAGTATTTTCAATTTCACTACACAATAAATTATTTTTTCGGTAGTTTCGAAGCCAAACAAATAAACAATCAAATCTTTCGTCATTTTATTTGTATCTACGTATAGATGTGAGCTGCGAATATAATCATGACTTTTAAATTAAGTATCACAATATAAGTACGTAGGTACGACTAAATGTAAACATTGACGTACGTATCTACCCTTTACACTTACTATATTAAGTATCTGCCGAGTATACGAGTGAGATTCAGATTATTTATGCAGTCAAGTAGAGTGATCGTGATTACGATTACGAGTTGAATGTCGTCGCGAGGCGCGCGCGCGACCCAGTCCCTGTTGTATCGCCATGCCAGCGCGACGCGTTCTGACTCCGCAAGCGTTCGAAATATAAACCCAAAAAGGATTCCTGACTAAAAAAATAAGGTTATAATCAAAAGGTTTTAATGATGATGGCCTGGTTGATTGTGATAGTGTTGGCAGTTGTTGGTGCTATTTTCCTGGCGTTTGGTCTCCTGGATTCCCTATGGAGTGTGCTGGAGATGGTCGCGTCATACCTGATGCCGTACTTCCTACCCGCCGAGGACCAGCCCCTGACTAAGAAGTTTGGGCCCTGGGCTGGTAAGAATATTAACACTATAAGTTTATTATTAGATTAGTTTTGTTTATTTGGATTCAGCTGCACTCCATACTTTTATTAACATACTAGATCTCCTTATATAATGGTAACCTTGGCACTCATTTGTTTTATATTGTGGTTACATTAATTAATATACATAAAAACTAGGTACATTTTAATAAACATGAACATAATCCCGATGTTCAATGTTCACAATTAGTGTTAGATATATGATTCTAAATTAATTTTGTTTAAGTTATTTTCATTTTCAGTGTTAAATATAATGATAAGTTAAATATAGTGATAGTACACAATATCAAGCCAATGAAAATAAAAACTATTGTTTATGAAAACGAAGAAAGTCTTTTGATTATAGAAATCGAAACGTAACTAAAAACCGTTGAAAAAAGCATGGACAGAGAGTATTTATGCTGAGGAGCACTTTGCTAAAGACAAACCGTAACGCATTTTGAACACGAATCGCTATGTAGGTAGGTATATAAATAAGTCTATATATCTGATCTGACTGTAAATCCTTATTTTTTTGAGATGGCAGGTAGGCAGGCAGGTACCTTGTATTTGTACCACAGAATAACTATATAGTACTAACGTACGCGATTATTGAAACATTTTTACTTTTATTTCAAGCTTTAAAAGCAATCTTTTCGACACGGACGACACAAATAAGTAGGTACCTACTCGTCGTACGTTACTTTGAAATCTTTTGACATTGTTTATAATTATGTCCATACCTAGAGGAAATGGGTGTTTCTGATGCAAAAGGATTGGTTAAGCATTTTTTATTTCTATAAACTATAAGCCGTAATTTAATTGATAATGATTTATTATTAATTTATTACGGTAAATAATAAAATCTTTGCGAGCGCGTTGAAGTCTTTTCTATAGGCAAGTTTCGCTTACGAAAGATCCAAACGCGCTCTTCCCTGTGCCAAAAAATAATTTTTACCTTTTTGCTTTATTAACCTATAGCGACCATATAAATGGACTAAATAAAAACACGTACCACAATACGGAATTGCAACAGTTAATTTGTAAGCAGTACGTGTGTGTACCTACCTCCTCTGTTTCTTTTGACACATAAGAAGGTCAATTTAACAACACAAAGAAGTATTCCGCACTTTTTATTCATTTGTATTTAAAACTAGTACTAAGTTTAGCTTTTCGAGTTTCTTCATGTTGAATAAACCCTCTTTAATAAATAAAGATATAAAAAAAAAATCAACTTGTTCGACTCAAGATTTATATTTCGTACAAAATTCGATAGACTAGCAAACTAAGTACCTATATATTTTATTATAATTATTATGTAGTAAGCAAATATTATCTACGGTACAGCCTACGTTACGTTACGTTACGTGAAATAGTATAATAGCCTACAATAACAGACTATTATGTAAGAAAGAAACTAACCTCATTGATTCATGAAAATGAAAATAACTAGACCGTAATTCACCATCTATAAATTTTCAATATCAATCCATTTTATTTACAAACGTTAAGTAACAATATTTTCCTGTTCTATCTGAAGAGTTCTGTTACAAAAGACAAACATTATACCAAAACATCGAAAATATTTAATTAAAAATTGCACAAACGTGAAATTGGTATGGTACTAGTGGTGGTGGTGGTTGTGTGACTTTCAAATTTGAACCACTTATGTCTTACCAATACATAACACAAGCTCTAGCTTATTCTACCTAAATTTAGGTATCCTTGACTTGAGCTAAGATTTAGAGTTCTACTTAACCCTGACTGGGGTGTCGTATTCGGTTTAAAGACAACCATATGTATTAGATCTTTGAAAAAACAATAAAACTTTCACTATATCTTACGAAACCGTGATTACAGCCTTAACGACATTCATAATGACTGTGCACAGTGCAACACAAGAGAGACATTTATTATAAGGGGTTTTCATTAAAAAGTATTTGTGAATAGTTCCTATGCACCTTCACGTAAAAGAGGGCGCTATAGAGTCGAAAAGCCAAGGCAGGTTTTACATGACAGTGTCAAATCTTCCTTGGCTTTCACAAACAAAAGTAAAACTTGATTTCTTAATAGGTATCTACCATTTAATTTTCGTTGGACATGACATTAACATGGCATAATATCCACAGAACACTAATATCCTAACGGAAAGAAGTAAGACTCCATAGAATAAAAATGCCAACACTAGAGCACACTAGCGCCGCTACTTTGTGCCCACGGAACTAACGCTTGGCGGGAGTTTTAAATAAAAACGGCGCTCCATTCAATCTTTTGTAAGGTGCTTACTTTCTTTGCGACTATTTATCTATTAAATGAATGGTGAATATTCAACATTTTGTTGAATATCCGCCATTCACCTGATAGATAGTCACACAGTAAGTATTTTGATGATATATTAAAAAAACAAACATTTTTAAATGTTTTGTAATATGTTTATTTTCTTTTGCAACCATAACAATTTTCAAGCAGGTCTTAGTTTAGTCATCGTGTGGCCAAGGTCTTCACACCATACCATTTATCCAAATTTTTAGGTGCTCAACTGCATTCGGCGTTCTAACAAATCCATCAATAGACAGTGGCTTAGACCAGGCACCAACAAATCTCATTCAAAGAATCTCAAGTGTCCTGTAAGGTCTAAAGGAAATAAAGCACTTTGATTTTGACTCCTTTGGGTCAAATTTGTTTCCCTTTTTAAGATCTGGATTGTCTCCATTCAACGCATCAAATAATAGCTCCTTTTTGATGATCATTGTTGTGCTCCTAGCTTTTTGTGAAAGTTCATCTGAAAGAAAGATAACATAACATAATTATAAAAGTTGTTGTTGCAAGCTTTTTAAAGATTTTTCAGTGGACCAGTCCCAAGCTGGAAAACAGAATTAAGCCCATACTCGTGCCCTGAAGTCATGGAATGAAGTCATTGAAGATGGTTCGACATTAATGAACTTATTGAGGATGGATCGATGGACGATAAAGACACGGATGTAGAAGTATTAATGTACTCACCTCATAGTAGCGGAAACCTGTGAAAGCACAAGTTAAAACATCTTCGGTTCCGTTTTGCTGGAAATACGGCATTTAGCGCACTTTCGGTTTTAAGCCATTGTCAATCGAAATAACCTTTCAAAAAGTCGAAATCTTTCAAGATTATTAAAAGTAAAATATTCTGTTGTTTACGATCACAAAATAAGCAATTAATTTTATATCGGTCTACCGTTTGGCGTTTGGCACGGCTTTCATTCATTCAAATTATTGACAGTGTTACAGGGACATTTGGGTGTCATGTCAAGATTTTATGCATAGATTTTCTTTCTCTTTCTAACGTATAGCGCCATCTCATCTGATTTTCTATGCCCAAGTACTTGTGCTGTTGGCATTTTCTGCTTAGCGAGTTGACAGCCCCTGATAATATCTAATGGGAGCATAAATAATAATATATGCTCCTCGATAGATGGCCCAGAATCTATCTCGGAGAAGAGGGGATGTCAGAGATATATAATGTTATGATACAATTATGTACAACACAATACAATTATGTATGATTTGTGCTTATTTAAAAGACGTAGCTTTATTGATTTCGGTGATAAATAGGGCTGTTGCCCTTTTTTTACAAAGCGTCAGCAGGCAACTGACTCTTGATTTTTTAATTATTATTTTCATGTCATTCGGTTCTAAGTTAGAATTCTATTAAAGGGCAGCCTGGTTCTAAGAAGCTAAGATAGCACTGCTAAACATTATACCGATCATTTGATATTCTTACTTGTTCGTGTTGGTACCATTGATTTTTTAACGAAGTTTAAATCGCGCGAGCAAAGAGAGCGTTGATTAACTCGCTCTGCGGAAAAAAACACGCGGTTTAATTGCAATAGGTACCCTTGAAAGTCCTCTCACCTCTAAACGTTTTATATTTAACAGAAAAGTTGGGTGCACTAAGTCGAAAGTTAGCAGCAAATCGTCGACGCAAGCGCAGAGTGGATCTCTGCGCTTGCGTCACTTGATTGTAGCCGATTGCCAATGTGCTGCGGCACAGGGCCAGATGCTGCGAGTTTTCCACATCTTTGAAGATGCTTTGATGGATACTTATTTTGAAACTACCTCCTACGAGATTGTTTACGAGGGAATTGCATACCTAAAACATATCTCACAGGAGCAGGAGAGGCATTCATTACTTAAAAGCATAGAAATAGATCAGGCCTAGTTTACCTATGTTAATGAAATAAATAACTTACAGCTCGCACAACTAAAACTAAGTACCTACTTTAGTTTTTCTCGCGCCGGGCTACAGACAGGCATTCAAGCGTGACGACCAAGTCTCACTGTTTTTAAAAGACTTGAAACACACATGAAAGAAGAACGAAGACAAAAGGGGAGGCTCTACTGTGTTCGGTTGTATGTACCTATGTATGTTTTATATGACCTCGAGGTAGTCAAATAAAATATGATTACCGATTTGTCCCACAAAACCAAAAACAGTGTAAAATTAAAGGACTTGTTTTTCAACACTTCTCTAATTCTTTTACTTATTTTATCTCGGTACACCTAACTGTGCATTATGCACAAACTTCGAGCCTCACGTCCATCTAAAAGCCATTTATTTGTGCGGGTTTTAATAGTTTTAAATATTTAATTTATGTATGGATTGATTCTTCAGACATTGTTTTTAACCAACGAAAAATAAAAGAGGTTTGGCTGTTTTATGTAGGTATGTTCGTCGATTTGTCCGACAAGTTTAAACCAATTTAAATGAAAAAAAAAAAAATTGTTTCGACTTTGTATGGAGAATGAATCCAATTTTGTTCCATAAGAATTATATTTCGGATGGATAATATTTTTTACCCAAAACTTAAAAAACGAGTTTAAAAACTAAGGAATTAGGTTTTTAGTTTTGTCAAAACAATCAAATTATTGTACGAGTATATCAAGTATCGCACATTGTTGGTTCTGCAAATATTTATACCATCAACAATCAAGGGATTACCCTACATGTTGTTGTGAGTCGTCATCAAGTGATTTTAGCAAACCTTGAAAGTGTAGAACGGTCCATCATCACACCGCAGCATTGCGGCAAACCACTAACAAGAAGCTTACGAAACCGGCTCATCATCGTTAGGAACTGCGCAAAGGTATACAACTTTGTGATTAAATGCACCTGGGTTTATAAGAACGATATTCACGGGGGTGAATCTAGGGCATTCTTATGGGTTTAGTCCAGCATTGCAGCCCGGTTACGTTGATACTGCAAACTCGGCAAACGCTAACAATCTAGGGCACTCTAGAGGTTTTGTCCAGCATTGCAGTCCAGCAGAGACTAATGATGTTGGTGACGAAATTATTGTCCTAAATGCTGTTTATAGATAATAAATGATGAATAGTCAGATTATCCACTCGTAAACACAAGTGCGTTTGCCCAGTATCCAAAGATCGCACATGCTTTGATTCCAGTACCTATAGGAATAAAAGTATTTTACAGCCCCTTCCAGTAAATTGATTCTATTTTTCAATATTGGAAATTACATCGAGACATTTAGTTATTCATTACAAATTGTATTATTTGTACAAAATAATTTTATATTATTTCCAAGTCTATAGATATTTAATATTAAGTAATTATAGAAAGAAGTTTTACTTCGATTCACGCAGTTAAAGTAAATAATGATGTTGTGTAAGAAAACAACGGCTGTTTAATTTCAAAACCTACTAAGTGTCCCTTTTGAAAAATATGTGTTTTTGTTTTATTCCACAGAATTACATTTAGAGAACTTCAAATAAATGCTCACACGCAGAATTAGAACTACAAAAAAACCTAGCAATAGCAAATCGATGTTTATACTACTTTTGGGGTCAAAATTGTTTAGTAATCGTACCAGATTTAAGTTTTTCTCCTCTCCTTGAAACATAGGGAATAGTGCCAACCTTCTTGTTTGAAATTGATTTAGATTTTGAGTCCCCTGTTCCATTTGCTTATGTGTGTAAAAGGTGCAAGCGTCGCTGTTTTGCAAGATACTTGATTTCACCAGCCTAGTGGGGCTGACCTGTGACGCAAAGTTCGTAAGCGTGGTCTATGAACGTGAATTATTTTAGAATACATTAGCAGAGGAATTTTGGCTTTTGCAAAAAAAAATTATTAACAAGCGTTGGGAATAGGTTCTTCCACACGAGGCTTTGGGAATGTAACATGGAAGCTACAATCTGTTATTTTGGTATGCTTTTATAGATACGTACGTACTCGTATCTTGATGGTAATATCTACAACTACAACTTAGGTCTTATACACTGTGCCTACTGTTACAAGCTTTTTGAAATAAGCGTTTATTATTATTATTTTATTTTCCAGGTGTTAAGTTGCAATATAACGAATTGTTTGTAATATAGACCGGTGGTGTCTATAAAAGGTCTATAAAAGGTCACCCTGGTTGTAATAAGCTAAGATCACACTGAAAAACATTATAATAATCATTTGATAATCTCACTGTTGGTGTTGGTATCATTGATTTTTTAACGAAGCTTAAATTGTGCGAGCAAAGAGAGCTTTGAATTAACTCGCTCTGCGGAAAAAAAACCTCAGTTTCACCAACAACTTAGGTCTTAGGCACAGTGTAGTGCCTACTGTTACTACTCAGACTTTTTGAAATAAGCGTTTATTATTATTATCATTCCCAGGTGCTTAGTTGTAACATAACAAATAGTTTGTAATAATTCCAGTGGTGACGGGCGGCACGGACGGCATCGGCAAGCAGTACGCGCTGGAGCTGGCGCGGCGCGGCCTCAACGTGGTCCTCATCAGCCGGAACGCGGACAAACTGAAGGCCACCGCTGATCAAATAGGTGACCACCTTTCCTGGAATCTTAGTTTGAAAACTGACAAAAGTAAATAAATACATTTATTTATTCTTTGAGACTTCAGACGTCTATATCAGTCCTTCGCATGGACATAGGTCTCTCCTAATGAGCACCATAGATGGTTATCATTTGGGGGTTATTGCCCATAATCCTCTTTGAAAACTTAGTAGGTATAGGTACTAAGTCTTCAAAGAATAAATAAATGTTTTTTTGGTTATTTTAAACATTAGTACGTAGGATACAGTAAAGAAAAGAAAATAACATGAATAACAAACTCTAGGTCTACAACTACTTATTTTATAATTTGGTACCTACTACGTATATCATCAGTAGGTACCTGAACTTTAGCAATTGAGGAAGATAACAGAAGGCGTCGCGTCGGACCGCGCAAAAAAAACAGCCGATCCGTTCTTTCGATGACCTTAGTATGAAAATGATTCTGACATTTATTTCTTAGAGATCCGAAAGGTTGGTGACGCGCCGGAAGCGAACCGGAAGTTACTTACTGGAAAGGTGGTTCGGTTCGTGTTGCTTCCGTAACCTTCGCTCGTCTCATAAAGTAGATGTCCAGCATCCTTAATAATTGTCATCCTCGTAATACATAATTACTATAAAGGCCATGTTTACGACGTTGCCATAACGATGTTTGGCGAGGATCCCAAAAGCACTGATCTATTATGCCAATTTTTATCACGAAAAGTACGTGCGAAGCTGCGTGCAGAAGCTAGTGGTTAGTAAATAATTAATTGCGCTGATCATTGGTAACCTTGGTAATAGATATTGACTTGCAAAAGACTCGCGGTGTGAAACCTTGTCGATTCGATACGCCCATCAATACACTGCCCGCCCATGGCCTAGGCCATACAACGTCGAGAAGCCCAATAAAAGTACCTAGTGCTCTTTGCATCCAGATTATATTGATTCAAGCTATGAAGGTACAAAATTCGTACCTTTTGGTTACATTCGTACTACGAATTCGTACTGCGGGCTCAATCTATTGTTTTTACCTATACGTTATAATGTAAGAGGTTTCTTTACAATATTGGACGACCTCTGTGGCGCGGTGGGCGAAGGTCCGCCTGCGACGCAGGAGGATGCGGGTTCGATTCCCGCCTCGGGACAAATATTAGTACGATCTGCAGATATTTGTTCAGGGCGTTCTGGTCGTTTTCTATGTATAATAAAAAATATACATCTATGTAATAATATTATATTATGTATATCAGTCATTACATCATACATCATTATCAGTCACATAACACAAGCTCTGCTTAGCTTGGGGCTAGATGATGCTGTGTGGATTGTCCCGCATTATTTATTTTATTTATTTATTATAAATAAGGTACCTATAGGTATTTTAGGTTTCTAGTAAATGACTATGAAAACTTCACAGTTCCATAAAATGGCTTGTAAGTGGTGACCTAAACGCGTTATGAAAATTATGGGTTTTGCAGCGAGATATGAATGGCTTGTCAGGGTCGCAGGTAGGTAATAAAATATATTAAGAATAGATTCTGTTTTTATTTAAGCCAAAGATCCTAGTAGCCTACGTTGTCCGTATTCTTCTGTGAATACTACAGGGTGATTGGAAGGTGGGTGCAAAGCTGGCGGGCGAAGGTAGTGTGGACTATTTGGAACCATTTTAGCCATAGTTGTCTTAGACGAAGTCTGACTATTTCTTTCTGAAAGAATAAATCAAAATAGATAAATGTTGGTGGAGATGACGTGATACATGCAAAACCGATTTATAAACCTTTTCGAAGTGTATCTTCAACAGCAAATAGACTTTTGATGATGACCAATGGACTGTATTTATTCTTACCTATTTATTGATATAGGTAATCGTACAGTCCACACACATAAATTATTTGTGTGCACATAACACAAGCGGCGCACGGTTTGTTCCCAACGTGCGACGACGACGTTACGTTAGCGTTACGTAAGTTCGTTTGTATAAAGAGGTGTTGCGACGGAGACCCTACGCAGACACTCACCTTTTTAGGACGGTTTGTGAGCGTTCTTCGGTATGCCAAATATATTGCAATCATTAGCGGCGATGCTGTTTCGGTTGATAGGTTTCGGCAGCTCTATGGTTTCCAGTGAAATACTGGTGACAAACAGGAACTGGGTGAAGTAAACGCAAGTGTTGCTCATGAATCAAGAAGCTATTATATATAACTAATCATAAAACTTTCTAACTGTTCCTAGGTACAGTAAGAAAGGTACAACTGAAATGCTTTCGTATGCCTCAGTTTGTTGCGTGGGATTTTCTTAATAATTATTATGTATTCCTTTAGCCAACATTTTCAAACATAATATTGATTGCTAAGGGACTTATTTCTCGGTACACAATGAAAGTCCATATTATAGTGCTTCAGTAAATATTTGCCTTTTAATAATAAATAACCATCTGTCTGCTTGACTTATTGATTCTTGGTTTTGATCTTATTGACTCAGCAAATTTATTGTTTTCGTTTCGCTCTGTGTGTTTGCTCACAACACTTGTGGACGTAGACGTAGACTAGTCAATATGGATCTTACTCTGAGTAAAATAGCATTTGATGTTTTTCTACTAATTTCAATTACATTTTTATAAAAATAATGATTACAAAATCATAAAGATTAGGAAACTGCTACCTTATGTACAGACAGAAGCATTAATTGGTAACCCCCTCACAGAATATGTCATAGTTATCATTCAGTAGCATGTAGGTTCAAACCCGTGAAGATTTATATATTCATTTTAATTTACATTATTTTTTATTTTTGTTTTTTTATAAAGTTTGTTTAATTGTTTAAATAAAAAACAAATGTTTTTTTCAACACCTACATTTCTTTTATCAGGAGTAACGATACTGAAATTTCGAGCCTGTATCACATGTAACTATGGTGTAGTGGTTAGTGTAACCGAGATTCTGTCACCGCACATCGTAATGATCGTCATCGAATCCTTGCAGTGGATGTTTTTGTTTTTTAACTACTACTTAATTTTAGTAATGTAATGACATTTATTTATGTGTAATAGTGAAGTTTTTGTCTATTAGTATGAATTTGAAGTAATTGATAAAATAAAACAATAATAATAATTTCAGGTAAACAATTACGTTTATTTTTTTCAAAAATTTGACTACACAAACAACTACACAAAAAATTTAATTAATGTTTTATTTTATTATTTAGCCTACTTACAAATAGCTTCCTATCCTGAAAAATAATATTCCATTTTCGATTTAGTGCTCGAGAATACACATGTTTTCATTAGATTTTCGTTTACTTTGCTAATCTAATGAATTAAACAATTTGGATCTCGTGTAAATCATGGAATACTAAATAATCAGGTAGTTTTGAAAATAAATGAGGTCAAATGGAGTTTTTCTGACAATGTTAAAAGGTAAAATTACATTAGGGTTTAGTAGGTAGTGATATTTATCGTCCTTTATATTTAGTGATACTTATCGCTTAATAGCTTAAGGGCTAACGGATCGGATCTCAATTTAAAACCATTTGACCCCACATATTTTCTATCGGATTTAGGTCCGAACTTTTAGATGTCCAAGAAATAACAGTAATGCCTTGTAGAGATGAACCACCCGCGAAAGATGCACTGCACAATTATCATGGACAAAATAAATTTGGGCTTCTGGATACGCGATCCGCGTAGTAACCTTCAACACTTTCAAGCTCGTCATTCATGCGCCCAGTTATTTTTACTATTTCTCCAGGACCCATAGAGGATATCCATCTCCAAAACCTAAAAAGAAAAAAAAAAGCCAACTGTTATAATGTTAATTTAGTTCGTGTAAATACTAACTTGTTAAAAATATCATTATTATGATGAAATAATCATAGATGAAACAACATGAGAATTATCAGTATTATCACTTACCTAAAGTTATCATGCCCTACGATGGAGTTCAGCAGACAGTCCTATTTTTGCTGCTCGATAATTGTGTAAGTATACTTATCAGCTGCATGCAAATGCCTTCTGTTGATGTTGATATCAAATATTGTTGAGCAGTAGAACGAGTGGATGCAAAAGGCGAACTAGTCTGAATGTCAACAATCTTTCAACAATATTATTGTGGCGACTTCACTGATTTGTAATACACTCCTGTTATTTATCTGCCATTGCTTCTTACATTCACATCCCCACATTACACTTAAGCGCACGGTTTTTATCTGTAAGACAACAAATCCATACTTAAATGAAGTTAAAGATAACAAGGTTTTACTAAAAAAATATGTATTTGTTTCGTAATGATTATGACACAAGAATAATAAGTTGATAACTTACCGTAATTCAAAGCTAACGAGCAATCTCCTGATTACTCATTTGCTGTTCGAATAGCACCGCGATCTTAGTTCTCACAAAATTCTTAATTTGCATAATTTCCTTCAATATTCTTCAATTCATTTATGATTCAAACCAGTAAGTCAAGACTAGAATTGAGTATGGCTAGTGAGTGACCTTTTCATTATTCACCAAGATTATATTTAAATCTACCCTCAAATACTTCTTTTTTTTCTTATCCAGTGTAAAGAGATCTCATAAATAAAAATCCGCTGTCGAACACTAATAACATAAAATTTCGACGCTCTGATAACTGGTTCGTTGGTTTAGTTGGTTGGTGCGTGCATTACTTGTCATGTGAGCGATTGGATGTCTGGTTCGATTCCCACTGGGTGTTACGTTTTTGTTTCTTAGTATTTGAGTAAAAGATTTGTAAATCGTACAGTGATTTGCAATGTAAACTTTAGCTATTAGGGGGGTTACCAATTAATGCTTCTGTCTGTACCTTGTAGTCCATGAGATTCAAAACTTGAAAGTTCAATATTTTATCGGGCTTTTGATCTTCTTTTAGATGAAATCAAATTACAGACGGTTCTATAAACTGCTTTAACAAATTCAACTCCACAACACGATTCCGAGAAAACGATTTCACAGTCTCTGCATCCCTCTGTTGACCACATAACGGGCACACCATTGCGTCAATTTGAAAATATAACAAAATCTCTATTAACTAAGATATTTACTATTAAAAAATATCGTTATTTACAATTAAAACAATTTAGCAAACAGCAGACTGATGCAAACAATCTTCAGGTAGCTCAACTGATCCAAATAAACTAGAAATGTACAATCTCAATAAATCAAATACAAATACAATTATAATTTATTTACCAGAATATCGATTACAGAAGACTTAATGCTTCATTTATATATAGCTACTTAATAATTACAGATTGTGGTTACGTTGTGGTTTTAGATGTAAACATTGTTACCCATGGTCCCCGCACTAGGCTATGCCTGTTTCCCGGGAAAAGAAATGAAAGTGAAGATTCTCTTGCAGAGAAGGAGCACAGCGTCAAGACTAAGACGGTGGTAGCAGACTTCAGCAGCGGCGCGGAGGTGTACGCGCACATAGAGCAGGAGCTCCAAGACCTGCCCATAGGGATATTGGGTGAGTGGTGCCGAGACATCTCCAACTCAGCCCGTGTCTTGGTCGACTATAAGGAAATCAAAAGAGGAAGGGCGGCATAGCGTCAATATCTCCATTGTTTGGGGTTGTTCTGTCCAGCTGTGGACGTATGTGTGCTGATTATAGTTATAGGAGATTCAAATTCAACTGATAAGTACATGTAGATCTTATATTTCGACAGGGAATCTAACCGATTTGTTTTTTTTACGTTATCTTTTTGCATAAACAGAGATGTTTGCTGACATTTGTTAAGAAATCAATTACTGAAACTGAAAGGTAAATTTTACTTTGAATACCAAGGTACTCTACTTGATACTTACTATAAGCATACATGTGAAAATGTTGTATAATCCTTTGTAACTGTTGGGTATTAAAGTGGGGTTTATTCCCGAGTTAACATCTATTCGTAATGAACTTTGTATTTGTAAGCTTTATAAACAATTGCCGTAAAAAAGTACAAATTAATGTAGTTTTATTTTCTCTTAAAGAATAATGGGCTAAATTATTCCTTTCTCCACGCTTCTCTAGCTCTCATGGTTTCTTATAGCCATCTACTGCCATCTCAAAAAGCCTCTGTATACTTCATCAAATGTTATAATGTAAAACTCCATCGAATCACCAACCACACAAGGGTTTACCCGTAGGGTTTTGAAATACGATCATAAATTGGCTTTTCCTCATTCAATATAATTAAAGTTCCACTCTACATTCTTCTTCCAGTAAACAACGTGGGCGTTCAGTACGACTACCCGATGCCGTTGAGCGAGCTTCCTCCCTCCAAGTCCTGGGAGATCATCAACGTCAACGTGGGCGCTGTCACCTGCATGAGCCGGATGCTGCTGCCGGGCATGGTGGCCAGGGGGAAGGGAGCTCTCGTCAACATGTCTTCGGGGTCGGAGCTACAGCCGCTGCCGTTGATGACTGTTTATGCTGCTACTAAGGTATGCGCTATGGCGCTCATTAGGGGAGGCCTATGTCCAGCTGTGGACTAATGTGGACTGATGATGATGATGATGAAGGTATGCGAAGTACAGTACATGACAGAAAACTTGGCGACATATTTTAACTTAAATTTCACTACAACAGAGGATTTCATCATAATTTTTTTGCAGAAACCTTTATGAAAAACATTGAATTGGAAAATATTGCAACTCAATGTCTGTCACAGATAAATGAAGATAAAAATAATTCAGATTAATTGGAAAACCTTGTGTTTGAAGCCGGTTTATAAAGAAGGCAACAGTCTTTCACACGAAAGAGCAAGGTCAGAAAGCCTATTGCGTTACTGTTTTAGTAGGCTCGGAAGAATAAGAATTTCGAAATACTCGATCAATCAACTACTGCTAATCAACCCAAACCTATTAAATAAGATATTAATACTAAAATTATGTTGAGGAGAATATTTAATGTATAATGGAATCGATATTGTTTGCTGACGTAATTTTGACCTTTGAAAATATTTTAAGGTTAGTTAACTTTTTACTTAAGTACATTGATGTGACCTCGAGCAAAATTAAGCAATAGCTAGGTGATAATAATGCAACTGATGAACAGTGTTCATAGACAAAAGTTTCATTTAATTACTTATTATTTCTTGTTAACAGAATATTTTAAGAGCGATTACGGCTTAAGTAAGCGATGTGTAAATCTCAACAAACTATTGACTTTGCCAATGCAATGACTTAATGTTAATTAGTTGTTAACTTTGCCACATGATTTTTTCGTTTAGGCAACATAATAAGAAACTAGAATAAGATCAAGATCAGACTTTATAATTTATATTCTTCTAGTGGAGTGTGAGCGGAGCGAGTCTATAGGATTAGAAGGTAGTGATTTGTACAATTTTAACCTAATGAATCCGGATTTTTTGGGCGCACTATTTGGTTTATTAGTCATTTGTGACTAAACAGGACTGACATAACAATGACTCAAAGACTCATAAGTAAATAATATAAAAAGAAGTAAAAAATCGTGAATAAATTGAATTCAATGTCTGTAACTGTCACTGCTTTCTAAAGCATAATAAGCACACACTCATCGGAAAAAGTAGTTTTACATATTATTTATGAATTCTTTTATAGCCGGTGGATCTTTTATCTGAACCCGATATCGCCTGATGGAAAGTGAAAATGTGGCCGAAGGTCGCAAAGGTCTAGACGACTCTAGAGTTCACTCACAAACATCCACACATCCTAAACATGAATAAGCTAACAGTCAGATTCTATCTAGCGTAAAGCTCAAATAACTCGACCCCTGTGGCGCGGTGGGTGAAGATCCGCCTGCTACACAGGAAGTTGCGGGTTCCCGCCTCGGAACAAGTATTTGTACGATCTGCAGATCAGGGTGTTCTGGACGTTTTCTATGTATACTAAAAATATCTTGATATTTAATAATATTGTATTATGTGTATCAGTCATCTAGTACCCATAACACAAGCTCTGCTTAGCTTTGGAGTAGATGATGCTGTGGGTTATCCGGCATTTTTAATAAGTGTACCTTATAGATAGATAGATAAAATATTATTTAATTTTATTTATTTTAACTTCCAGGCCTATGTGAAAGCCTTCACGCTAGCAGTCCGCGAGGAGTACTCCAGCCAAGGCATCCACGTCCAGCACGTGGCGCCGCTGTTCGTCTCCACCAAGATGAACGCCTTCTCCGACAAGCTGCTGCGAGGGAACGTGCTGGTGCCTGACGCAGCCACCTATGCCAAGTATGCCGTGAAAATGCTGGGGAGGGTCTCCAATACTTCTGGTTATTGGTTGCATGGGATACAGGTACGTTACTTCTTCCACTAGTGGATTTTAAATTTAAGGGAAGAGATAATCAATAACACTTTGTTTCTTATTATTATATATATATTATTATTTATTTATTGAAGTTTGACTTGTCTAAATTCTTATTTAGTAAGCCTAAAGAAATAAAGATACCTACTTATTGAACACTGAAAACTTGAAAAATGGTTTTCTTTGTAATTTGGGTATGTACATAAATTCATAAGCGCAGCTGTCTGCGCCAAATAACTAGACTTTTTATATATTTAGCTTTTTATATTATGTTTACTATAATGACTGTTAATAATGATGAATGACAGTTAATAAATAAATAAATAAATAAGAATCAGAAATTCAACCCAACTATAAGTTTGATGAAGCACACGTGATGGCCGTGTGGTGCCGGCATATAATTTCACCACCCCGACACTTCCCATGGGTGTCGTAAGGGGCGACTAAGGGAAACACACCGGGGGGCGGGCAGCAGCACCCGTACTGCGATCCCCAACCCGCATGCCCAGCGTGGGGATTATGGGCAATAACCCCCAAATGATCAATCATGCCATCTATGGCGCTCATTGGGGGAGGCCTAGAGGTCCAGCAGTGGACTGTTATTGGCTGATGATGATGATGATAAGTTTGGTTAAAAAAATACTTTGGAATGGTTACTTATACAAATTTAGATACATACGAGTAGTTATTATTGTCTAGCTTAGAACGAGGTGCCTAGTGAAGTTCTACTTGTGTCGTGACGGAGCGTTGTAGATTTATTTTCGTGAATAAATCAAGTGGTTACTATTTTGTTTTGCAGACTTTCTTCGTAAAGCTGCCGCCGGTGTGGATCCGCACCAAGATCGGGGCGCACCTGAACCAGCAGTTCCGCGAGGAATACTTTCAGAACGCCAAGGTCAAGACTCAATGATCTCAACACAACGTACAATACTTTGTAGTTATTCTGTGAGACAATCATTAAGTTTCCCATAATGTGACAGATAACCGGGGTTAGACCCAATACCTGATGTTCAACAAAAGCTCAGTTTCTTCGGTTTATTTTAATGCTTAATGTTTGCAAACTATAATGTAGGAAATAACTTCAAACTGTTTTGTAACTTGTTGGTTTAAATGTCTAAGGTTGAATAAATAATAAGTTGGTATTTAGCCTAAATACTAAATATTAATGTATATTACATAATGTGTGTGTAATAACTTCTTCAAAGGGCTACTTTAGGGCTAAGTATTATGTTTCGTGATTTGACCTAGGCCTAGACCTATAATGCAGGTTTAGTAATTAAATAAGGAAGGTGATATGGTAGGTACAATTGGAATGTACAAATATACAAGTCAGTTAGGTATACTTAATCTTATGTAATCTTCTTTTGGGTTTCTCTACTGTGAACTTTGTGATATTTTTTTAAATAATTTTTGTACCTACAATATACGTAATAATAATATTGTTTTGTTTTATTAATACCTTAATTAGTTTTATAGTGTTAAGACCGTTTTCTTTTTGTTTTTTTATGACCGGAAAAACCAAGAATATTGTAGGTCTCACTCAGTTAAACGCACTGCTGGTGATAGAGATATCAATTTGTCTGGATTAGATACGGACGGCGCAGCATGTCCTTGTGGCGATCGACGGGGAAGACCAGCCAGAGCTATAATTGAGATAATGAATACGAATTATTGCAAATTATTATAGACCTCATCAATTTCGATGACGGGTTGATATTACGGATTCCTTTTTCTGTTATGTTATGAGCTGTTATATGGGTCGCCTGATCTAACTAACTAAGTGAACAGTGAATCAAAGTGATTACTTTATTTCCCATTTTTATTTCTTATTCAATTTGTATTTTGTGACGTGTCCAAGAGTCCTGTAAGGTCTAAAGGAAATAAAGCACTTTGATTTGATTTGAACTTGATCTAGCGAGTCTTTAGATATGCCAGAGGGTATGCGGAGACCAGTGAGGTGTAAGTACTGTAATAGTAATGGCGGAGACACGGCGCGGCGGTCAGCATCTGCGTGCGGTACAAGGATGCTCAAACGACACCTCACCGCATGAAGAGCTGGGAGGAGCTTCCTTCCCGAAGGTAACATTGGCGATCTATTCTCTACACCAGCATTAAAGCATTCGAGGAAAACCGCCTCGAGACAATACACTTCTTGATCTTTCTATTATTTCTGCCATGCCCAGCTAAGCCATCACCAAAAGGCAACGAATGCTGGCAATACCACTTTGGATGGCGATGCTATTCACTGACCGAAACCAAAAAGCAGCAATCCGACCACCATTGGACTAAAAGGATGGGTTCTTTGTAGCTTCAACGGTTAACGTACCTGCTGTTACAGCCCCGTCAAAAATTCCCACCCTGTATGCCGGTCACTGTCGGAAAAGTGCATCAGTCTCGAGATCGTTTTCCCTCGTTGTGATAAGGTTCAAATACCTTTATACAATGTTGAGTTTTTGATCTTAGCATCAAAATTGGCCTATGATAAAGCAGCCTACGTTCCACTTTGATCCAAAGAGAATGAAACTACTACTTTCCGCTTTGATATTTTTCTGTCAGCATCGATAAAGAAGTCAAGTTATTTCTGACAGTTTACTTGCGAAACTTGAACTTGAAATTGCATAGAGAATTGCATTTATTTACTCAATGAATTTTCTGAGAATGAATTACACAATGAATATTGATTTGACTATGATATTGACTTGATTTTCTACGATTAATTGGCGAATCACTATATTATATTGGATGCGATTCCGCCTACCTAGTTGTGGATAAAGTGCCGTGGTCTGTTGATCAATAATGGAGGCGGGAGCCAACATGGCGGCAAATCACATATAGTGATTATCAGGGACGCTATTCCGCCTACGTACCCAGTTGTGAATAGAGTGCCGTGGTCAGTAGATCAACAATGGAGGCAGGAGGCAGCATAGCGGAGCTGATGCAGCGGCGCCACAGCAGCCGCGCGGGCCCGGCGGACCAGCTCCGGGAGGACAGGCTCAGCGCGCTGCAGGACATGGACTCCGAGTACGGGGCTGCGACCTTGGAAGAGGTTGGACATTTATGCGGGTAGCTGACTTTGTTGACGGGAATATGTAGCTGGTTTGCCAGCTTTCTATGTTGTAGTAGATTCGTTTTGTAGGTAGGGCTTGCATGTTCTAATTTTAAATAATTAAAAATGCTGGACTAACCGCATGGCATCATCTAGCACCAGCTAAGCAAAGCTTGTGTTATGGTACGTATGGCTGATATACTTAATACAAAATATTACACACACAGACATTTTTATTATAATAGAAATATACTACATAGAATATGGCCAGAACAGCGAGAATTAATGTCTGCAGACAAATATTTTGTCCCAAGGCTGGAATCGCACCTCTTGCGTTGCAAGCGAACCTTCGCCCAAAGCGCCTAAAGAGGCCGTCACTACTTTACACAATTTCCTACCAGTAGGCACATTTTCCAGGGGCTTCGCTTCGCACACATCTATACTAATATTATAAAGAGGAAAGATTAGTCAGACAGCAGAACTTGTCCACAGCGCGAGTACCCCATGTGGTGGTCAACTGATATGCTAATGGGGCAGCTCCGTGTTCTCCCCGAGAATATCTTGTGGAACATCTTGATGTGCTTGGCGGTGCTGGCTGCGCTGGTGTGGGCCATCGTCGGCTACTGGGACCTCGGGCTGGACCTCGTCTACAACGCCTTCTACGCCCTGCACGTCGTCGCTTTGTGCTATAACTATCTTAAACAAGGAACTGCTGTACATTTTTGCACTGTAGGTGAGTTTATATTTCATTATCGAGAAGTAATAGGATATTAATGTATAGTACATACATATTGAGAAATTTTGTATTGCTCAATTAAATCTATAGAAAAGGGTAGAAATGTTAGAATAAAAACTTAACAACTAAAAAACTAAGCGACCTCACCTCAAGAACGGTCTCTCTCTACCAAACCACCATGAATGGATAGGTATAGGTGGGGTACAAGGGGATATGTATGTTTAGTACACAGAGACTTATATCTGTCTCACAGTCTCATCGGTATTAAAAAGAGTAAAGATTGAGTAATAGTTTTGTTTAATAATTACTTTTGTCTTGAATAATAATGATGACAGTATATCAGACAAACACGCAAACACCGTGCCGGATACGCGTCCTTCAATTCTTTGAACATCGATTCAGACGTGTATCATTTCCAAAGGCACCGCGTGAGTGAATGCGTGCTGACAGTCTATTCATTACTTCGCGGTGTTGATATAAACGTTAAGCTAGTCTAAAATATTATAAACAGGACCTGAAACTTTCCTTATTTATTTTTCTAGCCTATTTCCTGGTGGATTTGATTTCGTTCGCGCACTTCGCCAACCCAACGACCTATTTCAGGCTGGTGTGCTACTATGTGCGCCTCCATCGGCCTTTCAGATACCTCTGTGAGTGACATATTAAACCAAAATATTCTTAATAATGGTCAAACATATTATTTAATTTAAGATCTCTATGTATGTATTTATATTTATTTGAAGGAAAACCATAGACTTATAAATTGAAGCAAATTGATAAAGACAAAAAACGATTCTTCTAGAATTGTTGTCTTACATGTTGAAAGTTTTCACGGGTCGATAATAGAATAGTAATAGTTAAAATAACTATGAACATGAACAGTCTACATGCATCTTCTTTCAATTTTATTAAACATTTGTTATAATTATAATTCACATTTTTTTAACTAATAATTTTATATCTTCATTATTATCATTGGTAGGTACCAAAAAATACTGTTTAACACTGTCATTACGGCGACCAAAAAAAAATTATTTCTTCTGAACATATAGGGAACTCAGACAGAGTCAGACTAGGCTTCTGAGTAGCAATTTACATAACAATGCTGCATCTTGAAGTCATAGACAGAAAACGTTGCCGATAACATTAACCCCTCCTTCCTCCATGAAAAAATTATAGCATGGAAAGCACAGCAGATATACAGCAACATGAAACAGCACCAACCACAAAAAGCACCAATCACATCTAATCTCGTCCTTTCAATCATCGTATAATTTACTAAAAAATTAACTATTTTCCTAATTTGAAATTACAGACGTGTCCATGAGTCTTGTAACATCTAAATGAAACAAAACTTTTAATTTGTTTTAATCAGTACTCGGCAGCAGAGGCATCTCCTAAGGGAACGTTTGTTACAGTCGCCGTGGCTGACTTCAACCTGAAAGGCAGCGTGTGGGGCACCACGGCCAAGTTCAGCTATGTGTTCATAGTGCTGCGTATCACGTGGGCCTTCATCTGGCTCAACTTGGACGAGGTCAGTCTTTTCAAGTGTTTCGGCGCGCTCAGAAGCAAGTGCACCTTCAAAACTAGCCCATGACCAAAGGGTTCCTCCCTGTCTTCTGGCCAAGCTAGATTCCTTGCCTCTTTTCATCCTTTCCTTGAGATCTTATTTTGCATCGTACATCTGATCCTGTGACCACGATCGTTGCAACGCGGTTGAAACGTAGAGGAGAATAAAATAAAAGGTTCGCGATCAATAATAATAAACCCTTACCTCCAAGCCTATATCCTATATTCATCTGATCAAATATCATGATCCTAACTTTCCTAGCTTTAGACTTTTCTCTCCTCTTAAGTCCTTTGGTGAGCGGAAATCAACGGAAATGTGAATTTTGTTTTGCCTTTTTAATTTTTTTTGTGGTATTGAATTCTACAGTTGCAAAATATAGACACACTGGCAGAGAGGACCCTGCCTGAGTTGGAACAGAAGCTGAATCTGCGCAAGGGAGATGCGGAGAATGGACGGTTGAGCTCATTTCTTGGCGCGCTCTATCTCGTCAACAAGATGTTCATACCTATTGGGTTAGTCCTCTCAAGATCAAGTCAAGGCTAGGATAGAATTTTAAAACAGACCTCTGTTCAGGTCTGTTTCACTAATCAAAGATACATTAAACTTCACAGACCGTCTGTAGCCCCAAAGAGTGACATCGAGCGCATCGCCTGCCTCATTATCATGCTGTCGGGCAGTCTCGCGGTGACAGGCATCGCTATCGCCTCGCTGTCTCTCGTCATCGCGCTGTACATGCGGCCCGAGGAGACCTTTCGCGCGCGGTATCGGCTCATCATCAAAGATATGGTAGGTGTCATCGAGGGTATCGCCTGGCCTTACAGAGTGACATCGAGTGCATTCCCTGACTCTATGAAGTGACAAAGAGAGCATCGCGCAGGCCACAAAGTGCCCACCACAGTGTTGTGCTGTGCAAGGAAACCACTTGTGATTGTGCTGTCCAAGGAATATATAGCACTATGTCATTTTCTGTCATCAGAAACAGAACCACATTCCAGCTGTGAAGATCGAGAGAGTGAAGACGTTCTATAGTATGTTCTGGAAGAACCAGAAGGCGGTTTCGGCAACGGCACTGCTTCCCACCTTCCCACCGACGCTACCCACCACTATCTATATGGATATTTTCTTTGAGGCCACGCAAAAGGTGTTTTTTTCAGTAGTTTTATTTCATTTCATTTATTATTTATTAGTGATGAAAAGTCACTGACAATAGAGTCACACGCAAGCTACGAAACCCGAAAATTCCAGCCAGTTTATTGAATTTGATACATTTACATTTTATTTCACTGCCTGTAAACCGACAGACAGATGTTTCTGCGTCACGTAGCATAGCTCTGCACGTCTGCACCTTATAAAGATTTATCCTCGTTGATTGGCTTTTTGAAGTAAAATATAAATAAAATCGAAATAAATAGGAAAGAGCTTTATTTTCCAAACGATCAAATTCATTAATTCTCCTATTTAATAATGTATTATTAATATTAATTATTAATATAGGGCATTTATACATATTACCTTGTTTTTTTTTTCTTTACGTTTCCATCGCGTTGCAACGATTATGGTCTCGGGGCAATTGTATGTTCTGCGAGTAAGAGCCAATAATTGACGGCAGTATCCACGGCTCCCTCAAGTCTTCAGAATCAGAAAATATGTCATTTACATACAAGTACTATACTGACCGTGACCGAATGCAGTGCAGTCGGTACACGACCTGAACATGGCTATGTCCATCCTCTAGCTAGATGTTCAGGGTCACACAGAGCATGAGCTCTGTTAGTGTGTGATGTTGATGACACTAAATGGTGCGGATGATGGTGTGATGCGGCGTTCTGGTGTCTATCTTCGTGAGTGGGTTTTCGGTAAACACTAAACACTGTGCGCTAATTAACCGTCTTGTCACTCTGACATTAAAAAGACCAAGGACCTGCCTCCAACCGGATGTATTATTAATTTAATTATGCCTGTGGCGGTGAAAGCCTTATGTTCGTGTTTCTAATTATTTACTTTCGGTTATGAGTCGCGGGATACCATTTATTATAATAATTAATGTCAAAAAATCTATAATATAAATATATTACTATAGTTTTCTCTTTCAGTCGAAAATCCTCAAGGATTTGTCGTATCCATTCCTGTCAGAGCTTGCGAAGAATATGGAGACGATCCACTACATCCCCGGAGACGCCATCATCAAGCGCGATTCCGAAAGAAACGCTATCATTTACATCACCAATGGAGAGGTTGAAGTGAGTCACGTCACGTTAGATATTTACACAACACGTAGCCATTAGCTTTCTTGCCTCACCAAGACAGACTTCCCTTGCTTACACCAACATTTTATGTAACAGTTTCGGAGAATGTTGTATTTCGATGTGGCTGCTCGTTCGGTTGAGAAGTGAATGCGTGCCTTCTCAGATGGTGACCCCTGAAGACGATCTGACAGGAATCTTGCGCCTCTCGAAAGGCACGATACTAACCCCTTGCGGAGTGGCCACGGCCAGCGGGCTAGGGCGCGCGCACCTCGAAGTCAGGGCGGTCACATTCTGCACCGCCCACGTGTTACGATCCAGAAAGCTCTGGAAGATCGCAGTCAAGTATGGGAAAAATGATGAGTCGACTGCCATGATATTGGACGGTTTTTACGTAAGTTTACGAAATAAATTATCATAAAAGATAAAAACTTATTATAGTTTATGGAATATTTATTATATGTTGTGAAAAGTGATTGAATGACCGCTCTTTTATTCGTGGGATTTTACAGGACCACATTGAAAAAGTGAAACAAAACCATAAAGCAAAGAAACAGGTTTCTAACGAGAAAGCCGGGTAAGTTTGTGAAAAAAAAAATTGCCAGTATTTTCCCTTATGTGCATAGTACCTAGTTAGGTACTTAATCAAAAGCCTTATGGTGCAGGTACAAAAGCAGCATCCTACATTTCAAACGTTGCCTGGTGGCTCTGAAAGAGGCCAAGAACATGGACGGAACAATGTTGATGCCACGGACTGACTACTTTATGAACATAGCTGGCGCTTACGTTTTGAGGAATGTAAGTCACTCGACTTCAGCTCGGAGACGGTTGCTGTAATTTGTCTAACCTTCACTTGCAAACACGATACTTGGAGAGTCTTTAGATTCGTGTGTTGTTAGCTTTGTACGCCATCGTCCAGGACACTTTTGCCGGGAAAGGTCAAAAGCCTTTCCCGGCAAAAAGTGTCCTGGACAATTGGATATTTGAGAATCCTTTTCATTTCCCCTTTCATATTTTGTGTTGCAGTGCTCGGACGCGACTCTGACGGACGAGTCGGATGCCATCTGCCTTCGGTCGACATTCCCCTGCATCCTGCGGCCCGCTTCTTCCTTGATATTCGCTTGGAACTTGATCGTTACTTTCATTATTTTTATCGTTTGTTTGGTAAGATACAGTTTGTTATTGCTCAACAATATTCTATGGTTGAGATTTTTTATATTTTTGTAAAGCTTAAAATTAAAACAATAAAAAGGAAAGGTTTTTTTCAAACAACATAACTCAAACGTTTTGAAACGTTGTCTAGGTTTGTCAAACAAGTACTACTTTCGTAGTTGTAGGCTACAACTACAAAAGTACTTATATTACATAGCTAAGGTGACCTATGATAATTCTTCATGTCGGTCTTGCAGATCTACCCCTATTTCTTCGTGTTCAAAAAGTCGGTGCCTCTCGAGTTCCGGTTCTTCAACTATATGGTTACGTTTGTTTACTTCGTGGACCTGATAGTGTATCTGTCTACGGGGGAGAATGTGGAACAAGGTACTTTAACTCCGTGGGATCTTGGTCTACGTAATTAGCCTATCTTTGGCCAACTATTGCTGCGAATCTTCTCTTGGTCTATTATGCCATTTTTCTCAAATCCTGGATACCTATAACTTCTTAGGCGTTGCTAAGCTCGCGAGACAACGTAGGACTGTATACTTTAAAACCGGAGAAATGTATTAGGCAGAGCCAATTAAACTTCAGATATAAATGAGATCCTATTGGTTATGTCTGTGTGAATTGTCCAGCATAAGCTTAGTTCTGGTGGAAATAATAACTGATATGATTATTCCCAGGCGTGGCGATTTCCTTCATCAACACGGCGTCGCAGCAGATGATGAGCAAGTGGTTTGTCGTGGACGTGCTCGCCACTCTCCCCTTGTTCCAGTTCATCGGGACCGGACATTTCAGCGGGATCAACAAGCTCTTGAAAGTGGCGAAGGTGAAGAGGATCAAATCAAATCAAATCAAATAAATTATTTGATTTGATTTGAGGTGCTCACCTACTGGTTTTTTAGTCACACACAGCTATAATATTTTATCACAGTGTATCAAATCTTTTATTTTGGCGAAAAGAGTGAAACAAATCGATGACGTCAATTGTTAGAGTCTAGTGTAAAATACTTCGGTACAGTATAGTAGAAATCGCTCGGCAGAAGCCTCAGGACATACATAGCTGGCAATTTCTCCTAGATTTGATTGTTTCTGTTAACAAATTTGCAACTTAATTTTTGCATTTAAGAAGCCTACGAACATAATATCCGAATCTCAGGCGGCCGGCCCATGCATATTGGTTGCAGTTCAAACAGAGTCAAACAGAGCGCGCTATGAGCGGGAACGCTCGGCTACTATCAACTAAATAGCCTTGGCTGTGTGTGTACCAACTCGATACTAGGAATTTAGCATTTTTACAGTTCCGTACCCGAAGGATGAAAATGGAATTTGCTAAGCCTCCGTTCTGTTCTCTGTCCGCCCGTCTGTCAGAGGGCACTATCTAATGAACCGTAAAAAGTAGACAGTTGAAACTTTCACAGAACTTACTTAGCTTGTCACAATGACAACATTGCTAGTATATCTATACTATCTATCTATACTAATATTATAAAGAGGAAAGATTTGATTGTTTGTTTGTTTGTTTGAATTGAATAGGCTCCGAAACTACTGGACCGATATGAAAAATTCTTTCACCATGAGAATCCTAAATTTTTCGTGATGAACATAGACTATAAAATATTTTCAAAAAAATTAGGGATCCGCATGAAAAATTCATGATTAAACCGTGCGCTATATATTCAACCTCTATTATGGCTCCGCGCTGCTTGCTTTTTCTCGACGGCCAGTGTCAGTTATGAAGTGTCGAGGCAATGTCAAAAACCCCAATGCTGATAGAAAAGGTAAGGGACCCGTATAAAAACTGTGAAACCCATCGTGTTAGTGTGTATAATTTCTGAAATTTTTATTTAATACCCGTGCGAAGCCGGGGCGGACCGCTAGTAACTAATAAAATTAAAATAAAATCAAAGGGCCTTTATACAAAAACCGTGTATTTTTGGCTATTTTTGTAAAGGTTTTTTTTTCTTGAACCGCAATAGGTTGAGTGTTTAAACTTTAATTCACATCCTGTGTAAAAATTAATAATTCTAGACAATCCACACATTAGGTACGGTCTAGCTCCAAGCTTAGCAGAGCTTATGTTATGGGTACTAGATAACTGGTATACTGAATACAATAGATTACATAGATAGATATTTTAATATACTTATAAAAAGACCACAAACAGCCGGTACAAATATCTGCAGATCATACAGACATTTGTTCCGAGCAGGGAATCGATCCTCGTCATGTCTTCAGGCGTTCCGTGTCTTGAAAGAGTTGGAGAACGTGTTCGTGTACCGGAGCAACGTGGTCCGCTTCCTGTCCTACACCCTGCTGCTGATGGTTGCTTGCTACTTCATCGCGTCGCTCCAGCAAGGGATCATGTGCTTCCAGTTAGTTTTCCCTCTCGCTCTTCGATTATTCAAGTAAATAATAGAACAACTCATCGTCAAGACTATACTTTCGACTCAACCATCTCAGGGCCCTGTTCATCCTAGTCGTGACCTGAATCTGTTGTAACAGGTACGAGTATTGCATCGTGTCTAACTTCACGCACTCGCCGCACTGGGCCAACAAGCCGCTGGACGAGGAGACGGTCCAGCACCGCGTGACATTCAGCCTCTACTGGGCTATGGCCATGCTCATGTTCACATGTAAGGCATATTGTCATTTATCTGAATTTAAACCATACAAATTTTGAATAAATACGTGTGGTTAGAGATGGGAACTCAAATCAATGTTTTGGGTGGAACGGAGCTAAATACCTATTGGATAGAAAAATCTTAGGTAGAACGGGGCAGCACTCGATCGATTTTTTCCAATAGAAGTTGAACCAGATATAATATAACAGTAGAGGTATTATTGCAGCTCACAAAGAGACATGGAGTTCAGACAACTGGCAGAACGTGATCGCCACGATGATGATCCTAGAGGTCTGCATCGTGATCCGCGTGTTTATGGAGGCGGTCTACTCGGCCACCATCATCGTTACCACCTTTTTGAAGTAAGCCAAGTCCTTCCACGCCCCTTCCCATACGTCCACTGAAATGAAAAATGGGGGGTTTGCCATTCACAGATCACGTTTGGCAGGCGGATTCTTGATCGCAGCGCACACTTTAAAAATGCACAGAAGTAAGCTGTTGCGTTATAAAAAGAATTATCAAATTGTTCGTTTTTTGACGGGGAAAAATCCCCAAAAACTCGGAACGCATCTCGCATTCTCGACTTTTTTCAAAATATTTCGAAAAGTTTATGAATTACTGAAATTTTATAAATTATTCTGGGATGAACAGACCGAAACTCTTCATTTGATACCTCTCTGCCTCTTCTGACTTTGGAGGTCTCTATTTTAAAATTTGTAGCATGAAACATGAAATTTTGTAGATATCTACTGAAAACATTCTTATTGATTTTGCAGAGGGTTATGAAACCGATGTCAAAACCCTAAAAATATAGTTATAAACTAAAACCCGACTGCGTAAAAATATTAAACTTCGCGTTCACCGTCTGCCCTTATCATTTTCTTTTGATACTCAGGTAGTCGGAAGCTTTTGTTCCTACTTGTATATCAGGGGTGGGTGCTTCCGACTAGGACTTTTTAGTTATCTATGCTTGCAATATCTGATGTGGGTTATGCCAAATATGTTAGTAGGTACATACTTTTTCAGGGAGGATTTCGACAGCACTATAGCGAACGTGAGAAGCTTCCTGGTAAGGAACCAGGTGGACCCCAAGTTGCAGCAGAGGTTCATCACGTACCTGCAGCTATGCTGGTACACTGACAAGGTAAGTATCTTAATACCTCACCCTCCCTTACCTTTGTTAGAGCTACCGTGGAAATGGTCAACGAACAAGTTCGCAACTAGTTTATTGATTGGATTCAGGTTTACATGAAGGTTTAATACGGAACAACATAATTATCGTATTGCACGCAGGAGTTTAAACGAACGAGATTGGTCTGACTCTAAATATTGTTTTATATTTGTTCTCGGCATTTTTTGTTTTTGCACTATTTACATTTATTCTTAGCTTCTCTGTTTAAGTTTTAGTAATAGTTAATTTCAGTTTAATTACATAAAATATAAATCCTGTTTTGGTTTTAGTAGATTACATTGGTGTCGATTCAGCGGTCACCAATTAGCCTAAACTAAACTAAAATTTGAATTTAGAACCGGTTTAGTACAAGTGGTATTCAGATGATACCATTTTAGAACGCACTAAACTAATTATAGTTTGACAGGACTAAAATCGATTTAGTTGCTCAATTTAGTATAGTTGCTACTTTTCGTATTCTGTTGTACCACTTATGTGTCAGATTTCCACTAATTTTGACTAAAAATGGTTTAATTTAGAACACTGTAAAACGTTGCCTACTAATTATAGTTGGTGTGGCGGCAGTTCATGTTTTCCTGCATAATTCGATTTGTTGATATTTTATAGAAATATTTAAAGAAAACGCTGCCTAGCTTTGTAAAAATGAGTGATTAAAAGACATAATTAGTATTGAGTACCTATTTTTATAAACACATAAAAGGGAAGGAAATAAAATCAAGTCATGAAAAGCTAAGTTTGCATGGCATTTTCTTATGCCGCGCAAACCAATTTACGATGCGTGAAATTCACGTTTATGTTCAAAATGCTGCAAATAGACTTTTTTTTAAATGAAGCGTGTCTCCTTATACGATCTAATAAGTTCAAGTTTTTTCTATTAGCTGTTTCAGTTTTGAGGTAGGTAGGTACATAAAATATTTTCACACTTAGATTTCGTCATATGTGCTAGATTACTTATCAAAAGTGACAGATATATCATTATTATTCATTTCTCAAGCTGTCTTTTTAGACACTACTAGCAGCAATTTTAAAATAAATTAGGGTTCATTATTAATGCGTGCAACTATTAATTAAAGTCTGTGTTTTATAGTAGGTACCTAAACTAAAAATTTCTCTTAGTAGGTCAGAGATAATGGAAAGTAGGGAAATTAACTTATGGTGGGGCTTGAAAGCTAAACAATAATTAGCACGAATATCGAGGCTAGTTACAGCGGTTGTAACTAATACAACCATGCATAATTAAAACACTACTAGTCTGTTTTTAAATTTTATTTTTATTATTTACACCAAATTCTCTTCTTGAAGTCTCTTCTCGGGATGCTTTTATAATTGAGGCCAATCGTTGGCTGTCTGCATTGAGGGCCTCCACCAGCTGAACAGTAGCAGATTGGCAGGGAAAGGCAGGTCTAGCGTTCTGCGCCGGGACGATGGGATGGGACCGGGCGCTGGCTGGTCCGTCTGTTGTTTGTAAGCCCTAAAACAAAAACAATTAAGTTGGTAGGTATTCAGAGACCTATAGAAACTATAGTTCCACCTAGAAGAGTATAGGCATGTACCTATACTATAAGGATATACAAGTAGTTTTACTATACCTACCTATACTTATCCTTTACTAACATTCCCATGTGGTGTGAAAAGATAACAGACACAGATACAAAATAAAATTAATATACTTAGTATGGCTGGACAAACGCTGGACAACTTATTATGTTGGTAACTCACAGCTTCTTATGCAACGAAACCACGAACCAAGGCATTGCGGATGATGTCGAGGATTTTGTCATCCACGTCATTGATGATGGCCCGGCCATCAGACGGTCCGTCTCCGGCTATCGATAGGTTGATTTCTCTGGCCTTTTTCGTCGTTTTGGCTACCATGATACCCCAGAGCTGAAAACATCCACATATTTAAAAAAAAATACATAGGAAAAGCTATTTTACCTAGAAAATAATCAGGTGATTGTGGTGGATCAATAAACTAGTGATCTATATTAATATGATCCTACATATTAATATAGATCACTAGTTTCTGCCCACACCTTCGCACATATTATTTAAGTCTATTTGTTTTCTATCCCTTAAGAACGGAATTTCGTGATAAAAAGTAGCCTACGTTTTATTCCAAGCTTAGAAATATCTACCTGCATACAACATTTCAGCCTTCAGTTGGTTGTTATGGCGTACAGAGTTATAACAAAAATATCTAAACTTTCGCATAGGGATATACCTACCTAAGTAGGTCGGTACTTACATTCCATTCTTCTGAGAACCTGCTGCAACCATATCTATTCAGGTCCTCACTGAGCGAGGACGACGAACTCTTGAGAGGCTTAATTTTTCTATAGGAAATAGAGAACGTCAGAATATACATAGGTGCAAAATACTTCCATAGGTACAAAACAGTAATAAATATTGCAGGAGTGCAGAAAATGTAGTTTACAGTCTGGCTAGACCTAAAAACATGTAACTAGGTACGTAGGTAGGTATGTGATTAATATGAAGGTATCACAAATTTTGCCTAGGTAGGTAAAATTATTAAGTAGAAATTATTCTTACCTCTCATCACCTCTATAAGCGTGGAGACGCTCAATAAACATCTCATGTTGTTTTTGTTAATCATTTTTCTTCTCGTCATCCATTTTTATTCAAAAACCCAAATTGGAAAACAAATTTTCCAACAACATAAACTTCCGCGCCAAACATGCGCACAGATAATAAAAATCGGTCATTTCATTCATTCCATTCATTAAAAAAGACTCAAAAATATATCTTACTGGCAACACCTGCAATTCAATTTAAATCGATCTATGAGCCTACTAATTTTAGAAATGTACTAAAACCGTGTGCAACTGAATAGGGTTTTGAAGGTACTAAACTAAAGATAGTAATTTTTAGTATAGTATCGTTTAGTTTTGGGTCGCTCCTGAATAGACGCCATTATAAGTTTTGTATTGTTTAGATCTAAGAGTTGTGGATTTATTTCATAATAAATAAATAAATTGTACTTCATACATCCCAGCCCCAAAGGGATGAGCTTTGACCATTGCCGTCAGATCAGGTCCGGCGCTAACGACGCCGGCCGACGGAGGATGGCACAGCACGCGCTGCGCCATCCTCCGTCGTGCACGAGAAACACGTTGGTTTAGGCTTTTACGATCAAATTCTTACGATGGTTTTAATAAGTACTCGTTAACCTAAGATAAATAAAAATGAATTATAGACTATAATAGACTGATGATGATAATGATGAACCAAAGATGGTTGCGGATTCAATTCCCGCCATAGTGAAAATGTTCGGCTCCGTGGGTTTACCGTTTGTAAGTATTTGTAGTACACTTCGGTGATACGTAGTTTTAAATAGGCAACTGAGTCGTGAGTATGAGTTTGCACAATATCGAAAAGTGTGCGTTTTCTCCTTGAATATCACCACGATATAATTTCCAGGCCTACTCCGTATCGAACAAAAAGAAAAGCATATACTACGATCTGCCGAGGCACGTCTACACAAACATAATGGTCACGAAGCGCAACAGATTCCTCTTCAAAGTACCATTCTTTAAGGTTACCCTTTTGTTTTTCTATTTTGCCAAGTTATTTGCACAACCCTTGCGATGTCTTAGCCATCTACGTTAGATCTAGCTTCAACAAAGTAAAAAACCGATGGGCCCTCGCTTTTTAATGTTGTGTCGCGAATAAGAAAGTGGAAGGCAAAAGAACATCACTTTAGCCTGTTATTAAAAGAGGTGACACTCCTCACCTGGGAGCGGATTGATATCTTTGCAGTACCTAACCAATTAGTTAAGCTAAACGTTAATATTTTAACTCTTTTTACGTTTATATACGTACCTTCGAAGTTTCCTTTAATGACAAACAAACTCTCTCTTTCGCATTTCTGCTTAAACTGTATAAAATAATAAAATTATTTCAGAGGCATTAAAAAAGCTTATGATAGGTATCACTAATACAGCAATGAAAATTATGAAATTCCTTTTGTTCGGGCAATAATGTAATTAAAATAATTTAATTGCAATAATCTATGGCGCTCATTAGGGGAGGCCTATGTCCAGCAGTGGACTATTATAGGCTGATGATGATGATGATGATGACGCAATAATAAGATAAAATAGGTGGCGGCACTAATGAACAAGCATTGTATCCTCAGTTCGTCTCCAAGGACGACATGGAGAATCTAGCGGCGCACGCGACCCTGTTCTACACCTCGCCCAATGAGATCCTGCAGAACACTGGGGACATCAGCAATGAGTTCTACATAGTCAAGCAAGGCTATCTCGAGGTCAGGGGTCATTTATACCTTTACAGTAGGTAGACAGTTGGACCATGACTCGAAGTTCGTGACCTGCAAATTACTATCGTAAATTGACTTTATTTTGATATTTTAAAAACCACCAACTACCTACCCAATTTTATCATCACTGAGCCTTTCCTTACTAGTCCCCTGCTGGACTATAGACCTCCATTAAGGAACGCCACATCGCAACGCGTCGCAACGTAGATGGGATGACGACCTGCGACAGACTGCAGGCTGATGCTGAATGCGACAAGCTGATGGTGGGCGCTGCGATGTTGCGTTCGTTGGTCGGAGGTCTAACTCCAGCAGAGGACTAGTAAGGAGAGGCTGGTAGTGACGACAAGTGATATTCGGTGATTTTTAAAATGTCAAAAAAAGTAAAAGTCAATTTACGATAGTATTTTGTTTATGAATCGTTAGTTTCTCATATATTTCCTTGGTTTCAGATGATTTGTCCAGTCTCAAAGCAGATAAGGATTTTATCAGCCAAATCGTGTTTTGGGCTTCTTATATGTCTATTTCGTAAGGGGGTTTTAATTATGATTAGTCTACTCAAGCCTCTACTCGCGGCAAAACTGTTTTCGTAGTTTCGGTAGGTTAAAACTTTTCGAATTATTTTGGAAAAGATTGAAGGATTTACTATTCCCTAGTAGGCAGTGAAGGCGTTTGTACATCGATTTTTACAGGAAAAATAAAGAGAAGTTTGTAAGTTGTAGGGACACTTTTTGAACAATGGTCATAATATCTAATTTTCAAACCCGGGGCTAGTGAGACGTTGTGTGACAGTGACACAAAGTTATCTTCTTAGGTATACCATCATTCTACACAGTGCGAGCCATCACTCACGTCCAGATGTTTGCCATTTCAAGGAAACATCTCTTGACGGTCATTGCGAAACCGAACTTTGTCCACACCATGGACTACATTAAAAAGCAGCCGGTAGGTCTTAATTTATTATTATTATTAGTATCCCTAAAGCCTCTATACAGCAGATACTCTTATTTTCTATTGTATTGTATTTGATGTATACCTCAGTTTATTTCAAAATCCTATTACAATTAGTTTTTTTAAATTGTAAAGCCAAGTGTTTTTAGTGTTCCTCTGGATAAATAAATGAACTAAACTGAACTAACGTCCAGTAAGTAATGACCAATAAATAATAATAACGGCTTACAAAAGCGTTATAAAAAGATGAACTAGACAAGCATAATTTTTTTATCGTAGTAGGTATAAATTTTTACAAAACTTTTAGGAGTACGTCAGGATGACGAGTCGCCACGCTCCGTTCACGAGCTACGAGGAGCCTCCTCCGCCCAACAACCTGATGCGCTTCAAGCTGCCGCGCAGGCACGAGCCCGACCACGCCTTCCTGCAGCCCTTCTTCCGACTCGGATTCTTCTCCGTTTTGCGGTGAGTCTTACTCAACTTTTCTATGCACTTAGTACCTACACTTGTTGGTACTCAACTCATATCCCGGAGGTGGGCGTTGCGATCTGCGACACATACTTCTGCAGGTCGCAACCTGGTATTATATAAATACCTTTTTAATTTTTACTTTTACTCAATACCGTGGATGCCGTAAGAGTCGACTGAGGGTATTCACTAGAGAAACGGCAGCAGCTCATTCTTGTGTGTTTTTAACTGCTCTGCTGTGATCACCTATCCGACTACCATTTTATTATTAAGGAAAAAAATACCTATTCCTCTAATCCATAGATACATCCTGGGTGGAATATGTTCCTCTTTTTGATTCTATTCCACTCTCATCCATTGAGAAAGAATATTCAGCATGTACATAGATAATTGTTTGTGCTTGCAATTAATTTTCATATTTAACATTGGTTTTTAATGTTCTGGTTATTTGTATATTCAGACGCTCGCACGATTATGTCGAAGATAACTTGTAGTTTGGTTAATGTAATCGTGCGAGTGCCTGATCTGTGGGTTTTGGTACATCGCCTCTTTTGTGTGGACGAACTACGAAAATCTCATACAAAAGTGTGAGAGAACAGAAGAGAGAATGTTGAGTCAGAGACATCACCGTGACGTCACCATGACGTCTCTTGCGATTCCTTCTTCCTTGCGAGCCTTGAATTCGTTTTCACGACAATATTATCGAATCAGATGAAATATTTGGCTATGCATACCTCGCGCATAAACCGTAAACTTTTGAAAAGGTTAACACCGACACAGACACAGTAGATTTCATACAAACTCCGTAATACAAATACATTTTTTTATTTCTTTCACAAAATTCAAAAGTAACACCTAATATTTGGAAGCCTCCTTTTAAGTATAGAATACTTGTACTAGGAGGTTTTGCTCTTCCTTATTATATTATCCAAAAGGTAACAAACACTTATAGCATAATAGACATTTACCTAGATCAAAACAGTATAGGTATATAAAAATAATGAATATTAAATCAATGTTGAGGGAGATCTATGTGCTATTGTATTATATGTTTGAGTTGTTTCTGTGCTAGATGTGGTGTGGGCTAAGTTAAACTCAATAGTAATTTGGACGCACCTCATTCCCAGGTACGTGTTCCCCCGCTACAGTATCCGGCCCGACGGCAGCTACATCGTGGTGTACGAGTGCGTGCACGCCGTCTGCGCCTTCCTCTTGGCCACGCTGAGTCCGTGCTACGAATACATGTCGCTGCAGTTTCCCTCGCTAGTCTATCTCTTCTACCTTCTCAATTTCTTGTCGTACTTTGATATGTGAGTTTACTACATATTTTTGCTGTCAGTAGTGTAATGTTGATGCACTGAGGAGCTTTTCTGAAGAATTGTTGATGCTCTGCCCGCCCCAAATCAGAGCGTGCCTACCTATTTAATTTTATTGTTATAATTCATTTAGTTTCAAAATGTTCACTGGGCTAACTGCCCTATAACAAGCTTTTTAATGCCTCTATAAAAGTTGAAATTTGTATAGTAGTCAGCAGAGATAGAAGGTGCATTTTTTGGCCATTAAACTTTATTATCGCATCTCTACATAAACTGTAAGTACAAAATAAAATTATTACGGAAGCATTATTATGTATGTATCACAAACTGCACAATAAACATTTTAAATTTCCTCGGTCTAATACAGTAATAAGATAATATAGGTGTCTGTACTTATTTGGAAGGGAAACACTTTTTTTCGTTTGCCGTTCGTTACCCATGGCTTTGCAGTTTGCACGCGTTCTAAGGAATATCATAGAGAAATGTTTACAGGTTATTTCTATGCAATTTGAACTGATTTTTACGATATACATCAATTTCAGCCCAATCTGTTGACAAGTTTTGGCGGGACGCAGTAACAAACATCCATCTATCAAAGTGTCCCTTCACATAAGAAAAGATTTGATTGTTTGTTTGTATGTTTGAATTGAATAGGCTCCGAAACTACTGGGCCGATTTCAAAAATTCTTTCACCATTAGAATCCAAAATGTTCTCTGATGAACATAGGCTAAATAATATATAAAAAAAATTAGGGTTCCGCATTAAAAAGTATTTTTTGTTAAATACCCGTGCGCAGACGGGGCGGACCGCTAGTGAGTAACAGTTAGTTGTTGCGTGCAGCGCTCAGCGGATGCTGATCGGCTACTTCAACGAGCACGGCCTGCTGGTGTACCACCCGGCCAGCACCGCGGCGCACTACATGAAGGGAGCCTTCTTCACAGACATGTTCGCGACCCTGCCGCTCGAGTACCTGGAGCCAACTGTCAAGAACGGTACGCTTGACGCGGTCTTATATATTTTTAATTCCTCATTTCCTCGGAGCTAGAGACCTCAAGATGATTCACTGTTGAGGTGAGCTGCGAATAGTGCGTCTAGAAGACATCAATATGTTCTCCGGCGTGTTGGTCTAACTTGGCGATGCCGTTCTCAGTTCCCCCGCATGACTAGGTATCGTTGTTGCCTTTATAATTGAAAGTAAGAAATAAAAAAAATCTATCAAAACTTGATTACGAGTTTTGAAAATCGTAATCAAGTTTTGATAGATTTTTTAGATCTAACATTCGAATGTTAGATTTTTTGGCACGAATCACATCTGAGGCAATCAAATTAAAAAATTAAATTAATTTCAATCAATCCGGACTTTAAATGTCTTATTTGGAACAAAATTAATCCTAATTAATCCTTTTATTTTATTTAGTGGGGATTATGGGCAATAACCCCCAAATAATGATGCCATCTATGGCGCTCATTAGGGGAGGCCTATGTCTAGCAGTGGACTATATTATAGGCTGGTGTTGTTGTTGTTGTTGTTGAATCCTTTTATTCCAAAAGATTAACATGATTATATGATAGAGGTTAAAATTACAAAAAGCAATATAACAGTTTCATCATCATCATCATCATCATCACCAGCCTATAATAATCCACTGGACATAGGCCTCCCCTGATGAGCGCCATAGATGGCATCATTATTTGGGGGTTATTGCCCATAATCCCCACGCTGGGCGGGCAGCAGCGCCTTCTGCAGAACAACTACACCTAACTGCGATCCCCAACCCGCATATAACAGTTTGATACATATTAAATATGAATAAAAAATAAAATAAATAAAACTAATGCAGCAATTTCAAAAATCAGTAAAATTTAACTAATAAAAATAAGTTGGTATATCCAAAAACAATCATGCATTATTTATGTAAAGACAGCAAACTCTTTAGTGATAGCATGGTACGAAGATCATACGTGTTCCAGGCGATAAGTTCCGGGTGCGGCGACTATCGCAGATCCTGATCTGCAACCGCCTGGCGCAGCTGTACCGTCTGCCGGGCGCCATGATGGTGCTGGACCAGTACATCCAGCGGAAAGACGTGCTCATGGTGTACGGAACCCCTTACAGAACACATACATCTCTCAGCGACACAAAGTTTTATTTCTCTGACACATGCCATTCGGAATAAATAAATGAATAAAATGATAAATGCTTACTTAGCGTGATTTCATATTTCAATAAGTTTATTAGCTTTAGGCTTACAAAATAAGCACATAGTCAAGTCAAATTTCATACAGTTAATTATTATAAAAAAGAAATAAGTTGTTATTGATTTCTCTTCACTAATTTTTTTTGTCTATAGTCAACCGCGCGCCGAGGGTTTTTAAGTTTAGTCGTATACTTATAAAATATAGGGTACATTTCTGTACTTGTTATCCAAATGGAAATATAAATAGAATAACTGAATATATTAAAAAAGATGAGTCTCTCAACGAAAGCATCACCCTTATTGTTCAACTTGGTGAAAGTTCTGTGAAAAGATCTCAGCTGATTAGGCTTATAGAAGTTCTCCTGGATAAGGTACAGAATGGACTGGGAAAACTGATTCTTTGTTCACTCCCATATTGTAAATCCCTTAATTCAAAAGAAAACGAAAACTTGTTTCATAATAACTTGCTCATGTACAATTTGACATGTCGTCATAACAATATATTATTTTTAGACACTAATAAGTTTATTACTAAAACTTTTTTGACTAACGGTACAATGTACCTAATCAAACGTAACAAAATAATGATTGCTAAATTGTTAGCATATAATATTTTTGATCCCGTTATAAATATTATAACGCAGTTGCATGACGAGCCTGTAGATTTAATTAGTAGTAGTACTAATGAGGGCATTAAAGCGACAGTGTCAGTAAATTTAAACTGACCTCATCGACAATGGGAAAGCAAAAAACATTTCATATAGTCCATCAGAATATACAAGGCTTACCCAGCAAAACCTTAGAATTACAATTATTTTTAAATCATTTAAATGTAGATGTTATGTGTATAACAGAACACTGGATTCTAAAAAATCAGTTATTTCCCTTTTATGCCAGCTATTGTTTTGCAAGTTTCTTTAAAAGAAACGCTGCTATACGTGGTGGCTCTCTAATTATAGTTAAAAATAGTCTTAAATATAAAGAAAGGAAAGATATTGTAAAACTCTCCATTGAAAGGACTATAGAACTTTCTTGTGTGGAACTGGAGCGGCATATCGTAGTGTGTGTTTATCGCCCCCCCGACGCAAAGCAGGCAGCTTTTGAATGTACTATGGAAGAAGTTTTGCTAAAAGTATTTACATGTAGGAAAGATCTCATTGTCTGTGGCGATTTTAATATAGATATTCTAGCAAATCCTCTAGCCGAGAGATTGCTTAATTTATTAAAATGCTTTAGGTTACAGCATCTTTTTAATGATCCTACTAGGATAACACTAACATCTGCCACTTGTTTAGATAATATTTACTGCAGTCAAACTCCAATCAACAAAGCAGTAATAACTCATTTCAAATCAGACCACTATGGTCAGAGCGTTAACTTTAGTTACAATTTGAAAGATAATAACAAAGTTCAGGAATATACCTACAGGCCTATCACAGAGAGCCGTATTAAGAATTTTCAAAGTAAAGTTGAACTAACCTTAGCTAATATATCTTGCTCTGATGACCCTAATGATCTTTTTGCTAAACTCTTGAATGCTATAAACAAAGAACACAATGAAATATTCAGACTTAAAACATACTCAGTAAGAGATAGAGTCGGATTCATTGATTGGGCCACTCCTGGCATTTATAGAAGTAGTGATAGACTGTATAACCTTTATAGTGATAGGAAAGCTATGTTACATGATCCTGCGTTTCTTTTGTATGTAACCAACTACTCGAAAACATTTAAGAAAGTCTGCAACACAGCAAAATGCCTATTTTTGAGGAAAAAAATATTAAATTCATCAAATAAATAAAAGCAACATGGAGACTAATAAATAACGAAACTGGTAAATCAAAGCCATGTAATAGAGAAATTAGGTTAAAAGTTAATAATTCAATTCTTATTCAAGAACAAGATATTGCCGATGCTTTTGATGCATTCTTTTCTGATATCCCTAAAGTTGTTACCCGTTCTCTAAACTCCTCACCTTCATTGTCGGTTGAATTGTTAGAATCATCTGTTGTAAAATGTAATGAAATTTTTATCTTCAGTCATGTAAACGCAAATGATGTAATGACAACTTTTAAATCAATTAATATCAAAAATACAGAGGATCTCTGGGGTATTTCAACGAAAGTACAAAGTTCAATCATCAAGGAAGTGGCTCCTTGTTTAGCCTTTATTTTCAATAGTTGCGTCGACGCAGGAGTTTTTCCTGATCTCATGAAATATAGTAAACTTGTTCCTCTTTATAAATCTGCTAACCACACTGATCCGGCCAATTACAGGCCTATTTCCATACTACCTGCATTCAGCAAAATTTTTGAGAAAATAATTCTCACTCAGTTAACCTGCCACTTCAACGTTAATAGTTTATTCCATAAACATCAATTTGGCTTCACCAAAGGTAGATCGACAACAGATGCAGGTACAGTTCTATTAAAACATATATTCGATGCTTGGGATAAAGCAAAAAACGCTGTTGGTATATTTTGTGATCTTTCTAAAGCTTTTGATTGTGTAGATCATGGTACTTTAATTAGCAAATTGAAACATTATGGAATTAGTAATAAGGCACTGGACCTTATGCAATCATATCTGTCTGATAGAGTTCAAAAAGTTGATATTGGTAAAGAAAGATCTAGAGGTTCGAAGATTGAATTAGGTGTTCCGCAAGGATCAATATTAGGTCCATTTTTATTTTTAGTTTATGTAAATGATCTTCCTTTTTTAGCAAAAGATCTTTGTGATATAGTCTTATTTGCTGATGATACTTCGTTGATTTTTAAAGTTGATAGAAATAAATATAATTATGACGACGTAAATAGTTCTCTGTCACAAATACTTGATTGGTTCACCGCCAATAACCTCTTACTCAATGCTAAAAAAACCAAATGCATAAAATTCATGTTACCAAATGTAAGAGATTTCCCTACTAAAATTATGCTAAGGGATGAGATAGTTCCTCTTGTAGACTCTACCATTTTCCTAGGGCTACATATTGATTCCTCTCTGCAATGGAGACCGCAAATTGATGCTCTCGCAGGCAGACTTAGTTCAGCAGCCTATGCAGTTCGAACAATTAGATATATTACCGATGAAGATACAGCTAGGTGAGTTTATTTCAGTTACTTCCATAGTATTATGTCCTATAGTATTTTGCTATGGGGACAGGCGGCGGACATACAGGCTATCTTTGTACTTCAAAAAAGGGCGATCCGTGCGATTTATAAATTAAAGCCACGCGATTCTTTGAGAGAATTATTTAAAGAAATAAATATCTTGACAGTAATATCACAATACATCTATGAAAATTTAATGTATACGCATAAAAACAGAGACAACTTTTTGAAAAACTGTGATGTTCACGCTAGAAATACCAGAAACAAAAATAAATTACTTATACCATCGTACAGATTACATAAGGTAGGGAAGTCATTTATGGGAAATTGCGTGCGTTTCTATAATAAGCTTCCATCTGAAGCAACTGAGCTATTCGTAAATTTAAACAATACATAAAACAAAATCTTATTAAGAAAGCATTTTACTCGATAGATGATTACGTTAACGATAATAATGCTTGGCCAGATGTCGCTCCATTCCACACCGACAATAGCATGTAAGAAATTGAATGTTGTGCTTAGCTACATATACATATGTATCTAAATAATTATTGACATTTATCTAAATCATTTTAAACTTAGATTTAGATAGGCAACAAAAAAAACATTGTATTAGACACATAAGTTATATATGAATGTACTAGTGGTTTCTTTTTCACTTCTTCCACTAGTGGACAAAAAATTGAAGTGAAGAGAAATCAATAACACCTTATTTCTATTTGTTATAATAATTAACTGTATGAAATTTGACTTGTCTAAGTGCTTATTTTGTAAGCCTAAAGAAATAAAGTTATTGAATCTGAATCTGAATCTGAACTCGGTAGAGGCACCGCAAGGCGCCAAATGTATGGAGAGAAACGAAAACTTTTTTCGTTATCCTAAACTAATGCACATCATAACATAACCCATATGAAGAACTCCTATTATGGAGTGCACGGAAATCGGTTGGCCTTAATTTTGCACAACTTCAGGCTAATCTGGTCTGGGGAGGGCAACGTGTTGTAGCTTCGTTCACTTACCTGCAAACTTGATCTTACCGAGATCTTACTATCTATCAAAGTAGAGATGCCAATGTTATCTATATCACTTTGAACATAAATATTGAACTAAAGACTTATTTATCGAGTATTTATCACTATAAATTCTGTTTTCATAATGATGTTTCAGTTTGAAGGCTATTCCTTTGTTCATGGTGCTGATTAATCTGATGACCTGCTTCATGGTCCTCTACTCCGTGGATATACTGTACAACAACGAGGGAGAGTGGTGGATAACTCCGTACCAAGACGAAGGCGGGTCCTGGGTGGAGCTTTTTCAGAATGCCTGTTAGTTTCTTATCTATACCATTGTGAATAACCCAAAGACATTGTGTGAATAAATATTAGAGATCATATCAAATAGGTACTATGCGACAAAATCTAACAACTTTATCAAAAAAATCACATAATTAATATTATTATGTTTGCGAAAGTAAATTTTCATGGGGTTATGAATTTCACCATTGTCATATGAAGGCATATAATGTTCAGAACTGGATCTCTGTTGCAAGAAACAGATTTCTTATCAGAGGAGTTCATAGAATCAGCTTGCTGAGCATTATTACATATATATATGATGCTGTGTGGATTGTCCAGCATTATTTATTTATTTTATATAATATCTTAATTATACCTACCTGCAGTCCGCTTCAACATAACGAGCTCTCCTCTGAACATTCAACTGGCTACTTACTTCTGGGTCTCCTTCGAGGCCACCAGCACCGGCTACAACACTTTCAACCCGAGCAACTTTGAGATCATGCGTATCTTACTCATAGGATTGATCAGCGGTATGCAAACGCTTTCACTGTCTATCTTTAGAGATGCGACGCAGAAACGTGCGCTAGGGTATCTAAGTTATGTACGTCGAGTGCACTGATAGTGCTACATTTTGGAAAACGCTATCGGCCGGCCTTACTAGCACTCACAGTGCAACTTGATTCACTTTTAGACAGAAAAGAATAGATGCTTCAAGACTTTCTTTAACCATTATCAGCCATATCATGCGTAATAGTCGTAGATAGTAGTATCACGTAGTTTTGGCGACATCTTCATTCACGCAAGTCACTACAGTTTCTGGTAACTTTTTCAGGGACTATGATGATCACGTACTTCTCGGTGGCCATCATCAGCATCCGGTCGAACGTGAACAGCGCGCTCGCGGAGTTCCAGGAGAACCTGCGGGATATCGCGGACTACATGAACAAGGAGGCGTTGGATCCTGAACTACAGCTGTAAGGACTTACTTCATATGAGCCCTCAGTCATATCACTTAGCGTAATCGATCTAGTTGTTTTTGTGAAAGATAGCAAGAAGTGTCTGATGAAAATCGAAACCTTCAAACGTTTACATATTTTTCAATTATGTGGTGATTCGGTTCCCAGAAGCGTTTTAACCCACTACGAGTACTCATGGGATAAGATGGGAGGTATCGACTACCGACAAATTTTCAAGTTCTGCGATCAAATTACGCTGCGGACAGACGCCATCCTCCACATATACGGACCTACGTTTGCTAACGTTAGTTATGTTTATCTACCAATCTTATATAACAACAGCTCTATGTTTGGCTTGGGCCTGAATGTGTGAATGCGTCCAACATTAATAATGAATGTATTGTGTATAAACAGTGCCCCATCCTGCTTCAAAGCGACGCCTCCTTGCTGCGCACGCTAGGCCGTGCCGTCCGCAGCGCCTACTTCATACGAGGTCAGGTTATCATTCTGGCAGATGACGTCATCGAAGACATGTACTTCGTCGATTACGGAGATGTCACCATCAGTGAGGAAAATGAAAGGAGCACGGCCGTCAAATTGTCCCGGGGCAGGTGAGCGCAGTATTTAAATAAAATTGAGCTTATGGCTGATCGCAGTGGTTTAGACCAGAGTCTAAGCTATTTCTCTGCCGTGGGCATGAATTCTCAGCTGAAATAACTTACTCATTTAAACTTGTGACAAAATGAGATGCTTCAAATAATATTATACCTTCCTATGTTCTTTCTTACTCAATAAATTAAGTTAAAATGTGGATGACATCACCACAAACAAATCTTACTACGATTTTTGACTAAACTCCTGTTTTATGTTGTTTAATTAAATGCCAAATATTTGCCAGCATTTTCGGCAACCTGGATGGACTAGCCACTATCCGCTGTCCGTTGACGGTGACCGCCTCCAGCAAGATCCACCTCCTCATGCTCAACTCAAGTGCCTTCCACTCCATCATCGCCGACTACCCAACGGTGGCCAATCTAATGTTCAAGCACCGCTCCACTCCAACCGCGGTGCGTCACTATTATTACGTTACTGGCTTGTGCCCACGGTTTCGCACGTATACTTCCGGGTTAAAGATAAATGTACCCGTAATAATGGTTTTTAGTTGTAGCCTCATCTCATTTTAACGTGATTTTGATCAAGCATGTTCACAAACGAACGTGGGCCTTTCTGATATTAGTAGACGTTATAGAGTGCGTTACATAACCACCTAGACGGTTTATCTGCTTCCGCAAACTAATTCGTATATTCTCTTACAGAACTTCATATTGGGTTTGTCCTCCGACCCTATCAGACGCAAGGAGCGCCAGAGCACCCTTAATGTCGTAACCAAGCGCAGATGGCTGGTCAAGTACCTATTCTTCCAAGACAAATACGTTCAGAACTATTTCATAATAGTGTCGCTAGCGTGCGTTTACAGTGACATGTATAACGCGGGGTTTCAGAACAACATCTGGCTTATGGTGTTCATTCTCTACGCGCTGGATATAGGATTCATCCTAAAGATAGCGCTGAAGCTATCTCTGCCAGGGCTGGTGGGCGGGGATATGAAGAGCATGCTGAACTATGTCAGGAAAGAGTAAGCAAATATGAGTACTATGTCTATCTTTGTAGTGCCTATATTTGTTTTATTGACGTTAAATATAAAAGGACAAGATTTTAAGAGTTTATGATGACTTGATGAGAATTTGATTATAAGACTTTTAATATGGCATGGCATTTAATATGACCATTTTAATATGGCACACGTCCGCTATCTGCCCTTTAGTCAGATTACCCAGTCCATCCATCACAATAAACTGGTTTTATATTCCTTTATTTTCCGACTTCCTACAGAGGAGGGTTATGAGATTGGCGGCCTATTTATGTATATATGTATTCGTTTTCTCGCTCAGTACGTTGAACGTAGCACTGAAACTACTAGTCCTGCTGTATCTTAACTAATCAGGTGTCGTAAGAACCGTCTCAATACACCCTATGCTGTGACGTCAGATAAAAAGGGGGGTCTAACGAAATAGCGAGGACTAAGCATGGGTCGAAATAAAGTTTTTGAATTATACACGTGTTTTGATGCAAAGGCCTTTATTTGTACTTTTCAAAGTTAAACAAAGTATTAAACATTGTTTAACTTCGAACTTTAAACAGGGAGGAATCAGCCAAAAATGTGAACAAGAAATACATAATAGCTAAAAAACTCAAACCTAACTTTATAAAAGTCTTGAAATAGCGTTCACTGATTGTCCTTATCATTTTCTTTGATACTTAACTAGTTAGAGGCACCCACCCCTTATATACCTAGAGCACTAGTAGACCGACAACTTACTTAGGTATGGTCTAAGTAATTTAGAAAATGATATCGACGCTGGAAATTTGAAATGTCGTAAGGGACAAACCTACGCTTTACAGGAGAGCAAAAAAACAAAATTTGTTCTTTTAAAACGTCACAACTTTGTCATTTTTTTTTCTATTGAGATGCTTTTTAGACAGTATGTTTTAAAATTAATTGATTTATAGCTAAATATAACTTTAACCTCGTTAAACTCAATAGTTTAAAAGATGATGTCCCTTACACTTTGAAATTTAGGAAGAGGTGTCCCTTACACATGGATATTTTTGAAGAGGTGTCCATTACGACGTAAAATTTTTTTTATAACCTTAGCTAATGAAAATAATTTTGTCGTAACTACCCGAACTGCCTTGTTCATGCTAGCATTTTATGTTGTACAGTTAAGAAATGTATAGGAAAATGTAGTGATCGTAAACAATAATGATATAATTTTTTTAGAAATAGTTTCGTTAATGAAGCCTAATACCGAAACCTAATTAGATTAAGGATGTAGATCACGAAAAATGAATATTAATAGGTTAGTTGTACTTTTACTGACAAAAGAATAACAAGGAACAATGGTTTATGCGACAATGAACCAATACTAAAACGGTTTCACGCAGAATACCTTAATCTTCCGTATAATACTGGAGTGCCAGATGAATTAAACGATACAGACGAGGAAGATGAGCGTGAATTACAAAAAGATGATTATAAATTATAGTGCCTAGGTAATTGTTGTTGTTAAGAATTTAAATGAAAATTGTTTTAAGGTTCCTGTCATCGTCAAATTAGCTGACGTCTTAAGATGATTTTGAGATCCCTTAATCGAGATTTGCCTCCTGCACGTGTATCGCTCAACTTTCATCGTGTATAGTTCAACTTTCATCTCGAAACGTCAGCTAATTTAAAGATAATTATATTAATAATTCAGTGGTAATAACTGTTTCATTTGTTGATAGTGTTCATTGTTATTCTTTTGTCAGTAAAAGTACAACTAACCTATTAATATTCGTTTTTCGTGATCTACATCCTTAATCTAATTAGGTTTCGGTATTAGGCTTCATTAACGAAACTATTTCTAAAAAAATTATTTCATTATTGTTTACGATCACTACATTTTCCTATACATTTCTTAACTGTACAACATAAAATGCTAGCATGAACAAGGCAGTTCGGGTAGTTACGACAAAATTATTTTCATTAGCTAAGGTTATAAAAAAAAAAATTACGTCGTAAGGTCGACACCTCTTCCTAAATTTCAAAGTGTAAGGGACGTCATCTTTTAATACTTAGATTTACGACGTTGCTAAAAGCTACATAAACAAAACTTGACCCATACGACTCAAAAATTTTACTACAATTTCACTTACGACAAAACAATTTGACTTCATACTTCTTTATTTGAAGAGATATCAAAATTTTAAATATACAGATCGATAGAGCACAAAATTTCCAGTTGAATGGTATAAAAATGTCCCTTACGACAAAATGTCCCTTACGACATTTCAAATTTCCAGCGTCGATATGTGTGAATGTAAGACTTTGACGTAGTTATCTTTTAGTTTTTAAAATATATTTTTCCCTTTGCAATAGTCCCTTCACCTGGCGGATATCGTCTTAGTCTGTATCATTATTGTGCAACCGAGGATACCCGCTACTTGTAACCCTCGCCATTAGATTAATTTTCATGAAGGGCTAGTAGCTTGTGCTTGTGCCCCACGCATGCCTCCCACAGGTAACTCATATGGCTCGAGAGTATGAATTGCTGAAATGAATGAGCAGGAAATGAAAGAAAAACAAAAAGCATTTTTAATTATGTATTTGTATAATTTTTGAAGAGGTGTCTCACACCTCTTCCCTTCTCTTGACTGGCTAGTAGGTACAAGATCAAACAGTGAGGCTTTCTGTTTTACATTTCGTTTCCTTGTGATTTCAACAAAAGTTACACGACTGCCTTACTGCTTCCGTCGTACTTATAACAGATGTATTTTTCATAGATTTGTGTCTTTTTTGTAGATATCTAAAGTTAGAATTCTGGTTCGATCTGGCTTCGTGCGTGCCCATTGAAGCGCTGTGTTTTCTCAGCGAGCAGCGCCGATGGACCATTTTCTCTTGGCTCAGACTTAACAGGATGTTCCGAATCGTTAGTACTCACGCTTATTCAGACAAACCACGTTACCTCTGGGGCCTTATTCTCTATGACATATAATGCTGTACGCAATATTTATTAAGATCAGTTGAGCTTCCCAGTAGGTACTGTATGTACGTAGTTCTGATCCATAGCCTATGTCTTGCAATGGACAGACCGGCGGATGATGATGTTGATGATGAATCAATTAGTTACTCGAAAATATTATAAACATTATGACTTTTCATTTTTATTCACTAACGTCTTTATGTCGATGATTCACGTGAGTCGATCAAGATGGCACATCATTGAAGCCGCCATTTTTTGACGTTAGGTTGTTTTCGGTTTTACACGAAAATTCCATAGATATGTCCTATCCATGCTATCCTATCCTATCCTCAGAGATCAATGGATGATACTGATGAACATACTCATATTATAATTGTTTCAGGCAACAGTGCACAAGGCCCTGTACCGACACAGGGAGCGTATAGCTGTGAACCTGACGCTCATGACGATCGTCTCTGTGTTCATCTGGTTTCCTCTCTTCGTGCACGGAGTCTCTTGTCTCTGGTTCTTCATCGGAACTATGGAGGACTTAAAGGAACCTAATACTTCTTGGATGTGGAGAGGTGACACTTCAGTCTTTTTAAGCCTTCTCTTCGTTGTATTTAAGAATTTCGGGAGATTTTTGTTCAGCTGTAGGAGGTTGTGACTACGTTAACATAACAAATCGTTTTTTTTTACATTTTCTTCCGAAGACTCCTAATATAATATCTAGCCTGGGCTTCTGTTTGAAAGGATCTTACCTATGCCCGTTGGGATAGCATTATAAATAAGCAAGTAATATATTAACACAAAAATGTTTCATCTTTTCTATATTGTGGGCTCGACCATCATACAGATCTGGCCCTAAAGGTGTGATTATCTTTGTAGATGATGGTTCATCGTGGTGTAACAACAAGTACCTGTGCTCTTTGTACTTCGTGCTCACCACGTTTACGCAGAACGGCGTAGGAGACATCATGCCAAAGAAACATTCCGAAGTGAGTTCTATTAGTGGCCCCTAATTTGCCCAGTCATATTAATTTCTCATGACCCGATGTCCCACGACCCGCAACCTAAAGATATATTGTATCTAGAACCCAAAGTTTTTTGTGATAAAGGGTTTCAGGCAAGTAGGTATCTACTAACTCAGGTTCAGTCCAGTCAGCTTTCGGCATAAGGCATAAGGCATTTCGTGCGCGCGCCTGTACAGATTTAAAAGGAAACAAAATAAAAACGAAAACAAAAATTTTGAGGATAATTTGTGATGTCGACATTTTAAAAGAAACCTACAGGGTCAAGTTGCTCATTAAATAAATGGCACGCTTTTGAAATATTTTGAAAAAAAAAATTACCATATCTCCGAAGTTTGCAGAGACTTTGAGATAGTCTATTTCTGGAGTTTGAAAAATGGTAAAAACGGGGGGAATAATTTCCAGGGGTATCAAATGAAATGTAGCGGTTTGCACATCTTACAACAGTTTTTGAAAATCCCCAGGTGGTATTCGTGATCGCGCTGGAGATAGTGTCGACGATGGTGTTCATGATCTACGTGGGGGAGTTCTCCAACATCATCCAGTACCAGTCCTTCCGCTGCTTCAGCTTCTACACCAAGTATCTGGAGCTCCAGGTCAGTTAGAATCAGTCAGATAGAAATCATTATCATCATCATTTAGAACAATGACACCCTCCTGCACGGCAGCTTAGCCGATCCTCTTTACATTTATTTAAATAAAACGTTATTAAAATTTATACCTACCATTTTGTCGACAGTTATGTAGATAAACAGTCAAAGAATGTAAAATGTTGCAGGAATTCCTCCGCAACAACCGTGTGTCCAGAAACCTGGCGCGCCTCGTGAACCGCTACTGCGTGCACCTATGGCGCGAGGCGCGCGGCGAGCAGATGCCTTGCTTCCTGCTGCACGCGCCGCACGCCATGCGGCTGCAGATCATGTCTGCCGCCTACATGCATCACCTCACTAGGGTAGGCTGCACGCACATTGATCCACCACCGCCCTCCCGCCACCTGCTCATAAATTGCAATACTGTTATACTAAGTAGATAGTATACTAAATAGAATAGCAATATTACGAGTTTATCCAGGATAGATCCTGGGTGAAGTGAAAACAATTTTTTTGTTCACTGCCTTCCAGGTCACCGCTCGCTGGCTGCTAAAAATTTATAAAAAATCCTCCGTAGGGCCAAAAATTGTTTGAGGCGGTCGAGAAGGTAGCTAATACCTACCCCCCTCCATCACCCATTTCATTTTGGCAAACGATGTACCAAACATACACTAGTACACTATATTAGTGTATAATGTACTAGGTAGCATTAGTATTTATTTGTTTCTATTTCAGCACCACGTCTTTGAACAATGTGAGCCGGCTTTTCTGCGGCAACTCGCGGGCTGCCTGAAATTGTACACTTATAACGAAGGTTTGACAGCTATAAGACTTACGTAGTCCCATAAAAACCACTCATTAACTTAATCCACTCGTTAACTGCTTATGTAGCAGATGCGCTAGTTTCTCCTCATATAAGTTATTGTCATGCCACTTAAAGCTTCTATCGTCGCAAGCCTGTGTATCAGGTAACCTGTGAAACCTATGGCTGGACTTAACTAATGAGGTTATGTTTGCAGGCATGTACGTGGTGAAAACCAATGAGATCACAGACTCCATGTATCTCATCCACAAGGGTCACGTGAGGGAACTCCTCATGAATGGCAACGAGATCAACCAAATTACCCGCGTTTATCCGGCTGGCTCTTATTTCGGCGTTGTAAGTTATTTATTTGCAATTATATTGTGGATTTGGTACATTTCCGCGAAAGATAGGTACTTGCGTAAAGGAAACTTACCCAGTATAGACACTTACGTGAAGGTTTACTTTTAAAAAGTCCCCCTTCCCATCTTCCGAGGACACCCCTTAAGGCTGGTGCAGCGGCAGATAAAACCATTGAGTAAGTACTTACATCTAGGATAATGCTATATAAGGAGTTTCTCTGGCTTGTCATATGACAAAGCAGCAAGCCACTTTTATATGATTTGTTTTGCTTCAGCAATACTTTTATCCTTGATGTTACAGTTTTTAGCTACGTTCTTGTATGCTCGAACTTTCATAAAACCGTCTGTGCGATGTGCAAAATTTGATATAGTTGTCTGATCACACCATCCCCCTTCCACTCCAGGACAAGCAGGCGCACGGCGCAATACCATCCCTACCTGGTGGATAAGAGAGCACTAAGCGATTTTCCTCCAGCTTCATCATTCGCATGCAAAGGAATGAAACTCGTTGCCTGCTTCTGTTTTTCCTACTAACTACAACCTGGGTGTCTTCAAAAGTAGAGTGGAATAGGTGTCTTCTAGACCTGCGTGATACACCGTCGGCCACATCTTCACTTTCCATCACGTGAGATCGTGGTCAAAGGGACCTCCCGTTATCAGTAAAGAAAAAAAACAAGGGTAATGAATCTGTAAACTCTACGATTCGACACAGACTCATTGTAGTAGTACCTACATTGTTGTTTTGGAAATGAGATGTAAAGAAAATATTTGTTCTTTTTGCAGGTGCAAGGATTAACACCTAACACGCCATACGCCCGCACTTACCAGACCGTCAGTAACGCGCAGGTCCTAACCCTCTGTCGCGACGACTGGTTGTACCTCACGCAGCACTTCCCCGGCAGCCGCGACGAGATCAACAAGCACATGCGCTCTGGCAATCGCCCCGTCCGCAAGGGTAATGTCGCTGGAATCTGGCCGCTGCCGATAAACGCACTCAAAGCGAGAGTAACAGAGGTTATGGACAAGGACTCGCAAGCCAACCGCACGCCGCCGCCGGACCCTGTCTCGCAAATTGACGCCCTTCTACCGCGAGAGGGCGTCTCCTTCCTTCCACAGCTGGAGAAGGCCGATGAACAGCCGGAGGAAGGAAAGAAGTACCAAAGGCTCACGATCCGCGAAGAGGATGAACAGGACGAAACGTATGAACAAGGGCAAACCTTCGAATGGCTCACGGGGCGTCAAGATAGCGCGGAGTCCCCAGCTCAAGCTCTCAATGAGTCATTGGAAAACGCCGCCAGTGATGTAAGCATAGCCTCTGAGAAAGAAAATGAAATGGTTTCCATTGATATATCAAAATCGAAAGCAAATGAAGACACTGAAAAAGAAATCGAAACTGCTATTGTTGATCTTCAGACATCAAAAGAGCTGCTTGAAAGCGATTTGGCAGGGCCTTCTGTTCCAGAAGAAATATTATCGGAGGAGACTCGCGACCAGGGCACATACACTTCGAGAATACCCAGAAAGTCGGTCCGCCTTCGCTACGATGAGAATGAGGAAACTGAACACGAAACAGACGACAAACCCAAAGAAAGTTAAATAGACTGCGGCTCAAGAAGTGCCTTATGCGCTCTGATTAACACTCGCAAAACCAATACATACTATTGTCCTAGTTTTCTTTTATTTAGAACATGTTTGAAGGTACTTACTAGAAACTTATTTTTAAATATTTATAATTTGTCACTTTAGCTGTATAATTAATTATAGTTTAATTATTATAATTATGATGAAACTTTATTTCTTTGGGTAGCATTTCCCAATTTATTTTCAAACTCTTGAAGGAAATAAATGAGAATGGTACAATAGTACGTTGTACGTTAAGAGGAGAAAGGTACCGATTCTGAACACCTTAAAACACACTAGCGAGGAATCGCTCTTTGCCATAGGTTTTGACTTGAGCGAAATGTGCATATTTCGCTAATACATAGTCCTGGGAAGCCTCGGCTCTAGTTTACAATACTGTCCCAAATTATAGAATAATGTGAAGTACAATTTTAGATAAGTCGATATTCGTACGATCTGATGTAATTTCTAGTGTGAAGACACCACAGCATCAGCAGCGTCTTAAAAAGTACCTAGAAATAGAAGGATTAGCGTTCAAATAAGTATTTAATTGAGGCTGAGGTACTTATTTTTGCCGTAGTTTGTAATCATTCATCACATCACCAAATAAAAGTAATAAAAAACTCATCGTTAAAAAATATTTTCTTTAATTAAAATCTCAGCTCATAACAACAATTTATAAACAAGACACCAAAAGTCAACAAATATATTAGCTACAACTTTTATTTTCCATTTTTTACATCATGTAAGGGAGTTGTCTTTCACTTATCTTTACTTTACTTAAATTGGAATGCCCAGCAATGTCAAATGGTGTGCCCGGTCATGGTGTCATTCGTTCTTAAGATCTTCACTTCACAGTCCTATATTACTTAAATGCTTGGATGATAAACGTCATTGCTAAACTTATGATTACTTATGTACTAAAATTACGGTTCCTTAGGTTAATGCGATCACCTATCCGCCATCTTGGATTGGACTCAATGTAGGTTGCTTCATCTTGATTACTGCATCTGTAACAAGAGAAAGAACACAGTTTTGGAGAAAGCCAAAACACAGCATTTGTAACTACCGCAAAATCAGCGCGAACGTTTTGTCGTGTGGGTAGATCTCTTAGCAGGATAAATAGTAAGTTAAACAAGTACGACAAGTGCGAGTGTAACTCGCGCGCCGAGGGTTTTGAACTTTTGTCGTTTAGGTAGGTACGTATATGACAACCTCTTGGCGCTTTGGGCTTACAACGCAGGAGGTGGAGGTTTGATTCCTGCCTCGGGACTAATATTTGTAGGATCTTCAGATTATTTGTTCGAGTGTTCTAGTCCTTTTCTACGTCCACAAAAATAAATCATCTAAAGTGATACTTATAATTACTTTATTAAGTATAACAGCTATCGTAGTAGTACCAATTACACAAGCTTGCTTAGTTTGTCGCTAAGTGATGCTGTGTGGATTATCCAGGATACATTACTCTTCTCATAATTTTTTGGAGCACGGTGGAATTCAATAATCTTATTATCTAAATATTCTTCAAGCGCAGTGGAATACATTGAGTATGGACTTTAAAACAACGGTTTTGGGGCGCTGTGGAACAACTATTACAGTTACTACAGAGATTAGTGGGTTGGTACTACAATTATTTTTTCGACTTTTTTCAACGTATTTCACTAAGTATGAAACTTAGACAATTTTCAAAACCTGTTTTGAATTGTCGAAATCCATACCTTTGATTTGATATTACGGGGGGGGGGGGGGGGGGGGGGGGGGATGGTAAATTTTTTGACCTTTTTCTAAATATTTCGAAAAGTATAAAACTTATCGAAATTTCAAAAACTGTACTGGAATGTACAAACCAATACCTTTCATTTGATACCCAACTCGGTGGGGTAGTCACCCCTTTAGAAAATTTTCCCGCCCTTTTTTGACCTTATTTCAAAAAGTATTATTTTTACAGACTTCTCTATATTTTTCCTGTAAAATATAGATCGATATCTACTAACACTTGCTACATATCACATCGATCGCTCTGCAATCTTCGGAGATAAGGGGGGGGGGTACCGGTAAATTTTTCGACCTTTTTCAAAATATATCAAAAAATGTAAAATCTGTCGAAATTTCAAAAACTGTATTGGAATGTACAAGCCAATACCTTTCATTTGATACCCAACTCGGTGGGGTAGTCAGCCCTTCAGAAATTTTTCCCGCCCTTTTTTGACCATATTTCAAAAACTGTTATTTTTACAGACTTCTCTATATTTTTCCTGTAAAATATAGATCCATATCTACAAACACTTGGTACATATCACGTCGATCGCTCTGCAATCTTCGGAGATAGGGGGGGGGAACGGTCATTTTTTTGACCATTTTCAAAATATTTTAAAAAGTATAAAATCTACCAAAATTTCAAAAACTCTTTTGAAATCTACAAACGTGTACCTTTCATCTATACTAATATTATAAAGAGGAAAGATTTGATTGTTTGTTTGTTTGTATGTTTGTTTGTTTGTTTGTTTGTTTGTTTGTTTGTTTGTTTGTTTGTTTGTTTGTTTGTTTGAATTGAATAGGCTCCGAAACTACTGGACCGAGTTAAAAAATTCTTTCATCATTAGAATCCTTAATTTTTCGTGATGAACATAGGCTATATAATATTTTCAAAAAAGTTAGGGATCCGCATGAAAAATTCAATAATTGAACCGTGGGCTGTATATTCAACCTCTTTCTATTATGGCGCGTCAGAATAGAAAAAGAGGTTGTATAGCGCACGGTGCTTGCTTTTTCTCTACGGCCAGTGTCAGTTTTGGAATGTCGAGTCAATGTCAAAAACCCCAATGCTGTTAAAAAAAGTAAAGATCCGTATGAAAACTGTGAAACCCATCGTTTTAGTGTGTATAATTTCTGAAATTTTTGTTTAATACCCGTGCGAAGCCGGGGCGGGCCGCTAGTTTGATATAGTTCGACCGAAACCGCTGTACCGCTCCTGAGGTATGCGCGCGGCGAGACGGGGGGGAAGTATCGGCCGCTCCGATCCATCAGTCTGCCGTCGACGCTCACGGCAGTAGGTCGCCTTTGTACCGGACGGTCTATGTCAGATACACATGAGATAAATATCCAAAGATGGGCCGAGCGCTATCTCGTGATGTCAAGGCCATCATTTTTAAATTTTTAACTCTTCTCTAGATGAAAAGATAAACTTATTGAATACATTGTTTTCGGAGTTCACGGCGGAAAAATGGCAGAAATGTGATGATCATGTCCAAAAAAATGAAAACAATTACTGGGATCGCGATAGTAGATTTGATATTATTATCGATCCATTAATTATAAATTTGCAGAACGACTCTGATTCAAATTCCGATGGCGAAACGGAAGATGAAGTTGAAGCAGAAGCTCTGTCAGAATATCTGTAGATAATTTAGTTATAAAAAAATATAAACATATCGATATCTATACTAATATTATAAAGAGGAAAGATTTGATTGTTTGTTTGTTTGTATGTTTGTTTGTTTGTTTGTTTGTTTGTTTGTTTGTTTGTTTGAATTGAATAGGCTCCGAAACTACTGAACCGAGTTAAAAAATTATTTCACCATTAGAATCCTTAATTTTCCGTGATGAACATAGGCTATATAATATTTTCAAAAAAGTTAGGGATCCGCATGAAAAATTCAATAATTGAACCGTGGGCTGTATATTCAACCTCTTTTTCTATTATGGCGCGTCAGAATAGAAAAAGAGGTTGTATAGCGCACGGTGCTTGCTTTTTCTCTACGGCCAGTGTCAGTTTTGGAATGTCGAGTCAATGTCAAAAACCCCAATGCTGTTAAAAAAAGTAAAGATCCGTATGAAAACTGTAAAACCCATCTTTTTAGTGTGTATAATTTCTGAAATTTTTGTTTAATACCCGTGCGAAGCCGGGGCGGGCCGCTAGTAATATATAAAACAAAAATATTGTTTATATTGGTACGAAAATCTTCATTTTGATTTTTCATTTATTTTCATTTATTTTTCTATAAATATGTGCGGGCGCACAAAATGTATCATTATTTCAAATTTCAAGTCAATAGCTGCAGTAGTTTCTGAGATATTAAGGATTCAAAACACAAAACAGACCCAAAGCGATTTCATAAGGGTTTTGCAACCGATGGCAAAACCCTAAAAAGTGCATCGCTGTCGCCGGGCGCGCCCGTCGCCGTGGGGCGATCATCACGTAATATATTTCTAGCGGCTATTTGCGGACTCGCACTCACTAAATATAATAAAATGCTCAGATTTTTCACAGCTCTGACGTCAAACGTATTATTTATTTCAATGTTAACTATGAAGAATTCGGAATAAAATTTTACGTGTCATTAAAACGTCGCAATAATCGTTTATTTATGTGCTGAATTCGGTTTCACCGCAACTATTTATACTAATTTTCGTAGATCAGCCAAACATTATGAAATTATGACGAGCTCTGAAGTTTCAGGGCCGCGGCCTGTCAAGAATAAAAGCTTTTGATGCGAACAGTGTTCTGCTTTTTGTTTTAATTAGCGTGTTTATCTGAGACGGGTTCTGTACTGCCTAATCATAATAATGACAACCAAACCAGCGGCCACCTTGCATTCAGCCGTGCGTAAAGTTGAACAACGGCTGTTTTGAAGATATGATTCTTACGGTATACAGCCAGTTGTTTCTCGAAACGCTGTTTCTAGAATGATATGTTGTTTCTAGAATGATTAGTTGACCACTGATTTTATAAACGCTTGGCGCAAATTGTGAATACATTGATGATACCTATTAATTTGAGAGATATTCGACTTGATTTATCAATTACTTGACAGACTGCTCAACAAATCTTTGCTCGAAATCAATTCGACGCATCGTGTCGCAGCATCCGTCGTCCCTTCGTCGTCACCCAGTGGCGCTACATACTAAAAAACAAAGTCGCTTCGCGCTGTCTGTCTGTCCCTATGTATGCTTAGCTCTATAAAAATACGCAACGGATTAAGATCCGGTTTCTTTTTTGTTGATATATTCATTCAAGAGGATGTTTTATATGTATAACATGCATTAATATCAGCATTGCACCCGTGCGAAGTGGGAGCAATTCGCTAGTAATCATTTAAATGTTAGACTTTGTTCAGGCTGGCACGTTTTAAACATCAGGCATCATTCAACATAGTTATCCGTATTTTTAAGGAATATAATTTTTTTTTATGTTTTTTTTAAAGTTTTCGTGATAAATGTTTTAGTAAGATTAGGTAGGAACGCTATTATTTGATGGGTACGCCTGTAAAATACATGATAATTTTATGCATAAGTACAAACACCACTGTGTCAAAAGAGTATGTAACTGGAAAAGTGAGAGTCAACACACACCGGAGGAGGTTTATCCTTCCGTACCACCGTACTTACTTGTAACTACTTTATATTAACTAAAATCTAAAAATCCTATCCATTCACGGTTTTCTAGTAGAGATCGCTCTTAAGCTATAAGACCGCCAATTGTCACATCACTTGTAATTTTTTGATTTTGATTTGATTAGGGTCTTTCTTATGTTTATTATAATTTGGCAATACTATAGATAGTACTATAGTATAGTAGGTAATATAATAATAACGCACCCTGTCAAAATTTCAACAGTATACATGTTAAGGTGACAAAATCCGAGTTCGGCCATGAGGATATGTTAGTCCTCGAAGCCGAACAGTTAGGCCACGAGGAAGCACCCAGTTCAAGAGGTAGAGCCTAAACAAAAGCAGACATTTTTTTTGTATGGGAGCCTCTTATTTTTAACATTTATTTTATGTTTTGTGAAAATTTCAACGGACTTCTACTACTTTTGATTTTCACGGCCAACATCTTTTATTTTCGGTGTAAAAAGAATTATTTTCGTGTTTTTGCGTGCATCTGTGTGGTTTACTCGTTGATGCGAGGTGTAAACGCGGTGTCTTTACGAGTCTGTCACCGCGCTCGAATTAGTCTGTTGTGATTGATGACCTGCTTCTGAATTTCGTGATTTGTTTATTCAGTTGCTGGTTGGTTTGAGATTTTATTAATAACTCGTTTTTAGCTTTGTATATCTACATTGTACATTCACTACCGCCAGATAATTCTATCTTCCACTGTGGGCGGTGTGGAGGGTAGGAGAACCTGCATCAATCGCTGGCCGTTGAAAGTTTTAACGCGAAAAACGCGTCAAACATCTTTGTGTTTATTAAATATAGGTACAAACAACTGTTGACATTGATTTACTTTTTAATGAAGAAAGAGTTTCTAAAGATAGGTACTGAGGACTTGGAGGTCACGAACGATTAGATTTTCTTTACGCTAGTGCCGTATTGTTTTCACTAAGGTATTTTTAAAGGATTTTTCAAATATTTTTATGAAGTGTCGCTTTTTTTGTAAATAGCTATAGTCTCGCGACGTAAATTGCTATAGTCTCGCGTAGCCTTATTGTCTAACCGATCGGTACGTAATGCAAGTTCATATTTCAATTAAGTAGATAAGCAGTTATTTCAGGCGTAGGTACGAGTACCTAAGGAATGTTATGATTTCCGTGCTATTTCTGCTGGCCGCGAACGCAATGCGATTCAGATCAACCAACATCTGGATTCTGTTTATCTAATATGCATTGCTTTTATTTACTTACATTTATGTAAACTAGTCCATTGAAGCTTAATCTGTCGATACTTTAATTAATTACTAACTTACGACCGTATATGATTTTCTACTTGGTTTTTCTGGTAAAGCCGACGAATTACCTAATTAATTGTGTAGATTATACAACTATTATAACGAGGAATTTATTATTATTACCTACCTAGGTACATAAATAAGACAAGCTAAGCAGAGCTTGAGTTATGGTAGATGACTGATATACTTAATACAATACATTACGAGTAAGTACATAGATATAACTTTATTGTCGATCAGAAGACCCGGATAAAATATATGCAGAAGCTCACTTAAGCTCTGCAAATTAGATAAACAAGTAATTCACTCACTTCGATACACTAGCATGATTTGTCCACAACCATCCAGTATTAAATGCTCACGAATCCACGATTGCGCAGAATACGAAAATTATAATCTGAACTCTCCAAGAGAAAACCTGGTGGAATTGTTGAGGTGGAACTGTTACGAACCGTATGAAAAACACTGTACAGAACTTGCATTTGAAATCCTAGAGGGTCGTCGAGAGTATGTGATAAACCACTAGGTACCGCACCTTAGAACAATCCAGAGTAGAGCAGCCACAGGCTGGCCAGCAACAGGACGAGGATGAGGTAGGTGGCGGCGAGGCTGGTGGTCTCGTGGTTGGGCATGGTGACACCTGCACTGGACGAGCGGCTCCAAGGAACTGAGCCAGGAGAGCGCTGTTCCCGTCGCAAACGCTCAAAATATGAATAATTTTATTGCCTCCAGTAATGCTTGGGACAGATGTCGGTCTAATTTTACACGTTTGCGGAATACGTGGTAAGTATCGATCAAGTAGTCATTAGGCTTGTATTTCTGTATGACTCATGTGAAGATTTTTCTATTATTTAACAATGGACCTTGTTGCAGTTGACTGTAGAATGCCACATGACAGCGTTACCAGACTTAAGTTGAAACAAATGACTGCGTTAACGGGATTTCATTAGGTATAGAACAAGTTGGTAAAGGGTTTCAGGAATTTCCGGCACTTACAATAGGTTCCAGTTGATTTCACGAATATTTTTTTTCATAGTCTGCGCGAATGATATTGCGAGCGGGTTTGCTAGCATGATGGTATTATTTGATAAAACGTTAACGAAGAAAACAAGTGACAGAGTTAAGTGATACGTTAACATAACAATCGGTATTCGACGGTAGGCGTAGAGCTGCTGAGCTAGAACAACGTAAAACGGTATAATTTCACGCACAATGACAGGCTCATCGATCATCTAGTGATGCCGGATCCCAGTGCCAGTTTCAACTGTAGATCGCTAAAAGTTGATATGACCATGACTTTAATGCAAAATTAACGTTGGATAATACTAAGCTTATTTTGTAGTATTGTAAATACGAGAACTTTTATGTCCTAATAAAAACGATTGGAAACGCGTGGTGAAATCCGTGCCGTGTGAAATAAGTGCATTCCAACAGGGCCTCTGTGTATGTGTCCGTTAGCCGTAAATAAATGCCCATAATGTACCTAGATGCTGAAAATTAAATTGATACAAAATAGCGAAGGAGCAGGGTGCATCTGTGCTTTACCGTTTTCATGAATAATTTTATAATTGTATGTTTATTTTAAAACTTAGGGATAAGGTCAAGTCCAGCCAAGATTATCAACAGTGCTATCTGTATTGGTCGGACAATAGATTATATCAAAACCTAACATAAAGTCCTAACATTTTATCAATATCTCTTTAAACTGGAACGTAAGGTGCTACGTTCCTTAATCCTTACCTTAAATTGTTTGTTAAGCTTTATCTGATACAACTCTACAACACTACCACAATCGCGACTACTTAAAAACACAGAACGGGAACTTATGTGGCAACATAATTATAATCTAGTTGTATTATATTTCTTCAATTTATCTAAGCTTACACTATTCCTGAAAATAGTAAAGACCTTATCAATTTAAAAATCTTTTAATTTCCATTGGTTTTAAAATTTTGCGTTCTTAATATATTCCATCGAACAACATTCACAGGTAGGTATTATCGCGTTATTTACATAAATAAACAACCCGTGGTATGAATAAAGAAACAATACAGTGTTCGCACTGGAGTAAAACAGCCCGAGAAATAACAGGAGGGACAGATCATACGCGTTCATCGGGTAGGTTCCGCAACGAAACTTTCTAAGCTATATATATTTCTAATAATGGCCTACTAATCGTGGTTTTAGGGTCGATATTTAGTGGATTTATGTTTGAAATTTTAGTTTATAAAATTAGTAAAAACTGCTATAGGTATGTAAGTATTTAAAAGTAGTAGGTAAAGGAATCTAAGACTTACATTAAAATACAGTGGAGTAAAAGAGCCAGAGAAAGAAGAGCAGGATCACGAGGATCATGTAGGTAGCCGCGAGGTTCACAGTCTCTGCGTTCATCGGCATGGTGGCTGGGGGCTGTGGTCGCAGGCGCACTGAGGAGCCCAGCTACCGAACCTCCCAGTGACGTTGGCCACAGAGGCTGACCAAGGGACAGGGGTTGGGTCATTGGAACTTACAAGTTTTTAAATTTTCTTTGATGGTACCTATCTAATATATATATTAGGGGAGACCTATGTCCAGCAGTGGACTATTATAGGCACCAGCCTATAATAGTCCACTGCTGGACACCATCTGGTACCATCATCATCACCAGATGATGATGGTACCTATCAATATTCTTTTGATATTCAAGCGTATTTTTTTAAGTTGGCAGGTATGAGGTAGATATTGAATCACGTTATAGACATGACTAATAAAGCTTATGTTCACACATAGACATAGGTAAAAGATATTATTTGTAGCTCCGTTAGGTAAGGAGAAAAAATAAAAGACATTAAAGATTAACCTACGACAGACAATTAGATTAAAATCTGTTCAAACAAAAAACTAAATTAGAAGCCAGCCATTCAGGATAACCCACCGCGCTCTGTGGGTATAAAGAAATTAAAAATATCTCATGAATAACAAACATCAAGCTTGTCGTGTGGCTACGCATAATTTATTTCTACTAATTGATCGCAGAATTAATGACAGGTCTTAAACAACTTTGAAGAAAACAATACATTATAGAATCTGAATAGCACAAATTCAGTAGCGACAGGCTACGCGAAATATTTGTAGAACGGAAAGTGGTTGACACTTGACGGACAGCGGTTCTTGCGCCAAGTGCAGGGCGGGTTTTGTTATTTTTTGGGCGTGGATTGTAATGACTTACGGCTCGACGAATGGGGTGTCAAATTGTAACAATCTGAAACTACCTGCTTGTTAGTTTACGGGACAATAAAACCAAAAATTTCCATATTTACCATACATAGATTACCAGCGACCAACTCTGCTGAGACTGGAATCGTTTTGTACCTCAAGCAAGTTTGTTTTATCTATGGTCTCGAACTACATTATCTAGATTTAATTACAACTAAACATTTTTTTTTTAATTCTATTTTTATGACTAGACTGACCTTTGGGTGACACAGAGGCTATGACGTTTCTTATGCTAAAGTCTACAAGAGTTGACAAAAGTAAGAAATAGGCACTTACGGTTATAATCTAAAAGGCGGAGTACAGCATCCACAAGGACACTAGCAGCAGCAGCAGGATGCAGTAGGTGGCCATCAGGTTCGTTCCCTCAGTCATCTTGGAAACTTGCTTGGTAATTGTTTTAATCCCAGTTCTCTCGTGTTTTCCCGAAGACGTGTCTCTGGCGACTGATCAGAAATCACACGAAAAGCTTGCTATATACCTTATTGTTGTTTTAAAAAACATGACGAGAAAATCTATTTTTTGTTTTCGTCGAACACCTCTTGATTAATGGAATGCCGTGCCAAAACTGTCCCAGTTTTTATGCGTTTTCGGTTGTTGTTGTTTTCTTTTACTGAGTTGTTCTAAAAGCTGCATTATTGCTGTAATACAAATACTACTCCTATTGAACTGTCTTATATATTTGTATTTATATTATCAGTTTTTTTTGTTGTAAGATTCCAGATTAAATAAATTGTCCTGGAATTCTCCAGCTGGAGCCAGCCCTAGAGTCCGCCCCTGCCGGCTATTCACATTTCTGGAGTATGAAATGTGTGCTATTTCTGATCCGAATCTGTGTAATGTGTTTCTACACCGGAATCGAACGAATCCATCGCATCTTTGGATTCAATCCGAGTTCTAAATTCTATAAAATGTACAGTGTCTATCTATATCTATACTAATATTATAAAGAGGAAAGATTTGATTGTTTGTTTGTTTGTACATGACACTCATAGTGGCGGCTTCGTAAAGACATCTCAGCACCTCGATATAACGATAGTCTACTTGGCATCGCTGTAAGGATTGTAGAACAGCCCAGGTTTCAACGGAGTCAAAGGCCTTCTCATAGTCCACAAAAGCCAGACACAGGGGCTGATTATACTCTTCGGACTTCTGTATAATCTGCCTCACTGTGTGAATGTGGTCTATGGTACCATATCCTCCGCGAAACCCAGCCTGCTCCGGTGGCTGAAACTCGTCGAGTCTCCTGGCGAGACGGTTCGATATAACTCGTGAGAAAAGCTTATAGACGTGACTTAGGAGCGAGATGGGTCTATAATTTTTAAGAAGGGTTTTATCTCCCTTCTTAAAAAAGAGCACCACCAAACTCCCACTCCACGCCTTTGGAGTTCTCCCACTGTGAAGGACGGCGTTGAAGAGGCTCTGTAACTCCTGTATAACAGGGTATCCTCCAGCTTTCAAAAGCTCTGATGTTATTCCGTCCTCACCGGGGGCTTTTCCATTTTTAAGCTGCCTCAGAGCTAACACGATCTCGTATTGACTGATGTCTGGCAGTTCGTCGGTATAGTGGCGTATCAAGGTGGCTCTAGAATCGTGGTCGTCTCGTTGGGAACGGGGGGCATGTGCAGCGTATAAACGGCCATAAAAGTCCTCTATCTCGGCCGATATCTCCGGCTTCGACAATACGGTCCTTCCGTCGTGCGTTGTAAGCTTCGTCAGGTGGCTCCTGCCAAGCTGCTGAGTGAATACTTTGGACCCTCGGTTTCGCTCTATCGCCTCTTCAATGAGGCGTGTATTGGAGCTCCGAAGGTCACGCCGTACCATCTTCGCAATTCGCTTGTTCAGGTCTGACCTTTCCGACGAAGTCGCTTGGGTGGTTTCCCGTCTTTTTGTCATCAGCCCAAGAGTCTCATCCGAGAGTTTGGACTTCTTACCCGTACGCTGCTTTTTGGAAAACTTGATGCCCTCGTCCCTCAAAGTTTCGACCAGATTATGTAGGGTCTCGTCAGCGTCATCAGTGGCTTCCAAGGCAGCGAATCTATCCCCGAGAAGCTGCTGAAACTTCTCGGTGCCCGCCATGATTTGGATTGGGTTCGGTCGGAGCGTGGACTTCATCAGACGGTTTCTTTCAAGCTTCAAATTTATATTCAGAGAGCCTCGAAGGAGTCGGTGATCAGATCCGGTATTGAACCTGTTGATCACTGAGACATCTCTGAATATATGCTTGCTATCCGTCATGATGAAGTCGATCTCATTTTTCGTCACAGAATCGGGACTCCGCCATGTCCACTTCCTTTGGGGCTGTTTCTTAAAGAAAGAATTCATTAAGAACAACCCCTCCTTCTCAAGGAAGTTGACAAGCATTTGTCCCCTGTGATTTCGAACACCAAAACCATGCGGGCCTATTCGGGATTCGTCGCCAATCTGGGTTCCCACCTTGCCGTTAAAGTCCCCCATAACAACGTTGAAGTGAGCCTTGGTGGTGTGATGTAAGGCTTTGGATATGTCTTCGTACATATCCTCCACTTCATCATCCGAGTGTGTCGAGGTCGGTGCGTAAACCTGAATGACCTTCAAGCTGTAGCGCTTAGACAGCCGAAGGATCAGGTACGCTACCCTGGTCGACACACTGGAGATTTCTTCGACGTTGTTAGAGAGGGCCTTATTAACGAGGAAACCTACGCCACCCTGGGATGTTTTATCACCCTCGCGAAAGTAGAGAACATGACCCGAGTCTAGGGTTACGGTGTCCTCCCCCTCTCTACGGACTTCACATAACCCTAGAACATGCCATTTAATTTTCTCTAACTCCACTTCCAACTGCGCTAGATGGTGATCAAGCCTCAGAGTGCGTCCGTTAAACGTTGCCAGGGTCAGTGTGTGTGGTGAATGGTAGCCTGGGGTAGCCCGGAGATTCTTCGCACCCCCTGCCCCGCCGTTACCATGGCCGCTACCATGGCCAGGAATAGCGAGGCGGCCGGGAACTGGGGGCCATTTTTTGGCGGTTGTTATCATTAAGGGGTTATTGCCCATAATCCCCACGCTGGGCATGCGGGTTGGGGATCGCAGTTCTGTGGAGTAGTTCTGCAGAGGGCGCTGCTGCCCGCCCCCCGGTGTGTTTCCCTTAGTCGCCTCTTACGACACCCACGGGAAGAGTTGGGGTGGTGAAATTCTATGCCGGCACCACACGGCTAAGGTAGGCCAGTAGGTAACGATTATAAAATATTATATTCAATTATATAAATGTATTTTTTTTTATTAAATGTCTTATGTTTACCAACTGAAATGTACGAATTCATAAACAAGACGGTTGTTTCGGGCTTACATAATATTTTATATCTTTTATATCATCAGAATATGATCCATTCTAGGTTGATATGGAACTGGCTTAAGAGCTATACCGGAAAAAATACAATTACAATTTTAATTTAATTAGAAAGACTTCTTTTTGTCAAATGGATTTGAATAATACCTACTCATCGCAGTTCATTACCATCGCAGAAGATAAGTTCTAATTATTGGGAATGAGGTACCTACTCCCACGTCGAGTCTATTCAGAACTGCGGGTAAAGATACTCGATGAGAGGTCCCTTTCATCACACACCCGACATTACCGCTAATTCTTAAAAGAGCGGTGCCGAGACATTTTAATTGTTTTTATAGATTTATTAGGTGCTAAAAATATGGCCGCGAAACTATTTTCGGATACCTACATAATACCTACATTGCCAGTAAGTAGGTAATATAATATTGTTCACTCAACAAATAATGTAATGAAGAGAGTAGCTTCTGCCGGCGGCTTTTCCCGAACATTTCAAGTAGCCAATATCCGTCCCCAGAATGACGTTTACCAAATTTCATCAAGATCCGTTCAGCCGTTTAGCATGAAAAGCTGAGACGTTCGCTTTTAAAATATTAATAAATAATGGAGCGTCGTTCGGTTTCATTGTACTTTGAAATACTTGTTTGTTTTAGCTTTTTTATGGGTTTTGTGTTTTTTTTTTCTACAAAAGGTATGTTTAAGGATTGTTAAATGTTAATTTTAGCGTTTAGAACCTAGATACCCAGGTCGTGCAACTGATCTACACATTTACAGTTATTTTGTGTGACACATAATTACGTACAAGACGTAGCAGCTACACGTAATGTAAACAATCGTACAAACCAATGTAAGATACCTACTACTTACCCAGTGTTTTTGTCCGAAATGATTACAATTTTATTTTTGAACTCTTGATCTCCGACGCGGCACCGAGCTGCTGGAATTATTCCAAAGAATGCCGAGTTCAAAACACTTTATTTTAAAGCCCAGAGACTACCTACTGTAATAAAATTGTGGATGCATTGACCGAAGTAGATACCTATCACCAAGTTTCTGACAGATTCTGATTTGATTTCGGTGGCGCGAAGATCACTTTTAGTTTAGGAGTTCCACTCCATCGTCTTCATTAATAATAATAAAGCCATTTATTTACATTTCTTAAACAGTAAATGTATGAAATTAAAATTAGGTATAAATAATTTACCTACTAGTACCATTATGTTATCTGTGCGTAGGTAAGTGTTATTTTGATTAAAAATATTATAGATGCGATTTAATTCCATTTATGAAGGTAGGCCTTCTCCATCACTCCTGAGCTAGCTGTGTCCAGTGGCGCCGGCGATGAAATGCTGATTTCCTCGCAGTACGTCCATCTCCATTTCAGGCGATACGCCATTTTTGCTGCGTCGATGATTTGTTTTAGCGCGTAGGTACCTATGTACACAGTATACATTGTGCTATGTATGTCTTTGCCTCTTACTCGGTCAGAGTCTAGATGACTGATACCTATACATAATACAATATTATAAAATAGATAGATTTTTTTTTATTATAGGTACATAGAAACAACCAGAACCCCTGAACAAATATCTGCAGATCGTACAAATATTTGCCCGAGGCGGGAATCGAACCCGCAACCTCCTGCGTCGCAGGCGGACCTTCGCCCACCGCGCCACAGTGGTCCTCAAGAATGATCTATCAATCAATATCGTGCTGTGATCAGTAAATTGCTCAGACATGGAAGGCTCAGTCAGACCAAGTAGGTACCTACCTAAAGTGATTCAGATTCAAATTCAATAACTTTATTTCTTTAGGCTTACAAAATAAGCATTGAGACAAGTCAAATTTCTTAACAGTTAATTATTATAAAAAAGTTAAATTTGTTATTGATTTCTCTTCAATTCAATTTTTTTGTCCACTAGTGGAAGAAGTGAAAAAGAAACCACTAGGTAGGTAGCTACATTCATACTTATGTGTTTCATACAGTGTTTGTTTTGCCTATCTAAATCTAAGTTTAATGTGATTTAAAAACATGTCAATAATAAATTATTTAAATAGGTTTCATATACCAAAATATAAGCACAACATTCATTTTCTTAGCTATTGTCGGTGTGGAATGGAGCGACATCCGGCCAAGCATTAACATAATTAATGTACCTAATCATCAGTATCGAGTAGGTAAAAGGCTTTCTTGATAAGATTTTGTTTTATATAGGTACTGTTTAAATGTACGAATAGGGAGCTCAGTTATTTCCCTACGTTACGTAATCTATACAATGGGATGTGTAATTTGTGCTTGTTTCTTGTAATCCTTGTGTGAACATCACAATTTTTCAAAAAGCTACCTCTGTTTTTGTGTGTAGTTATACATTAGATTTTCATAGATGTATTGCGATATTACTGTCAAAATATTTATTTCTTTTAATAACTCTCTCATGAGTCCCGTGGATTGCGCGTACCGCCCTTTTTTGTAGAACAAAGATAGTCTAGATGTCAGCCGCTTGTCCCCAAAGCAAAATACTATAGGACATAACACTATGGAAGTAACTGAAATAAAATAACCTAGCTGTATGTTCATCCGTAATAATATAATTGTTCGAACTGCATTGCATAGGCTGCTGACAGAACTAAGTCTGCCTGCGAGAACATTAAGGGGAGAGTGGGTGTGTTGATAGAAAACAGTGCAAAATCTAAGAATTTTTTTTGTCGGAATGGGAATCGAAAATATCTATAGGTACTAATATTATAAAGAGGAAAGATTTGATTGTTTGTTTGTTTGTTTGAATTGAATAGGCTCCGAAACTACTGGACCAATTTGAAAAATTCTTTTACCATTAGAATCCTAAATTTTCCGTGATGAACATAGACAGTATAATATTTTCAAAAAAGTTAGGGATTCGCATGAAAAATTCAATGATTGAACCGTGCACTGTATATTCAACCTCTTTTTCTATTATGGCGCGTCATGATAGAAAAAGAGGTTGAATATATAGCGCACGGTGCTTGCATTTTCTCTACGGCCAGTGTCAGTTATGGAGTGTCGAGTCAATGTCAAAAACTCCAATGCTGTTAAAAAAGGTAAGGGATCCGTATGAAAACTGTGAAACCCATCGCGTTAGTGTGTTTAATTTCTGAAATGTTTGTTTAATACACGTGCGAAGCCGGGGCGGACCGCTTGTTTATAATAATTAGCATCCCCCGTCAATATTACGCGGCTAAAAGCCAAATCCGAACGAGCCCGCGGGGGTCGGGCGAGTCTGTTGACTTGACTTTTTGGTTCTGCTGGTAAAAATCGTTGGCATTGGCATCACATTGGCAACTAAACAGGGGTGCGTTCAGAGGCTCAGGGTGCGGTTGTTTGGTGTAAATTTTAACTTACCCAAAGGTTCAGAACGAGTCGGTTGTTATACGTCAAAGTTGACATTATCATGACAAAACTGACGTTACAGTTGCCGGACGTTCGTTTGTTTTGTTTTTGTTTTGCGGTTACTTTTAAGTAAATTGTATCCACTGACTGTAACTACGATCGATAACTGATAAATACTGAAAATTTTGAAATTTACTGTAGAAATCTTGATATGTAGATAACAAACTATGACAACGGAAAATATGACAGCTGTTAATGTCAGAGTGTTTTTCGTCGATCGAATTACACCGGTAAAAAGTTGCAACCGTCGGAGGTTGTGAACGCTCTAGTTAATAACAACCGAGCGTTTCTCCTGAGGTTATGAACGACCTAGTTGTACTCCGAGCGCGCTCGAGCGTAGGTTGTGAACGCAGCCCAGTGCTTTTCATGTCGTCATGTCAAACTTGACATATAATTTACTTGACAGTGACACTGACGGACAAAAATTTATCAAGAAGCACTCAAATCAAAATCACCAGCTGGCCGTGGAATTGGAAGCCGAAAAAGTGCAAAAACTGTTTATCTGTGTGGATTTCGTAGCAACTATTAGTTCTTTCATATAAGATTATGAAAAATATCCGTAAGCAAAATCCTATTTGATGGGAGATCGGCAACAATCAGGGAGAGTTGTTATCGAAGAGATGGCGAGTACGAGCACAGCTGTAGCGACCGTAACCCCACAAGCGCAAGAGGTAACTTAGCCGTGTTCTCTTTCATCTTATCTCTTTTATTTGTTACTATACTATAATATGTACGTAGATACTGGATACCTCGCTTGGTGATAGGTTGTTCGTTCAAGGAGTTCATTAGCTATCCGCGATGATGGTGTCCGTTGGAAGGATTGCGCTTGTTTTTCGATACAAGTTCGATATTCGGCGATGCTACTCTACCGAAGGCTTGCTAAGCGATATTAGCGTGCTAGACTTAACCAGGGTGGTGGCCGGGCCATTCTGTACTATGACTCTGGGCGACCTGGGCGCCAATGTGATTAAAGTGGAAAGTTTGGACGGTGACGAGGCGCGGAAATGGGGTCCACCGTTTATCAAAGACAGCACTGATTCATATTACTTTCTGTCTATCAATAGGAACAAAAAGAGTATTTGTGTGGACTTTAAGAGTCAACAAGGTAAGATAGTGCTTTCTATCAATAAATTCATGTATTTGATAAGTACTTCAACCATTTTGGTTTTCTTATCTTTGATTAACTGTCACGGGATGACTCATCCGTAGACGAGAACAGTGTGTAAACCAGTTGAAAGATCAAGAAAATGGATAAATAAAAGTAATTTATTTATGTCTTATTATTGGACTGCTTGTCCTGTTGAATTTAGTAAAAGCATCACTTATTTAGTTTTTTACTTTGGCAATACCATAAAAATACTAATAATAATTAAAACAAGGGATATGTAAAGCTCAGTTTATATAAGTAAGGTTTATACACTTGAAATGATTGCAGGAAAGCAAATAATATATGACCTGGCAAGGAAATGTGATGTCCTAGTGGAGAACTATCTGCCTGGCAAGCTAGACCAGCTAGACGTGGGCTACAACAGACTGAAGAAGATAAACCCAAAACTGATATATTGTGCTATAACTGGCTTTGGACCTGTAGGACCTTATTCTAAAAAACCGGGGTAAGTAAAACATGCCAAGAATAGCTAACACAACATCAAAATCCACACTATCTCATACTTTACAATTGTACATATTTGCTCACACTATCTGTTATTGTTACAGGTATGATGTCATAGCATCGGCAATGGGTGGCCTAATAAACACCACTGGGGAGAAGGAAGGGCCCCCTTGCAAGCCTGGAGTAGCCCTGACAGACATCACCACTGGCCTCCATGCCTACGGCGCCATCATGACTGCCCTGTACTACCGACAGAAGACTGGCACAGGACAGAAAATTGACTGCAACTTACTGTCAACTCAGATATCCAGCATGATCAACATTGCTAATATGTACCTCAACTGTGGAATCGAGGGTCAAAGATGGGGGACTGCTCATGCCAATCTCGTGCCCTACCAATCATTCAAAACTAAAGATGGAGAGATGGTCATAGGCACAGGGTCTAACCCACAATTTGCAGATTTCTGTAAACTGATTGGTAAAGAAGAACTGATAACCGATAAACGCTTTGTAAACAACTCTGCTAGGGTACAAAACAGAGAGGAGATAATTGCCATTATCAGTGATGTGATAAAAACTAAAACAAATAAAGAATGGATGGGTATTTTCGAGAATGCCACATTTCCAAATGGGCCTATAAATAAAATGAAGGATGTTTTTGAGGATGAGCATGTGAAAGCAATAGAGTTGGTCCAAGAGTTGCCGCATCCCAATGCTGGGATCCTGAAGGTGGTAGGACCTCCAACAGTGTACAGTGAAGGGGGGAATAAAGCTAGGTTTGCCCCTCCTACTTTAGGTCAACACACCAAAGAAATATTGTCAAATTTTCTTGGATACCATGAAAGTAAAGTTGATAGCCTTCTTGAAAACAAAGTTGTAAGATAATTTTTAATGTTTGATAACTATTATTTCTCATTAAGAAATCTATAAGTATGTAATTTCAGTTAGAAACATTGGTAGGGTTCCTCTGTAGATTTTTTATCATGTAATTTATGCTATATTTTATACTGTTTACACAATGATAAAGTAACTATTTACAATATAAAGCTATATGTTATTATTTGTTTCATTACCTAAAAAATCTGTATATTTTTTAAACTTTTAAAGTGTAAACCTTGTAAATAAATCTTCTATTCGGGAAGCTTTTTATCCTAAACTAGCGGTCCGCCCCGGCTTCGCACGGGTATTAAATAAAAAATTCAGAAATTATACACACTAACACGATCGGTTTCACAGTTTTCATACGGATCCCTTACTTTTTTTAACAGCATTGGGATTTTTGACATTGACTCGACACTCCATAACTGACACTGGCCGTAGAGAAAAAGCAAGCACCGTGCGTATATATTCAACCTCCTTTTCTATTCTGACGCGCCATAATAGAAAAAGAGGTTGAATATACAGCGCATGGTTCAATTATTGAATTTTTCATGCGGATCCCTAACTTTTTTGAAAATATTATATAGCCTATGTTCATCACGGAAAATTCAGGATTCTAATAGTGAAAGAATTTTTCAAATCGGTCCAGTAGTTTCGGAGCCTATTCAATTCAAACAAACAAACATACAAACAAACAATCAAATCTTTCCTCTTTATAATATTAGTATAGATTTATTCAAAAATCATTCAATGTCCCTAACCTGGTTGTAGTGGTTATCACCTATAGTGATATGACATGCATTGTATTTTCAAATAAACAAAAGACTGTGCATTTTATTTATTTTTATTTGTTCCCATAACACAAGGTCTGCTTATCTGGAGGCTAGGTGAAGCTGGATTGTCCAGCATTATTTAATTATTAGCTTTCGATCAAACCTCCAGGACTTGGAGAATTGATATGAATAAACTTGCAATACTATACTTAAACATGATGGCGTGTAAACGTTACCAGGAGGTTGAGCGCGTGGCGGTGATAACGCTGCGTCCCGCGGCCAAGAGGGAGTCGCGCAAGAAGGTCGTCTGGACCGAGGACACCGTCGACAACGAAAACATGAACAAGAAGAAATCAAAGTGTGAGTTCATTACAATTAACTAAAAAATTCAACTGCAGATTTAACTTCTTATGTCGGAACCAGTATCGTGTACAAAAAACCTATTATTTAGTAATTAGAAACGCTGTGAAATTGCTTAGTATAATTTAGGGACATCTGAATGGACACCTTTGTCTCTCAAATTAATAATTATATAAAAAAAAATCATAAAAAAAATTTTGTATGTTTTCGTATATTTATAAAACCTGAATGATGACCTCTTCAGGTTGCTGCATATACGAGAAGCCGCGTCGTTTCGACGAGAGCGACTCGGAGGCGAGCGACGACGAGTGCGAGCACTGCTTCGGACACGTGGAGAAGAAGCACCATCATCATCATCATCATCAGGGAAGCGCGCAGGAGCACTCGCTCTCTATCGCGGAGACTGATGTATGTACAAGCTTTTAACAGAGTTTTGGTCCAGTAATGTATATCCTTGACCTCGCAGTACCTATTTAGGCTGGTTAGAATCACACTTGGTTATTAAAAATGTGAAAGATTGGATGGATGTTTGTTAATTCATCATCAAGATTGTAGCAGAAACTAGTAAGTTATAAAATTGTAAGATATTTTTTTCTTTGTCAACTCTAACACATCAATTATCAAAACCCCTACTGCGCAGCACAAAATATCAGTGAGTAAATATGCATATGATGTTATAGTAATTTTGTTTGTATATTTTGTGACAGGAGGCAGATACAGTCCGTCCGCCCCAAGAGCCGACTGCCAGCCTGGCGCTACAACCCCCGACGCCGACGCCAGCACCGCCAGACAAAGATACCCCTAGCTAAGCTATAAACTCTTACTGTCTAATTTAATTAATAAGTTGTCTTACTTTGCAATTGATTCATTCAATGTTTAAGTGGGGCCGAATAACATGGGGACAAACAAAACGGAAGGTGTTGCAACCTGTAGTCAGCTTCACCATAGGCGGTGATTTGTCAAAAATTACGTCGAATACGTAACATGTTCATACGTTACAAATATACTATATTGACTTGATTAATGGAATTAGTCATGAAGTATATTTGTATACAACATTATATTAATTAATTGAATTAAGGCAATGAAGTATATTTGTTCCGTCTGAAGCAGGAAATAAAGGTAATGAAGTGTACTTGTTACATTTAAGCATTATGAAATTGTTCTGTATTCTAGCCAAGACAATAATGCAGAAGTAAATACTTTGCAGTTACGTTCTGCCCATTATACGGGAGTGTGTCGCAGATCCAAATACCCAGTAATGTATGGTCCTCCCACACAACATATATAATATTCCAATTCAATGTAACATTCAATAACATTTTGTAAGTGTGGGAAGGACAAAGACTTAGGCAAGGATTGAATATACATAGATTAGAATTATATGTAAAGGATTAATAATAATGGAACATTTACCTACTATAGAACGCACTTATTGGCACAAAATTATTTAAAAATACTGTGATGTATCTGGTACCTATAATGTACTTAGCCCAATTTCATAAAATTCTATAATACTATTGTTACTTGAAATTGAACTGATTTCCTGTAAATTAAGCTTTTTCTCCCCAATTTATGTAGATAATAATAAAACTACATATAAGTTATTGTAATTAAATTATAACTTAATAAAATGAAAAACAAAGTATATTTCATTTATGTATATTCATACGACATATTAACTACACATTATATTACATCATTCCTTCACTCATCTAAAATGGAATCAGTCATTAAATATAATCGGTGGATGATTTGGTATCTCAAAAAGGCACCTAGAATCACATTTAATAATAACGTACCCAGTGCCAGTTCTATTCTGAAGTAACCACTAGCAAAGCATGAATTTAGTACCACACTATGGTGGTGTGTTTGGCGCCTCGGTTTCATACTTAGATTCTTTGCTCATTATTTAAATACCGCTTTCACACAACACAAAAACGGGCATTCAAATATCGGTTAGAACTCGTTATTTAAATATTTATGGCATTGGTGATATAAATGCATCTTACATTTACAAATGGCTTCCAAAAATATTCAAAGGTGTCATCTGATGCCGTCAATATGAAAGTTTTACGAGTTCAAGCCCATATTTAAATGCACATTTTTGTGTTGTTTTGCAGCGGCCCGGCGGCAGCGGGTTTGCGACAAGCTTCATACAGCGACACAGCATAGTAATACATACTAAAGTAAACGTAACGTATGAAAACCAAAGCATGCTTCTGACGACGTGCTACAACATTTGTGTGGTTTACCTCGAGACGATCGACACTTAGCGTATCCTCGCGACCCTGCTCGAAACGGCGGCGTTTCTTAGGTTCGGTTGTAATCTTATCCTATCGCAAACCGGAGCGCCAGACATAAAGTAATATACCCAAAATATTATAAACAAAGCATCAAGGCCTGTGCACATGCATCCAACACCGCTACGGAATAACATAACTTTTTTTATTCAAATATGATTTTAAGAGTGGTCCGCGGCTTTCAGTTCGTCTGATGACGTTAAGTTAAAATGCACCTAAAAAGCTAAAGATTAAAGATTATTTGAATGTAAATAGTTGTGCTGTGCGGCAGCGGTGCTTTAGGAACAGGATAACGTCGCATAACCACCGCAATGTATTGTTTTTATATTATACTCTCCGCTTTTGTACAAACGAGATCTAGATAATACAATAAAAGTTCAATCCTAGTCAGAGTTTAGCTTCCTTATAACATTTATCTACAAACATTTTAAATCAAAGAGCTTAGAATTTAGGATTTTATTATAATTACATATACTTTTCCTTACTAGAAATTAATTTCAGAACTAAAATAATTAATAAATAACTTTATTCATTCTTCTGATAGTTTAAACTGAGATTTGTCCATTATACTTCGATATTACAAACATAAAACTCATTGTTTAGAATCTATGGTAGGTATGTCACATTGTAAGCAACTTATGATCTCGTGAAAGGCATGCGACGCCGCGGGCGCAAGCTAGTATCAGGAACCGCGAACACTATACGTCAATCATACGATAAAATTGTCTATAGTCGATACTAGAATCCAAGAGATTTTTTATAAACAAAGACAAATGAAATCATAATAAATAACGCACGTGTTTACTAAAAAATATCTAGGATTCTAGAAACAAGTATTATAAAGAACCGAGATAATATCATAAAACAAATTATTTGTATTCGAGGACTACGTTGATTAAACATTTTAAAAAGAAGTAAATTTATTGGTATTTACATATTTTAAATATTTGGTCAGCCGGAAAAATACCAATTCTAAACAAAATTATTTGGGCAATATTAGTTATGGTTGGCTGTATATTATAGTATGTAAATAAAGATCAATAACTTATACTTACAAAATAAACACTAAGACAAGTCAAATTTCATACAATAAATTATTATAAAATAAGAAACTAATTGTAATTGATTTTTTCCTATACTCTCCATCAGCAATAGTTGGTAGGAAACAAAATATTTTTTGATCAGAAAAAAATAGCTGTTTGTTAAACAAAATTAATATTTACTAGATGCAGTTATATTCACTTTCTCAGCTGAACAAAATCTCTAATTTGCTTACCCTAAAAATATACAAAAAAAAAATATTCAGCCTTTAAACATGCGAGTGTTACCTGCAATACAGTATGCGGCACACAATAACTATTACACAATATAAAGCTAGACGCGATGGTAACATTCATCTCGACTCCTCTTGCCTTCTTTCCTCGCACATAATAATACATAATGGTTGCTGTGGAGCTCTTTACATTACACCGATCACTACCAGGGTTTAATAGCAATAAAATAAAGCTAAAACTATAAACAGCAACTTTCAAGCAGATTACATTTCGGTACATAGGTACTCGTTAGCCGTGTCCAACCTTATGTCGACTTCAGATTTCATATCAAGATCAAAGATTCATCTTCGCATTTTCCTGAAACAAAGGTAAATTTATTGAATTAGTAGTGTTTAACCGTGCAGGGTGGCGTGGGGTTTACTACAATATGATTATGACAACCCCCATGATACTTGTGGGTAGACAGACTGTCTACCCAGGTAGACGGTCTGTCTACCTTCCACAGTACTGTGGCTAGTCCAAGTCTCTTGTCCACTATTCAGGTTACTGACGATTTCAAAAGTACGTGAATCAGTCGCTACAAAAAGGCATGGCACGTTGAAAAGGAAGGATCGAACAGAGATTGCAAACAGACTGAAGTAGACAGCCTTAGTTGGGCAGAAAGCGAGAACAGCTTGGGACGTAGGTGGTTGCGGGTTCGATTTCCGCTGACACTGTTGGTGTGATCTATATGTTCCGGGTCCGGTTGTTTAATGCAGTATAAATAAATCGTTTATTTCAGACAATATAAATCGATTATGTATGTAAATACACTAAAACTACGGCCTACATAAAATATATAACTTTAGTCTAACTACCTAACAAAAAATAAACTTATTTACTACCACGCAGTGTCGGCGACGTGTGACACGTGATATGGGCTGCGATCTTAATGTCCAAGAAAACTCCGGAGCAGAACATTCTTCGGCCAGAAGTCTCCTTAGTGAAGGAATAATAATCATTATGTATACCAGTCATTAGATACCCATCACACTAGGTCTGCTTAAATTGGGGCCCATGATGCTGTGTGCCGAGAAATCCGTTCCGATCCAGCCCGATTGAAGTGAACAAAGAATCAAAGTGATCACTTTATTTCCCACTATTACTTATGTTATTTGTATTTTAGAGTCGTAAAGTCTAAAGGAAATAAAGCACTTTCATTTTGTTTTTTGATTTCGTGAATGTCGTAAGGTAAGACAAAGGGAACCCATCAGAGTAAAAGGACAGCAGTATCCTTCTTTGTTTTTAACCCCCTTTGCGAATGCCGAGCGTGATTGATGACAGTCGCTAACTTACAAACCGCTTAGGATAATTAAAACAAGGTTTTATTTCAGACACTAGAATTCCATAAGTTTACGATACAATACAAATTAATACAATTTAACATAACATACAATGTTATGTGGATAATCAATGCGGGAAGTATGTTCCTTCATCGATCACCCTCACCACAAACGAGAGTGGTACAAAATTGAAAATAATCTGTATGTTACCTTATCGCGCCTAAAGGGGTATTAATGAAAGAGGTTCAAAGATTTTTGTTCGAAGCCTGGCTTAGTGCCGCCATTTTGTTTTTTTTTTTTTCAAAATAGCGGCGCACGATAAAACCTAAGTACAGCGCAGGTGGCGCGTGGGCAACGCTCATGAGCGGCTGCAAACCGTACCGTGTTTCAATACGAAAATGCGTGTGATTCCTACCTAGTAATTAATAAAACATTTCTTAATATGTTTATTCTTAATTATTATTATTACAAATGATTCACATAAAAGTACTTGCGTCTACTACGACACGTCGGAATTCTTTATTACCTATAGGAATTTTTGTATAAAATATTCTCATTCTACCTATCGACTTTAAACAACCTTTAAACCGCCGTTATTCTGGATTTTCAAATAAATTAAAGAATTCATTACGATCAAAACACGGACTCATTCGATAACAATAATAATAATAGTACATTTTTCTTATATTAATCAGCAGGAAGTTTAAAATACGAAAGCTCCGGTTTCGATGAAACCAAGTTCACACAGCAATACAACGTAATATTATCGAGCATTTTTCAAAAAACTAAATTACGCATGACCGCTCGTCTAGACGCGACAACCGCTACTGACAGCACCGCGAAAACCCCTTAGAGCTCTCGTAGATGCGCATGCTTGTGTGAGTGAGCCGTTTCAAGCGTTTGTAGGTAGTTTCCATACTGTCTATATGTATACTGTGGTATTACCGTGCGCCGCCATTTTGAATCCGCCATTTTGATAAAAATTCAAAATGGCGGCCGGTTGACTAAGCCTAAATCTTTGAACCCCTTTTTCAGGGATGTAGTACATTGTGTTGCGGGGAATGACATAGACAGCTCGTAGTAGATGGTGTTAAGGACAGACAGGTTTCCATACCGCGTGTAGCAAGTGTTACCTGTTGAGAGGCCGCTCCTGGTAAGAGACCACCTTGTTCCGGGCGCGGCGGCTGCGCGCCTGCCCCGCGCCCCCCGCGCCGCCCGCCTCGCTGCCGCTGTCGCTGTCCCGGCTCTCACTGCTGCCCACCCGACTGACAACGTACACAACTGTTATCTATACTAATATTATAAAGAGCTTGCTTTTTCTCTACGGCCAGTGTCAGGCTATGGAGTGTCGAGTCAATGTCAAAAATCCCAATGCTGTTAAAAAAAGTAAGGGATCCGTATGAAAACTGTGAAACCGATCGTGTTACTGTGTATAATTTCTGAAATTTTTGTTTAATACCCGTGCGAAGCCGGGGCGGACCGCTAGTGTATTTATAAGTATGTGTGCACACCCTCAAATAAACCAGTGCTCTAATTAATGATCGTCTTTTAGTTAACACCTGTCCTCCGTATACAGCGCACTGGGTTGTTTGAGGGTGTGCATACATACTTATACATACACGCTAGTGTATGTATAAGTATGTGTGTATGTAGCAGCCCGCCCCGGCTTCGCACGGGTATTTTAAAGAATTTTAAGTTCTTACACACACACACGTTAGATGAGGTACTTTATTATTGAAGTTTTCATAAGGATCACTAACTTTAAAAATATTCTATAGCCTATGATTTATCATTCTAATGATGAATTTTATTCCAAAAAGGTCTAGTAGTTTCAGAACCTATTCAATTCAAACCACAAACATCAATCAATAAAATCTTTCCTTTTTAAAATTGTACCTTTACCTCCTTTACTTATATAAAGACTTTACTCTCGCACCGCTATATCGCCTACGTCGCATGGTTCCAATCTTGAAGTTTTTATATTTTTTGACATTGAGTTTCCTCTCGCACCCCAGTAACGAATTGTGATGTCTATGACAATCCATAACTGACACTGGCGGAGTCGTCGTAGCAAAAGCGGTGCCATAAAAAAAGAAGTTGAAGTTGAGTCACAGCAAAAGCGAGCAGCGCAAAAAAAGAAAAAAAAAAGAAGTTGATGTATAGCGCTATGGTTTTATTATTGAAGTTTTTATACGGATCTCTAACTTTTTTGAAAATATTTTATAGCCTATGTTCATCACGGAAATTTTAGGATTCTTTTGGTGGAAGAATTTTTCAAATTGGTCCAGTAGTTTCGGAGCCTATTCAGTTCAAACAAACAAACAAACATACAAACAAACAAACAATCAAATCTTTCCTCTTTATAATATTAGTATAGATAACAACAATATCTTTATCTCAATCTCACTTACTCCTTTTCTACACATGATTGTGGTGACACAGTTTATGGTAAAGTAGTCGTGACTTTTGCGTTTTGCAATTAAGCAAATTAATTCATAAAGCAGAGTCCAACCAGTCACTCATCAACCCTTCGCCGCGAACACCTTAATTATAGAACATCGTTATTGTAATTGATGTACTCGTGTCTAATACCCGAGCGAAGCCGTGGATGACCGCTAGTGTAAATATGAATATATCCGAGACTCACCTGCTCATGTCCTGCCTGCGATGCCGACTGTCCCGACTCGCTCTCTCGTGCTTCACTGTAATCTCCTCGTCGCTGTCGTCGATGTGGCTATCCCTGTCTCTCTCGTGCGCGGCGCGGTTGTCTCTGTCCCTCTCGGCGCGGCGGTCCGCGGGCCACGGCGCGGGGTGCGGGCGGCGCGGGCGGCGAGGCGCGTGCGCCGGCGAGTCAG
>OZ007525.1:14118707-14255285 GCA_963931895.1 Eupithecia pulchellata
GTCAAATTTATTTGTTCCTACCACTTCTACTAAATTCGGGAAGAATCCGCCTGGCAACACTTTAGAAAGGGACACAGGGCTGTCGAAACGCTTTCTCCTCTAATCGATCTAATGACATTAAAAACATGAAGTACGAATGCAGTAGCGAGTGTCGAGGATCAGTAGAGTACTCACGAGACTATAACCCCGGGCACGGTGGCGCCGTTAGGGCTGGGCGCGTCGAGCATCTCTCGCTCCAGGTCCAGGTCGGAGGCGCGGCGCTTGGGCGCGGGGCGGGGCGGCGAGCGGGGCGAGGGCGGGGCGCCCGGGGAGAGCGACTCGAGCCGCATCTTGGCCACCATCACCTTTAGCACTCGCCCGCTGTTGCTGTCGACATCTCACACGGTTTACAACTAGTATTATGTAGTGTAGGTGTATTGTATTGTATATTAAACTAGCGGTCCGCCCCGGCTTCGCACTTCGCACTGGTATTTAACAAAAAATTCAAGTTTCATGCGGAACTGTAATATTTTTGAAAATGTACTATTGCCTATGTTCATCACGGAAAATTTAGGATTCCAATGGTGAAACAATTTTTCAAATCGGTCCAGTAGTTTCGGAGCCTATTCAATTAAAACAAACAAACAATCAAATCTTTCTTCTTTGTAATATTAGTATAGATAAAAGATTAACTTTTATCAGTGTAGGTATTATATTAGAAGTTCTTAGTTTTCTTACTCTACTGCACAATGTGGCGGCATAGACAATCCGCCTGTCTCGTCTCCTTTTATTCCACAGAGTTTCTATAACTACCATAGACTACTACAGTAGGGTCGTAGCGACCTCTGTCAGCATCGCATGAATTACACGGTCAATAGAGGCATCCAAGAAATCTTGAAAAAACGGAAGTTAGCTACCTACCTATGCGCTTCAAACAATCCCCGTGTTCGATACAATCGATCACGTAGGTACATAGAACTAGCATCATCAGCAGTTTGACCTAAGTAGGTTACTCGTGCCGCGAGCGCGGACCGGGCGCCTACGAGGGTCAGTGCATCAGCAGCAGCCGTACAAACCGCACTCATTAACATCATTATTAGTCGTAGTTTTATACAATACTAGCAGCCCGCCCCGGCTTCGCACGGGTATTTTAAAGAATTTTAAGTTCTTACATACACACGTTAGATAAGGTTGTTTATTATTGAAGTTTCATAGGGATCACTAACTTTAAAAATATTCTATAGCCTATTATTATCATTCTAATGATGATTTTTTCCAAAAAGGTCTAGTAGTTTCGGAACCCATTCAATTCAGACCACAAACAAACAATAAAACCTTTCCTTTTTAAAATTGTACCTTTACCTCCTTTACTTATATTGTACCTTTACCTCCTTTACATAAATAAAGAAAAACAGGGAGAACTTTATTTTTTGGCATTGACTTTTCTCTCGCACCGCTATAACGCCTACATCAGCCTACATCGCATGGTTCCAATCTTGAAGTTTTTATATTTTTTGAGTTTTCTCTCGCACCCCAGTAACGAATAATTGTGATGTCTATGACAATCCATAACTGACACTGGCGGAGTCGTCGTAGCAAAAGCGGTGCCATAAAAAAAGAAGTTGAAGTTGAGTCATAGCAAAAGCGAGCAGCGCAAAAAAAGAAAAAAAAAAGAAGTTGATGTATATCGCTATGGTTTTATTATTGAAGTTATTATACGGATCTCTAACTTTTTGAAAAGATTTATAGCCTATGTTCATCACGGAAATTTTAGGATTCTTATGGTGGAAGAATTTTTCAAATTGGTCTAGTAGTTTCGGAGCCTATTCAATTCAAACAAACAAACAAACAAACATACAAACAAACAAACAATCAAATCTTTCCTCTTTATAATATTAGTATAGATAGCTTTGTACCGTAAACACGACTTTTATATCAGCATCCCGGGAAGAGCTAGCCGCGATTCCTACACCCCGCTAGATGTCGTTAAGACAAAAATTCGGAGTAGCGAGAAGAATTCCTAGATCACGCAAACGCTTGTTTCAGTTACAACTGACCCACATCAACTGTCGGTCGTAATGCCACTGCCTGAATCTGGGACGTCTGAGAGCATGATGAACCAACCTGTTCCGCCTGTGATGAGGTCTGGGCGAGAAGTGTTCCCTGCGCGGCGTGGCGCTGGGCGGCGACGAGGTGCGCTTGCGGCGGCGGACGGTCGGGGAGAACTCCTGGGTCAGCCGCCCCACCGCGCGGGGGACGCTCTGGAGGACCATTCAAATACATCATGACAGGTTCCGTAATCCAACAGCCAAAATAAGTCAAAATCCATTGTAGGTACATGGATTTTGGCTAGTGTATAGATACCTCAGGTGGGTCGTCACTCCTGGGGGCAGTCACGGGGGTGCTTGTCAGCTCCTCAACCTCGGTCGTGGAGTCCGGCTCCAAGCGACCACCGGTCTTAGACGGGGCCCTCTGAAGACCAAAACACAGTACATTATGGTTAGAAGACACTGATTGTTGAAGCAACGGGCGAATACGACATACTTTTCTGGAACTCAAGGGACAAAAGCGAACAAGACGTTAAGTCTTCTAAATATGTTAGAGATGTGAAAGTAACTAGAGCTTGCTTTGTGTTGGTACCACCGGTAATTTGTATTTATGTTTTATATTTGTATGTACAGTCATGTCTGACTGACTATAACATTAACAACAAAGTAGCAACTAAGACATCTTATGCAGACGCACATTGAAGTAGGTGTAAATACGGGAGCAAAAAATAATGATGAATAAAAAAAAGTATGTAGGTAGATCTTTTGTAAATAATTTTGTCAGCAAATAAATATTAGGTCCTTACATATGAAATTGGCGTTTTGTATGGGAGGAACAAAAAGTCGAATATATTTTAATATAATATATTTAATTAATCAAAGTATGAACCATTATTTTCTATGCACTTTTGCCATCTTATAGGTAGTTCATTGATCCCTTTACTAAAAAAACCAGTCGGGACGGGAATCAATAAAATCTTTGAAGGCGATTTGGACTGCCCCATCGGAGTTGAATTTTTTCCCTTGCAAGAAGTTATCCAAATTTCGAAAAAAATGGTAATCTGTTGGAGCAAGGTCCGGGGAGTACGGAGGATGTCTTAGACTTTCCAATTGAAGCTCTTCTAATTTAGTAGCCGTCTGTTGCGCAGTGTGTGGTCTAGCGTTGTCGTGAAGCAGCAGTGGCGTGGAGCGATTGACCAGCCTAGGTTGTTTAGCCGCTAGCTTTTCCATCATGGTTTGCAATTGCTGACAATAGACATCAGCCGTAATAGTCTGGCCAGATTTGAGAAAACTGTAATGAACAATACACTAGTCCACCAAACGCTTACAAGTAACTTTTTTGGGGTTAATTTTCGCTTGGGGCAGGATTTGGCTGGCTGGCCAGGATCCAACCATTGCGCTGAGCGCTTCCGATTATCGTAAAGAACCCATTTTTCATCACAGGTAATGATTCGGTTTAAAATACCTTCCTTATTGTGCCGGTTTAGTAATGTAACGCAGCAGTCGACGCGCGTTTGCCGGTTTGCTTCAGTCAATTCGTGAGGTACCCACCTTTCAAGCTTTTTAATCTTCCCAATTTGCTTCAAGTGAATTAAAACAGTTTTATCACTAACACCGCAGCCTGCAGCTAACTCGGACGTGGGTTGCGATGGATCCGCTTCCAAAGAGGAGAAATTTGTGATTAAAGTGGCCAGTACGAAAAACGCCAATTTCATATGTAAGGACCTAATAATTAGTTGGAAACAAAACGTGACGGTGACCTCTTCGACGATGATTATTGTGTTATATTTCTTAGGTTTATTTAGGTTTGGAATTAAGAGTAGTTTTATTTTTATTTATAAGACATTATTATGTTGAATTGCGTATTTACCTGTCTACTGCTGCTGGGTGCATCCAACAACCAGCTCGGGCCTTCTAGGGGATTCTCTGTTCTGCTATTACTGTAAGACACACTATTTTACTATTACACTCATTTTATAAAATTAGGGTTAAACTTCTATAATATTATGCTTGGGGCTAGATAATGCTGTGCGAATTGTGCAGCATTATTTTATTTATTATTTTATTTATTTATTCAAATAGCAACATTATGAGACATGGCTAAAGATCAGTCTATACTAATATTGTAAAGAAAGATTTGATGGTTGGGTGTTTGTTTGAATTGAATAGGCTCCGAAACTACTGGACCGATTTGAAAATTCTTTCACCATAAGAATCCTTAATTTTCTTTGATGAACATAGGCTTTAGAATATTTCCAGAAAAATTAGAGTTCGTAAAGATTTTTTTTTTGTTCAATACCCGTGCAGAGCCCGGGCGGACCGCTAGTATTTCATATTTCATATATTTTTGCTTACATGTATGTACATTCATTCTTAGGTCTAATTGAATGGTTAGTATAGTTTTCACTAGGTACATGCAACCTGGAAGGGCACTGCAAAACTGAGTTCAGATTTATGTCAAAAATTATTTTAAAATATTAACTTTAATATACATACATTTCATGAAATAGAATTAAGCTTTTTTCAACTAGAATCGATTGGAGTGAATTTAGAAGCCAGAATTGTCAGGTAGTCACTGTTTCATTGGATAATGTCATTTTAGTTTGTCGCTAGTAAATTCGTGAACAGAATAGTAACATTTTTCTAATAAAAATAACTTCAGTTTATTATAAAAAAGTGTATCTTTTTCTTCTTTTTTTAAGTTTTCCGGTATTTTATTATATATTTTTGCTAATCTATTGTATGGGCTTTGACTAGCCAGTTTCAGTTTAGTTTGTGGTTCTATTTTGTTCTTGTTTCGTCGATTATAGTCAATATTAACGTCTTGCTTTGTTTTAAAAAAGTTTTTGTGTTTCCTTACAAATATAGAGGCTTGCATAATATAAATGGATGGTAATGTTATTAGTTAGTATTTTGTTGCTTAAAAAGTGCGGCCTACAGCTATCCCGTGGTTTAATATTAGTGAGAATTCTTACACATTTCTTTTGCATGACAAATAGTTTTTCGAATTCTACACTATCTCCCCATAAAATAATGGCATAATTCAGCCAACTATAGGCATACGCATAATACGCAGACAAAGCGGTCTCGTAATTAGTGCCTTTAAAATACCTAGGGCGTAAACGAATTGTGACAGTGTTAGTTTTAATTTTTTGTATATGAGACTTCCAATTCAAATTTGTGTCAAGTGTTGTTCCTAATAAGCTAAATTCGTTTGTTACATCAATGGAAAGGTTTTTTGACAGTAAGCTAAGATCAAGAGGGGTTCTTTTATATGTTCGGAATTGGGTAAGTTTGGTTTTAGTTAGGTTAATTTCTAAATTGTGGTCTTGTAGCCATGATAAGCAGTCATTAAATATAGTTTTTATGTGTAGATAGTCAATTGATGAGTCACTAGAGAAGAGAACAGATACGTCGTCAGCAAATAAAATTGTCGTGGTGTTCATTGATTTCGGAAGATCGTTTATGTATAATAAGAAAATGAAGCACCCAAGGACAGATCCTTGAGGAATTAAATTACTAACCATTTTTATGTCAGATACTACATTATTTTCTATTTTATTATTTATGTCATGGTTTATTAATTCTACGTACTGTTGTCGGTCATTTAAATAACTTTGGAACCATCTGTAAGCAACACCTCTAATTCCATTTCCATATAATTTGCGGAGTAGAATTGCATGACTTACTTTGTCATAAGCTTTTGACATGTCCAAAAATATCCCCAAAGCGTATTTCCTATTATTAATAATGTCGTATATTTCTTGTTTTTCCGGAAACCGTATTGGCAATTATCAACAATGTCATACTTTTTCAAGAAGTTGTATAGATGATTTGCCATAGTCTTTTCAAATATTTTGGATATGAATTATTTAATAAGAACTGACCTTTTAGGAGTTCTCTCTTCCTCTTCAGGCTCCAGATCTTCAGCCACAGCATCCAGCCTTCTGCTACAATAAAAAGAATTTAAGTCAGTATCAAACTTAGGTAGAACTAAACCAATGTAGAATGTTTGTACACAAACTACTTAACCTAAAATTCACTCTTACTATTGAAACTAGACACCAAACAAGTAAACATTTTAATACTGAGATTGCAGATTGATGTGAACAATGAATCAAAGTGATCACTTTATTTCCCATTTTTATTTCTTATTCAACTTTTATTTTCTGACATGTCCAAGAGTCCTGTAAGGTCTAAAGGAAATAAAGCACTTTGATTTTGATTTGTGATTTTGAATGATATGAGATACAGGTGTTTAAGTTTACTTACGATGAATTATAGTCATCATCAGACATTCTCTGTGATTCTTCCAAGTCACTCCTTTCGCCACTATCTGGAAATGTTAAGGTTCATGAAATAAAATTGCTTCCCGGTGTGGAAGTTACAGGTTCAGTATCTGTCCTTGTATTCTAAAATACAAGAGGCAACATATGTGCTGTTAAACTGACAAGTATGTCTAAAGATTATTTTTAAATAGTTTATTTTGTAATGCTCATAAGCTGATGCATGTATATTATTTTACTCAATGTAGGTACTTTAAATATTTCATTAACAGCAACCCTGAGTATAAAAGTTGTATGCAGGTTGGTACCAAACAGCACAGAAAGCATTTATTATTAATTTATTTTTATTTATTAAAAAATTGCACCAATGCGGTGTACACCAATAGGTACATTGATAGTGGACCCTTACTTATGATTAGCACATGTTAGTGTCACCTCATTTACATTACAAATCAAATTCGTCTATAAAAAAACAGCACTGAGAAAACTTTACATTGATAAAAAAATAATTATTATATCTTTTTTAACAAATTCATTTTAAATATAAAATAATAATAATATTTAAAATGGGTCAATATGTAAAGCAATTAACATAAAATAAATAAAATAAAAGTATTTGTGGGGTTCTCACTTTCAAGCCCTAATTCCTCAGCACTGTCAGCCGAGTTGTCGGCCTCCTCCGTGTCCATGTAGTTAGGTATCTCCGCGTCTATCCTGGTGAGAGGGATGTATGCGTCTTGCAGCATGTGCATCGGCAGAGCTCTTTGTGTCACATTCCTGTTTGCATCAGGCACTGCAGGCCCTACAAGTCAATTGAAAGATCATATAACTAGTTGTATCGTCTTTCATTAGACCACAATCTTACATAGTGGAAAGTGACAATGTAGCTAACGAGATATCATGAAGGTCTTGATGAGACACGCAATGTAATTTGATAAAAGAGAAATAAAATATTAATTTCTCTAATAAGAATACTGGATGATAATTAATGATAGATTTAATAATAATACATAAGCGAATTTTTTTCTATAGCTTAGCATTCAAACTTACGCGGATTACTAGTATTCATTTGATACAATATATCATTTCTGCTCAGAGACACCACAGGCTGTATGGACTGCCCGCCATACACCATCGGTGGCACTCTGTGGACCTTCTCTACCTTCGGAGTCCCCCCAATAGAGCTCCATCGCGGTGATAGAGCTTCAGTCTCTTTACGCTCTCTCATGTATGTTTTTGCCAAGTCCATGGACCTTGCTATCTCTCCAGAGGCTTTCACTAGATGAGCAAGAGCCTTCTCACTTGCCGATTGTAAGGCAGACTCTAATTTAGATGCTTGCATATTGCCGTTACTTCTAAGTCTCTGAAAATGTACGAAATTATTGATTAAAACATGGTTTGTAGCACACACAGGAAGGAATTACGGATTCGAAATCCACTTACGGCTAGTTTTAAGCGCATGTCGTTCAACTCCTTCATCAGGTCCAGCTTTTCGTTCTCCCGCTGAGCAGCCAGCATCTTCCAGTGTTGAACTTTCTGCACAAGTTCATTGTTTTTCTCTCTAATAATAATGAGTTCTTCTTCGGCAGTCGCCATCTCGAATTACCAACTGTTATTTCAACTCAGACTTCACACTGAATATTCGCAGTCGTGCAGCCCGTGCAGGGTCAATTTTAAGAGTCGCCAAAATAAGTTTTCTTAAACACATGCGAGAAGTACACTGTACAGGACATTTTTGTTCGTAAATCTTATTTCAAAAATATTGACATTTTGTTAGTGAATTTGAATGAAACTTAGGTTTTCAATATGGATGTTGGATGGTGTTCTTTCTATTTTGTCATTGTCACATACCCCGCCTATCACATACCCAGCCTCTGAACGCAGCCATGCGATCGCGTCAGACCGCTTACTATCTATCTTGACTGTCATCTTTCAAAGCTTGGTAATGTCATATCAAATACTGTCAAAATTAGAAGAACACAAGCGCGTGCGGCTGCGAATTTAGCACGCTTTGTGAGGTTATTTTTCAGTAAACTTATCATAACTTTGTAAATAATGTCTTTCCGCGGTAGAGGAGGCGGTGGTGGCGGCGGCCGGGGCTTCGGAGGTCGAGGGGGCGGTGGCGGCGGAGGTCGCGGCCGGGGAGGGTTCGGGGGCGGACGCGGCCGCGGCGGCGGAGGCGGAGGCTTCAGGCGCGATCAGGACATGGGCCCGCCCGAGGCCGTCGTGCCTTTCGGACACTACGGATGGGTGGTGCAGGACGACCTCGTGTGCAAGGTAGACATCGAGGACGTGCCGTACTTCAACGCGCCGCTGTTCCTCGAGAACAAGGAACAGATCGGCAAGGTGGACGAGATCTTCGGCAACCTCAGAGACTACTACGTGTCCGTCAAGCTTGGAGAGAACATCAAAGCCAAGAGTTTCAAAGACGGACAGCATTTCTTCATTGACCCAGCAAAATTGCTGCCCCTGAAGAGATTTCTGCCACAGCCACCTGGTTCGAGAGGGGGCGGCGGGCGTGGCGGAAGGGGAGGCAGAGGCGGCCGCGGTGGCGGCGGAGGGTTCGGAGGTGGTAGAGGCGGCGGCGGTGGCTTCGGGCGCGGCGGCGGCGGCGGCCGAGGCGGCTTCGGTGGCCGAGGTGGCGGCGGCGGAGGTTTCAACCGAGGAGGTGGCGGCTTTGGCAGAGGCGGGGGTGGGCGTGGTGGCGGCTTCAGAGGAGGCCGTCGGTAGTAAACAGCTCCCAGTGACTATGAGACTCCTGTGTTTGACAGTGCTAGTGTTAAGTTACAGGCCCTCACCATTCAGATGGATCCTCTGGTGGAGGTACCTAATATACACAAGGACATCCAGATTTTTGTAATCAACAAAACTTGCTCTAAATTCAGGCTGGATTTTGTATCAAGTTATCACCTTGTGCCCTCGACAGAGTACAATGATGATACCATGATGGTATAATATTGCTGACCAATTATTGTTGTTAAACTGATATTTGTTATTTCATAAGATATTAGAAAGTAAGCTATTTTATAAGAATTACTGATAAATATCCAGATTATATTGTGAATAAATCTGTTTTAACTACCAACAGTTTGTATGAAATCTGAGGGCCTAAAAAATATATAATGTATAAAAAAAGAATAAAACAGACATGTAGGTTCAATTTATATTATATTTATTTAATTATTTCTAATAACAGTAGTCAGAATATAATAATTTAATTAATGCTGGACTATTTCACACTGCCTTATCTAGCCCCAAGCTAAGTAGAGCTTGTGTTATGGATATTGTGTACTAGTTAACTGATATACATACCTCATAATTTATGAGTGCATAGATAGATATTATTTTTTATTATACATGGAAAACTATCACAACACCCTGAACAAATAACAGCAGATCTTACAAATATTTGTCCCGCAACCTCTTGCGTTGCAGGCGGACCTTCACCCACCATGCCACAAAGGTTGTAAGACAACTGAATGTGATTTTCTTTATATACCATTCTTCAAGTAAACACAAAATATGCATAGTGGCTATTGATAAATTAATAAATTACTTTTCAACATCCCCCAAACATGCACACCAACATACAGTATTTAGTAATTTACTCTAAATGTTCCAAATCTAATTTCCCAGTACTTGGCACATAGTTGTAAGCCAAGGCTTTTCCTCGGTGACTGAACATGTAGAAAGATGTTAGGTTTCTCTGAGTCTCCCATTTAACAGCATTCAACTCTGCAGCTGCTGGGATTTCTCGGAGATTACCAGCAACATTTAGCACTGCCCATGTTATAGCAAACATGCTTACTACTGCTTGAACAACAATCTGAAAATAGAAAGATGGGGTCATACACTTAAATTGATATTGCAACCCAATTTTATTGGTATGAAAGACATCAATAAATCTAGGTAGTTATTGGTTTGACTTACATCAAGAGGTAGGGTAGTGAATTCTTGTGATGTGATGCGTAGATATGATCGATCTGAAAGAAAATGAGAACTTTATTCTTAAAAACAATGGCCTGCATAGGATATTGATGCTGATGCAAATTCAACTACATATTGTACTTACGTTGGGCAGCTGAAAATGCTGTGTGGAACAACGACATAAAACCGACAGTGAGTATTATTTTATCGAATGAAGAACCCATGACTGCACAATATGTAAAATCGAATCGTCTTTTGCGAAACGCTATTAATTACGAAAGAAAATTCTCACTTCCTTCCTTCCTTCCTAACTTTTGCAGAAAAATCTACTTCTTGTTTATTGGGTTGGGTCGCTGCCTATATTGTCATATAAAATGTCATAACATGAGAGACAGCATACCTACCTACCGTTAAATCAGACACATATTGCCATTTATCGAAGTAAAGTCTACCTACCGTTAGTTGTGTAGACACACTCTGTGTCAAAACCTAAACCACAGATAGATCATAACCTTTCTTGAAAATACTATAAAGTTTATGTTCATCAGAGATAATGTAGAATTCTAACGGGCGGTGAAAGAATTTTTCATATCTGTCAAAACCGTGTTTTCAAATCAATAATATTTATTTTTTGATAACACAAAGTGGGGCGCAATAACAACACAAAAGATCCATATAAATAAATAATTAATGCCGGACAATCCACACAGCATCATCTAGCCCCAAGCTAAACAGAGCTTGTGTTATGGGCACTTGATAAGTCTTGATATGATATGATAACTGATATACAAGTTTTATACAATATTTTTTTTAATAAATATTTTTATTTATAAATAGTTTTTTTTACTGTTCACAGAAAAATTACCAAAACACCCTGAACAAATTTATGCAGATCGTACAAATATTTGTCCCGAGGCGAGAATCGAACTAGCAACCTCCTGCGTCGCAGGCGGTCCTACGCCCACCACGCCACAGAGTCGTATGAAGATGAAGAAATTCTATCATTTTCAATATTTTATTGTGTGAAATTTAACTAGATAAGTGCTATCAGTACCAACCAGCACGTTTATTTAATCATGTCAATCATAATATTTTGTTGGTTGAACAATTTGAATAACAAAGAATAGAAAAATTACAAGACCAAAGAAATAAAACTGTTTATATTCTTATAATTTTGGCTCTGCATCTATCTGCTTTCATATGGCTTTGTTACTTATTCTGCCAATCTAAGTTTCAAAGTATTTTGTAAATAGGTGGTAGGTATGAAGTTAATATTTATGGTGGGTTGAGTTTGAATCGTATGAATTAAATAAGGGAATAATTTAATTTCAACTGTGTTCACATTTACATTGACAAAAAAAGATAAAATGAAGAATACTTTTTTTAAATTTAATTTAAAACTTTTACCTAATTAGTAATGTATATTTATGTACTTGAATTCAACTTCTTTTTTATGGCTTTGCTTGTTTTTCGCTATGACTCTGCCAGTCATAGATTAATTAAACTACCAGATGGTCAGTACTCGTGCCGTGAATACCTCAGACGATTCCTTCGTCTGAGGTCTGTAGACTCATTCTATAAACTCATTTCGAACCTCACTGCGCTGAATCCGCAGTGAGTTTAAAGATTTGTATTCTGTAAAACTCGATTTCGCCTGTAGCGCCTCAGTGTCGAGCGTGGTAATGAAAGGAACTAAGCTGAGTGAGATTTTGACATTTACGCTAAAGAAATAAGGACAATTGGTATTCTGTAAAGAAATTCCCAAATCATCTCGATAGTTAAACACGATCTCACTTGTCAAATAAAAAGTTAACAAGGAGCGATCGAATTTGGTTGTTAGTCTAGTTTTTTTCAGTTAGAACACAAAGGGAAATATGTCTCGGTCGTTCGTTTTTATGAGTTCACTAAGAAAATCTCACGAGCTAGACATTAGGTAATACTAGCAGACGTCAAGCTGAATATATCAAACGTGTAACAATATTCAATAGAAGTGAAAATTATGTAGCATTATATCGATTATCACAAAGCGTAATTTTAATTGGCCAGTCAAGTAGACAAGACTTAATAAATAGATTATACTATTATTATTTACCCGCCTGCGACGCAGGAGGTTGCGGGTTCGATTCCCGCCTCTGGACAAATATTTGTACGATCTGCAGATATTTGTTCAGGGGTTCTGGTTGTTTTCTATGTATAATAAAAAAAAATATCTATCTATTTAATAATATTGTATTATGTATATCAGTCATCTAGTACCCATAACACAAGCTCTGCTTAGCTTGGGGCTAGATGATGCTGTGTGGATTGTCCAGCATTATTTATTTATTTATTTATTATGGCGCGCACGCAATTTATATTAAAATTAAAACAATTTATAATCTTATTTATTTTTATTTATTTAAGAACTACAATGGGTACAAAAAGTTGGCTTAATGCCCGACCAAAAACAGTTTATTTTAAATTCACCTCCGCTCTGCTAACATTTGCAGAGCGTCTGCTATTGCATTAAGTGCTGATGCGATGGACTTTTTGCTTCAGACAGGTGCTCCATTTGTATTTGAACGGATGAACTAACAGCCGCCAAAATGTCGGTGTTCCGGAGTTCCAGCTGTTATTGCAGTTCTTCCAACCTTAAAAATCTGTCAGCGGTGCTGGTCAACTGAGATCGCCGCTGTGGTGGTGATGGCGGTATCAATGTTCGCCTAGCGCGACGTGGACCTGTAACAATATTTCAAAGAGGTTATGTGTAGGTAGGTAGGTAGATTATGGTTTAGGCAAATCTAACAGTAACTGAATTTTTAATACTCTGCCAGGAATATATTCAGAACTTCCAATATTAGCATTCATTGTGTTGTATTTTTACATTTTGTATCCAGGAATTGAACATGAACAAAGAAAGGAAATAACCTACTTGTGTGTCGAGGTGGCAGCTGGCTTGGTGGTGGTGAGTTGCGACGATGTTGGTGCAGTGGTGTAGATGCTCGGATTGGATAGGCACCTTGTCTGGAAGGAGTCTGCACATCGGGGTGTTCCAGCACAATTGGTGGGGTCCTCGGTGGTGAAGACAGGGTCGGGGTGTCGCAAAGAGGGTCCCATACATTTTTTTTTTTTTTTTTTTTTTAAATTAGTAATATTGTAATAGTTACAAAAGAGATAGCCGAAATTTTCAGGAAAAACTAAAAAAAATATTTATTTTAGACTTGGAAAAATTTTCATCGATTTTGTATGGGGCTGAGACTTAGAAAAATTTTGATCGATGCCTAACTGTCCCCGACGACGAGTGTAAAGAATCGCGTTCGCGATAGCTCCGGCGCTGCGGGAAGTGCAGCCTCTCCGCCATTGCGTAACAAGGGACAGGCACCACTGCTCACCTCCGCAGCTTCGGCTTTTTGGTCGCCTTCGGCGACCAGCCTCAGCCGCTGCGGCTCGCGCGGTGCCTGTCCCTTATTACGGCTGGCGGAGGCTGCACTCCCTTCGCGCCTCCGGCTTATTATATACACTCTAGGGGCGCCACGCACAAGACCACGTGGAGTCGGGGTACTCTGTGTCGGATCCGCCACTCAAATTGAACCTAATCAACTCTTATCGGAATGCTCTGTATCGGTATCTGTATCTGTATCGGACACAGTTTGAACTCTAGCGCCGAGGTCATAGAACTTTGGGGTCAATCAGCTGAACCAAAGTTGCACCCCTAGTGACCCTCTTTACGATGGCATAAGAAAAAATATATGTTATATATATATAAAAAAATACATGTTGAAAATTTTCTAAGTCTTTTTCGCCTTGAAACTGAACGACACACTTTGACCTCTAGCGCCGAGGTCATAGAACTTTGGGGTCAATCAGCTGAACCAAAGTTGCACCCCTAGTGACCCTCTTTACGATGGCATAAGAAAAAATATATGTTATATATATATAAAAAAATATATCAAAATTTTTCTAAGTCCCAGCCCCATACAAAATCGATGAAAATTTTTCTAAGTGTGGGACCCTTTTTGCGACACCCTAACCGAAGACAGAGCTGGCCGAGTTTCTGTAGACACCTAGAAATATATTGTATTATTATATTTTACTCAATATAAAAATTATAAAAATTGCAATAAACTAATATTTACATCTGGTATAGCATAACTCTGTCTAACAGATGGATAAGATGTCCCAGGAATGCAGAATGTGTCAGCTATTGGGTTCTAAAACAGACAGAGAGACAGAATTATGATAAAATACTTCATTATGGATACTCATTGCTTCATATAAGTATAATAATAATCTAAGCATACCACTGTAGTGACTGTAGTATCCGTTGCTACTTCCCCCAGCCTTAAAGGCGCTGATGCAGATGCAGGCAATAATTCCTGGGGTTCATAAAAATAATATCATAAATTAATTTCCATAGTACAGTTATAAAATACTAAAATTATACCAGTAGGTAATCAAATGTAGACCTAAGAATGAATGTACATGCAAGCAAAAATAAATGAATTGAAAGTCTTGACGCTCCCTCCCATACTATTGAGTTTGAATGGCCAATCTCTCCCAATGCTTTCGTGCAGCATCCCTAGCACTGGCAACCTTTGAAAACCCCTTTGGAGAAGAGACTCTATTTGTGCTCGGCTAGGGTGAGACGATCGTTCGTTGGGACTGTAATGGTAATTAATGTTTATTATTGAATACAGTAGATGCTTAACTACTTATTACTAGATTGTCATTTGTCAAGGCAACTTTTGTAAATACGTGGTACCTAATTGTACTTACTTCATCTTCTCTTATAGTCATCACATCAATATCCAAAATCCAAATTAGTATGATTTCACATACACAGCAGTGCACTCTCTTAGGTACGTAAACAAATCAAAGTAAAACAAGGCCTGTCAACTTTTGACAGTGACACAACGAATGAGGCAATGAATTAGTTTCTATTCCACCAAAATAAAAATCTACTCATAATTTTTAGCAATTTTATTGATTTTAAGTAATTTTAATACATCTTCGACCTTCTATTTACATAATATTACAAAAATAATGAATTTTCTTTTGTATTATTGTATAAAAACTAGCAAAAAGATAAATCGATTCGTCGATTATTAGCTGTAACGCGTAAGTTCAATCCCTAGCTCATTTCGATACTCACTTCACTTCACTTGTGCTTACAAACATACACAGAATACCATTCTAAGGTGAAGTGGGCTTGCGTTCGAAGTGAGCGCGGTCACTTGAGTGAATTCGAGTTTGAATTCGATTTTTTACAGAATGAGTCTACTGACGTGAATACTCACTCTACGCTGCCAGGGCTGCGTTCAGAGGCTCAGGGTGCGGTTGTTTGGTGTAAATTTTAACTTATCCAAAGGTTCAGAACGACTCGGTTGTTTTAAGTCAAAGTTGACACTAGCATGACAAAACTGACGTTACAGTTGCCGGACGTTCGTTTGTTTTGTTTTTGTTTTGCGGTTACTTTGAGGTAAATTGTATCTACTGACTGTAACTACGATCGATAACTGATAAATACTGAAAATTTTGAAATTTACTGTAGAAATCTTGATATTTAAGTAGGTAGATAACAAACTATGACAACGGAAAATATGACAGCTGTCAATGTCAGAGTGTTTTTCGTCGATCGAATTACACCGGTAAAAAGTTGCAACCGTCGCAGGTTGTGAACGCTTTAGTTAATAACAACCGAGCGTTTCTCCTGATAGTCCGGTCAAATTAGACCAAATAATAAGAGTAAAGTTACCTAAATTCCCACCAAGCTGAAAATCGGTAAGATTGTTTGAAATATCGTTAAAAACTAAATTTGAAAGTTCCCCATCTTTGTAAGGAAAAAAATTTATTCAAGGTCAAAGGTAAAACGGTAAGTTTTATCATAAAAATATGTGAGACAAAATTGTAGATCATAAAATTATCTACAAAAAATGATTTATTAATTTTTAATTAATATGCATGAGTACGCCACGTATATATACATCTCTATAGTTGTAATATATGTTAAAATATTTTTAATTATTATTATTTTTTTTTAATTATTACTAACGGCATTCGCTTTCGTCTTTCTATGTACGGAGCTCCTAAAAAAAACTACCTGCTTAGATAAGTAGGTATATATACAGGGTGTCCCGTAACTCAACGTCAACCCGAAAACGCCGGACAGGTGGGTTCATGACGACCCAGAACAACTATAAAATCATGGGTCTATCTTCAATGGTTTCAGAGTTATGGGCTTTTTACTGAAAATCATAAATTCTCCGCACGGCGTCAAACTTTTCTATGCTGTGACTACAGATGTCAATATTTTCTGAATTTTATTTTTGTATTACAAACTCAAATAACACAGTCTTATAATGAATTGCAAAATTTAAACATATTGAGTAATGTTTTTGAAAAAAAAGACTGTTTGGCTCGGATAGTGCATCGATGATTTTCAATAGGGAAACTTTGACTCATCATACTGAAAAAAAAATTCACCACGATAGGCTGGCATGTTCTGTGGAAAGTTGGCAGTTATCCTAGATTTCAAAATGGTATCATACGTCACACTTTTCTTGTTTAAATAATAGTAAAATATTGATTTTCTGAAATAAGACCTAAATTCAAAACAGTTTCACAAGGAACATTTTCACACGCAAGGGTAAATGGATAGTAGGTGATTCAATATTAGACCTTTTTTAAGTCTTTGCAAACTATTTGCCACAGTTCTTTGTATAAAAATGATTATTATGATGACTTGATTATTTTTTGAAAAATTAAAATAATAATTAATCCTGGCTTTCTTTTGGCTACCTGAATGATTTGCAATCTCGTCAGCTGAAACTAAAAATCTGTGATTTGTGTTTCCTGGTAATCCAAATTATACATAACTAGCGGCCCGCCCCGGCTTCGCACGGGTATTAAACAAAAATTTCAGAAATTATACACAATAACACGATGGGTTTCACAGTTTTCATACGGATCTTTACTTTTTTAACAGCATTGGGGTTTTTGACATTGACTCGACATTCCAAAACTGACACTGGCCATAGAGAAAAAGCAAGCACCGTGCGCTATACAACCTCTTTTTCTATTCTGACGCGCCAACCCGTCCAGTAGTTTCGGAGCCTATTCAATTCAAACAAACAAACAAACAAACAAACATACAAACAATCAAATCTTTCCTCTTTATAATATTAGTATAGATATAGATGTCTACTCGGCGGCAGAATATGCAAGCAAAAACGATATTATTTGGTGTTTTTAACGAAACATGCATATACAGGATGCATGTCTCGTTAAAAACACCAAAAGTAAAAAAAACAAGTACAATTAGCTTGTCTTCCTCCAACCTCAGTTGCTGCTCATCAACATCTTTTTAGGGTATATTACCAAGTTCAAGTGTGGCTTGGTTATCAGCTAGACCCTACAGACTGGGGTTGGAAGTTGATCAACAATTTATTAGAACCAGTGCACACTTTACTTCCACCTGCGCCGGAAAAACTGCTGAACTCGATTTTTTGCAACTGCAAAAAGGGATGCAGTGCTAAATATGGTTACAAAAAAGTCGGACTATTCTGTTCTCCGGCATGTACACATTGTCAAGGCCGGTTGTGCTCTAATATTGAATCACCAACAGTAGAGGATCCGTTTGATTTGATTGACTTTTTGAATCGTTATATCTCAAAAACGGTGGCTCGTAGAAAAAAAGTATTTTTAATTTTTTGTAGATAATTTTATGATCTACAATTTTGTCTCAGATATTTTTATGATAAAACTTACCGTTTTGCTGAAAATCGCGAAAAACTCATTTTTTTACCTTTGACCTTGAATAAAAAAATTTCCTTACAGGGGAAAGATGGGGAACTTTCAAATTTTGTTTTTAATGATATTTTAAACAATCTTACCGATTTTCAGCTTGGTGGGAATTTAGGTAACTTCGAATGTCTAAATTGACCGGACTATGAGGTTATGAACGACCTAGTTGCACTCCGAGCGCGCTCGAGCGTAGGTTGTGAACGCAGCCCTTATCATCATCTGACATCTGAATTTAACATTTTAACAGAGCAGATTGTACAGTCACAGAATAAAAAGATAGTACAGGGTTTGACCCCTTCAAAAAAATCCTGACCCTACTGATGATTTTTTGTAATATTTTTAATTTAAATTTTTATTTGTATATTAAAAGTCTGAACATAAGATTAGACATAAAAAATATGCAGTTAGCCTCCTGTGATTTATTTTAATTTGTATATTGTTCGGTTCGATCGAAACCATACCTCGTTAGCAATAGCTAGCTTTTGTAACGTCTTGCAAAGTTCATAAAAAAGCTAAATGCGCAGTTTTACAAACAAAAAAAAAATAAATAAACAGTGTTACCCAAGAAAGAATCTTTAAGCTTCGTGGTGTTACCTAAGTTTTTCGAATTCTTTTTTAAAACATAACGTTAGATAAGCAAGATGCCATGAAAATCTTTAGTTCTTATCTTAATTTTCTTTTAATAACATAATTATTTTCTTTTCTTAATTTTATTTTATTAATTTTCTTAATTGTTGTTTCGAGTGCAGACCTTAGGTGCAGACTTTTGAATAATAATTATTAATTTAGCAAAGAAGTCAAGTCGAGCGAGATCATTCTGGTCCGCCGCGCGCCGGGGGGGCCCGTGTTGCTCTGTGTCATTCTGACTTCTCTGAGTAGTCTTCTAGTCTGTGACCGACCGACGAGATAATATCTCGGTCGGTCGGCCACAGACTAAAAGACTCAGACAGACATGCGTTATCCGTTAACCGTTTTGGTTATTAAATTATTGTTCTGTGGACAGAACAGAACAACTGTGATTGTGAGGAGGGTGTTTGTTTTGAATTTATTATTTCTTTTGATTGTGCTTTTTCTAGGAAGTGTTGATAGAACACTAAAAATGATAAGAAATTCTAGGATAGAGGAATTCGAAATAGATCCAAGACCAAGACTGCTCTCCAAGCCAACGTTCGGCAATTTTTTGTACAATGAGGATACGGGGGCCTATTTGGGGCGCACTCCTTCAAGTTGGGGTGAGTAAACGGTTTCAAATGTAATTGAATAATATTTTTATCCTTATGATATTACATAAATTTCGATGTCAAATAGGTCATATTATCATTGAAAACTAAATACAAAGACGCGGCTTCCAGGGCGTGGCTTTCTAGGCGTCAGATGCATGTAAACAAAACTTTTAACTCATTGAACTTTCGGTGCATATAGGATAAATAGATTCGATGTTATGGTACTATAAATTCCATAGCAGTTCAATCTGTTTCCTCTAGAAACTCCCAAATTGAATGGTGATAAACTGCTTTCTTTACTATTAAATACATTCTTTGATTATGTAGGTGGGGTACCATTAAAGCTAATTATTTCTCATGTGTATCTCCACAGCTAAACTCCTTGTCTTCTACTCGATCTTCTACACGGCACTGGTTGCACTGTTCGCGATCTGCATGGTGACATTTCTCCAGCAGTTCATCAACCCGCGCGTGCCTCGCCTGCAGCAGGAGTACAGCGTGATCGGCACCAGCCCCGGGCTCGGCTTCCGGCCACTGCCTCCGGATGTTAGGAGCACCCTCATCTGGTACAAGGGTTCAGGATATGATAGTTACAAATACTGGGAAGATCAGTTGAAAGATTTTCTTTCAGGTAAGATGGTTACACAAATTAATAAATTATTGTTTGAAAATATATTAAATATATATTTTGTTATACATAGATAACACCCAAAACAATATGAGAAATAGTAATATGGACTAAAAGTCTAACAAAGAAAATTACAATTAAACATTAAAAACCATCATTTACAATCGAAACATACTTATTATGTTTTTTTTAAACTTACTAAAACTACATTGCAAAAACTGGTTGTTAGTTAAATTCAACAACTATGAGTTTAACAACTATGTAGGTGTTGAACTCATTGATAAGATATTCATAACCAATGTTTATGCAAAAACCAAAGTTTTCTGTAGTTAGACCACAGATAATTATAATGCTGGTTAGACCTTACAGCACTAATGGACATGACAGAAATACCATAATAACAAATTACTATGACTGAGCTGAGCTGGGTAAACACCCAGCTCTTCTAAGTGGGGGGAAGATCTGCACTGACATCTAACATGGAAGTGTGTGTATACCCCCTATTTTATATTAACATAATAAATTTCCAGTATACAAACGCAAAGGCCAGACGGCAGGCGCTGGTCAAAACATCTACAACTGCGGCTTCGGGCGGCCGCCGCCGCCGCCCGGCCGCGTCTGCGACGTCGAAGTGAGGGAGTTAGAGCCCTGCATCGAAGAGAACCACTTCTCCTTCCATAAATCATCGCCCTGCATCTTCCTTAAGCTTAACAAGTAGGTTTTAAGATAAAACACCATAAAGCGTCGAGGACAGGCAAATAAGTGACTACAGTTCTTAGATTCAGCCGACACTACTCACTACTACTACTAATCTAATCCTTCCAAACGGGAGGATTGATTACACAGTACTTTTATATATAATTATAATATGCATTAAAAGTTATTTGGATTACACGACCAAGTAGCCGTACATAAATAGTAATGAAGATCTTGAGTGGCAAAGCAATCTCAAGTGCACTGCACAATCTCTGTTCTTTATAATTTCTTCAGAGTATGGCTTCTTGTATTTATCTAGTACAGATTTAGTTCCTATGTGCCAACAAGATTGTTCGTAGTAAGTAAGTATGTACTTTCAATATGGTAGACTCTTGACTCAATGAGTCCAGTCTGGGATGGAGAATATTATTCAAACGCTCAATAATGTATACTAATATTAAAAAGAGGAAAGATTTGAATGTTCGTTTGTTTGTTTGCATTGAATAGGTTCCAAACTACTGGACCGATTTGAAATTTTTTTAAACCATCAGTATCCTTCATTATCCCTGATGAACTATAGAATATTTTCTAAAAAGTTATAGTTCCGTATGAAAAGTTCAATAATGTGACCCGACGCCCGACGCGACGTGTAAAAGTTTATATTTTTTACACATCTTTGATAATTACCCTCGCGAAACCCGGGCAGTTCGCTAGTAAGTATCAATTTGTTTCGCAGGATCTACGGCTGGCGGCCCGAGTTCTACAACGAGACGGCGTACATGCCCGCCGACATGCCGCCGGAGCTCGTGCGACACATCGCCGACAACAGCCTCGTCAACCGCGACTATGTGAGTCATCTACTGACCGCTTACCATTATTGCGACTACATTATGATGTAACATTACTACTGAAGAAACTGACTATGAGATCAACTATGACTGTAGTCACATTGTACACCGGGGGGCGGGCAGCAGCGCCAACTGTAGAACAACTCCACCGAACTGCGATCCCCAACCCGCATGGCGAAAATGGCGATCCACTTATGACGTTCATTAGGGGAGGCCTATGTCCAGCAGTAGACTAGTATAGGCTCTTGTTGTTGTTGTATCGGGTGTTTACCGCTTTTGTTTAGCTTTGCCGACGTTTCAACACTTTTACACACTGTCATGGTCAATGGGTACCTGGTAATTAAACGATTTGTAAATAGACGATACTCAAATGAATAGATAAATAGGTAGGTTTTATTGTAGAGAGAGAGTATTCATAGGAACGAAAACAAGTAATAAGATTATTTCCTATAAACCCATGATACGGGCGAAAAGTACCTAGGCACTAGTTTTATACCTACGTTGTAGACGACAAAAATACATTTCGTGACTATTATTGTTTCGCCACAAAAAAGGCAAACCGCAATCTTTTTAATCTTCCACCAGTATAATTATAAGGTCAAAATACATCTGTAACTCTTTATCTCTCCCCAGGCCAACATGGTGTGGGTATCGTGCCAGGGCGAGACGCCGGCCGACAAGGAGAACATAGGCCCCATCGACTACCTCCCCTACCCCGGCTTCCCCGGATACTTCTACCCCTACGAGAACGCAGAGGGCTATCTCAGCCCACTGGTCGCTATACACCTCAAGAGGCCTAAGAGTAAGTTATAACTTTCCCATCGGCTATCTATGATCTGAAGAGGCCTATGAGTAAGTAATAATAATAACTCTTCCATCGGTTTCGCTATCTATGTATCACAGTGGAAGAAAGTGAGTAACATATAGAAAGGGGTTCGATTTTCGCAACAGGACGGAAAAGTAGCCTTGCTTTATTTGAGCTACAGGATGCTGTGTAATACGTCGTTCCTTTAATAATTTTGTTAAACAAATGTTGTATGTGAAAACTCTTTAAATAATTATTTATTTTATGGGCAATAACCCCCAAATGATTTTTTTTTTTTTTTTTTTTTTTTTTTTCAATTTATTTATTTAATTAGTACGGTCATACAACCACTTACACTAATTAAAATTAATTAATACAATAATTACGTACGAAAGTGACAATAAAATTTGGATTGATGTTAATTAAAATAATAATTTAACAAATTATATTTAAAATAATACAATTAAAGATTTAAATAATGATAATGCCATCTATGGCGCTCATTAGAGGAGGCCTATGTCCAGCCGTGAACTATTATACGTTGGTGATGATGATGATGATTTATTCCAGCGGGCATCCTCATCAACGTGGAGTGTCGTGCGTGGGCGCGCAACATCAAGTACGACCGGCGCGAGAGACTCGGCATCGTGCATTTCGAGGTTATGATCGAGTAGCTACACACCACCATAGTTATAAGTCTGTTTCATTAACTCCATTCGGCTCCACTTCCACAACAGGACCTTGATCTTACTTATTGTTACATACAGCGGAACTGAAGCTAAATGCTTGAGGTTTGTTGCCAGGTGCTTTGAAGTTAATAGAACCAAATAAATATTAGTTCTGAAGGTTGGACGAACAGCAAATTATATTATAATAATTGTGAGGTATAATTTAACATCTGTCGTATACATCAGTTTAAATGTAATCGCTCTATTATTTTTTAGAAGAACACTAACCTTTGCAAACCTTTCATAATTGAATGTAATTTTTTATAGGTAATGAATGCGCATACTCTCATATGCGACAGGTTTAGTTTCGTACGCGAACATTTGTATAATCAAGGCTCCACAGCGCTAGGCGCTACCAAAAAGAAATAGCTAAACTTATACATACAGACACATTCCATGTTATATTAAAGACGTGGTTTTGAAATGAATATTACATTGAGTCTCAAGACTGACCTATGGCTCGTGTTTATTGAACCATTGACTTCAAATCTTTTGGCTAAAGAGATATACAATTGCCAAATGCATCATTTGTGAGTGATGTGGGTTTGCAATACATAATATAGTGAGTAAGTAAATAATAGTAACGAAAAATGACAACATACTCCGTCCAAGAGAATGATTTTTTTCTAGAATATTTATACATTTTTTGTCGTCTGTGGCTTCTATTTTCTAAGAATCTTTGAAATTCCCGGTAGAATTTTAACTACTTGTAAATGAATGAATTTTGATAAAACAAATTAAGGAATCTCTAGTTCATTATGACCAATTATCTACCAAAATCTTAAATAAAATAAGATATCTGCTATTCTACAAAATAATAGGACAGGTATAAGTTAACATTAATATGTAATTTAAATACTTATTTTATATTCAAGGTATCTTTGGATAACCACAAACTCTTTTACAACAATTTATACGATTGTTTGATGTTAAAAATGGCATTTTTTAAATAGTTTACATTTTATATACTACTTATTTGTAATCTTTAATATGTAAGTATCCGTCCATGTAGTTAGGTAGATACTTAAATACATCCCTATGTATTCCAGTGCCTATGTACATATTGCGTTTTTTGTATGAGCTGTAGTAGTGTAGAGTTAGTAACCCACCGTAGGTAGGTAGTTAATCATCATTGGAAGTGCACTTATATTGTTTACTTAACATTCATGTAACACTGCCCTTTTCAACCTGTAGTTTGAAACTAAGTGGTAAGAACGAGACTTATGAAAGAATTTCAAAGATATTTTGTAATATTTGAATACTTATTATTCTTACTAATAGCTTTTAGGTTATTAGACTGACTGTAAATCTAGAATCTCCCATTAATACAAATCATTATATTTACATAGCTACTCATGTTTTAATTATTTTGTTTCACTGATCTTATGAACTTTTATTATGACAATTTTTACATGTATTTTATTATTGATTTTATGGATGATTTAAAAAGGATGATAATAATGATTTTAGATTTTTTTACAATTTACCTTTAAACCTTTTAAATAATTTACTTACAATGTAGCATTTAGGCAACAATCGACAAGGTGGGTTGATCAGGCGTCAAACGGTGTTTTTAGTATTTTGTATGTTCTAAAAGTTCTAAAGTTTTACGCGCGGTATATGCCTTATAAACGGTCAATTTGTTATGAAAACCAACCGTGACAGTCCAGCTTATAGTATCTAAATGTAATTAGATTACTTCTAAGCTTATATAATTGCGTGCCTTCTAGAAATAAATGTTTTGAATAAGCAACTGTTTCATTTTACTAAAAAATCTTTTCTAGTTTGACAAATTCATTATGGATGTAGCAACTTATCTACGGACCTAAATCAACCTTTCATCCCTGAACGCGGGACTTCATCAGTGAGTGCGGCTTACGTCGCGCCCTAGAAGCGGTACTTCTACGCCTACACTACGAGCAACAGCATGCTGTTGAGTTGAGGTCTCGCGGGGGCGCGGGGGCGCGGGGCGCGGGCGGTGGGGCGGTCACGCTACTTGGTGGTGCTGTAGATATGTAGGAATGGTGCGCAGAGCGTCGTTGTTCAAAACCTATATTTTGCTTCATGATCACTAAAAGACAGAGCTTTGGAGAACATTTCAGCCGTGACGAAGTAACAAACTGACTTTGGAAACTACCATGGTTATTTTATTAACACTCAAGTCGTTTATAACGGGATGTTATATGTACATATCATCATCAGCCTATGTTAGTCCACTGCTGGACAGGCCTCCCCTAATGAACGCCATAGCGCCCTGTCTTCGGCTTGTCGCATCCAGCATCTGCCAGCAGTCCTTCGCAGATCGTCATCCCACCTGGCCGGAGGGCGTCCTACACTACGTTTACCAAGTCGCGGTCTCCACTCAAGAACACGTTTACCCCAGCGGTTATCGGTTCTTCGCGAAATTCTTGGCCGGCCCACTGCCACTTCAGTTTGCTAATTCTATTCATAATATGTAGAATTGTACATAATAAGCAATGAATTTCTTTATTGATCCATATCCAGTCATATGAAACTGTGCCGATATCGATACTAATGATTACCAATAACCCCATGGAATATAAATAACCATTGAACGTGTTCGTAGCGTGCTGGGCTATTAGCCGTGGACAACAGCTTGTTCTTATTTTTTTGTATACCTAGACCACAGGGCCAGAAATACTATTCGGGGGGGGTCGAGGCTTAGACCCGCCCGAAACAATATGCAACATCTCATCATCCGAACCATCATCTCAACATCATCATATAATTATGCTAGTAGTATAGTACCCGGAGTGGTTTTCAACTAAGCACTTTCCAAAAAAACCGATATAAAAATAATAAGCATAAGTAACGGCGAGCGGAGCGAGCCGCAAATTTTTTCAGATTTTTCCGATGTTTTGTAAAAAAGTATGCAAAAGTGTGAGATATTTGGTTTTTTGATGATTAACCAAATAACTTCTACTACAGAATGAACGCCAATTTTTTTTAGCGACTTTGGATGTTCTGTAAAATAGAATCAAGAGTGACAAAAGATTATGATTACCGAACCCCGAAAATTTTAGAGGCTTTGCGGTTGTAATTTTGGAGTTTGGTGAAGTTTGGTAAGCAAGGTAAAAAAACAAAAATTGTTTGATTTAACGTTTTTTGCTAAGAAGAAAAATTTTTGTTACTTTTTCGGATGGTCACGTGGTAGTATAATAAAAATTATATATAGTGAGCGGAATGAGCGCCTACATTTTGTTGTGCTTGCGGCCGCTGAAAATGGTTGAGAAATTGTGACATTTTCGCACGCAAATAAAATCTTAGAAGACTTCAGAATGAATGGCGAGCGGAGCGAGCCGCGAATTTTTTCTGATATTTTCAGTCGTTAACTCAAAAATATTAAAAAAAAATTCCGATGGTTTGTAAAAAAGTACGCAAAAGTGTGAGATATGACAGCTAGCCCCGAATATTTAAAAAACCGTGGTGGTAATTTTGGAGATTGGAGATCGGTATGTCAAAATTGTAACAGTGAGCGGCGCCTATATTCTGTTGTGCTTGCGGGCGCTGAAAACGGTTGAGAAATTGTAACATTTTCGCAAGACTGTTAAAAAGTTTAGAAGACTTCAGAAATAAAACGGCGAGCGGAGCGAGCCGCGAATTTTTTTTGACATTTTCGGTCGTTAACTAAAAAATATAAAAAAATTTTTTTCGATGGTTTGTAAAAAAGTACGCAAAAGTGTGAGATATGACAGCTAGCCCCGAATATTTCAAAAACCGTGGTGGTCATTTTGGAGATTGGAGATCGGTATGCCAAAATTGTAACAGTGAGCGGAATGAGCGCCTATATTCTGTTGTGCTTGCGGCCGCTGAAAACGGTTGAGAAATTGTAACATTTTCGCAAGGCTGTTAAAAAGGTTAGAAGACTTCAGAATGAAAACGGCGAGCGGAGCGAGCCGTGTATTTTTTTTTGACATTTTCGGTCTTTACCAAAAAAATATTAAATACATTTTTCCTATTTTTGTAAAAACAGCTAACGGAGGGAGCAATTCAATTTTGGAAAAACAAGAAAATAGGTCTATTGATTTACGAAATTAAAAGTAATGTCGTGATCAGCCTGCCTAGCTGGAATCGGCCGTAAATGAATGCGGTGCATGAACCTCTCTCATTTTCACATGGTGTAGAGCCGAATTTTGATGAAAAAAAAATTTGATTTTTCAAGAGAGAATGACCTAAAAAAAAATTTAGTGCTGCGTGCTTACATTCAATACAATGTAAGTAAGATTCCCATTGTGTATGTAAGATAGGTACACAATTAGGAGTCGCATGGCTTGGAGCGCGAGCGCGCCCCACGACGCAGAGCGCGCTGTTGTAAATGAAAACGAACTACTAGACAAAAAATTTTTTTGTGTTTTTAAGAGAGAATAACCATTTACAGTGCTGCTTGCATCACTGTAAATGGTTATTGCTTGATCCGAGAAAATTTTTGCTACTAAAGTTAGATTTTTAACGGTGCCTCAACATTTCGGGGGGGGTTTGAACCCCCAAACCCCCCCCCCCCCCTCCCTACGGCCATGCTAGACCAAGTAATTCATGTTAATTATGAAGTTGTTTGTCGTTATATTTAGCTCTCGAGGTGAAGTAGTTAGGTACTACCTAACTACTTAGATTCACCTCGGAGTCTTTCTTTTATAGGGTCATACTATAAGTAGGTACCTATGCTATTTTCTGGCCAAGCCACGTGGTAGGATTGATTGTATTAGATTGCATTATTTCCTTTAGATCTTACAGGACTCTTGGACACGTCGCAAAATACAAATGATATAAGTAAAACTGGGAAATAAAGTGATCACTTTTTGTTCACTTTACACAAGCTTTTAAAGGTAAAGTTGCGAACAATCCATTACCTTGTTCGGTTTGAATTTATTTACCTATAGTTTTGCAAATCACTTGGTGTTTTATTGTAGAAGCGTACATTTTGCTCTTTACAAGGTACATTATTGGAACTGAAACCGCACATAATAATAAGTCTCTCGTCAAGAGATGAAACATTGGTATTCCTCCAACACACACGGTTCTTTGTCAACCCGATTACATTCATAATTAGATTAATTAGTTAACTACCAGTCTTATAAAACACATCTGTTAAAAGTTCTTATAGGATATTGTACCAGAATACTATTCAATAATATTGCAAGATAATAAAATTGTGTTTTATTTTTCTAGCATTAGGTATGTAGTGTAGGTATCATTGAATACAGGTAGGCATCGCCGCGGCATTGTAGGCATTAACATATTATTATCTCGAAGGACAAATGCGCCTTGTTTACCATAAATCAATTCCATTACAATCAGTCATACAATATATACAATATATAATTTCTTTCGATAAAGTTGATAAAATATAGACAATTTTTGACTAGTGTTAGCTTTGTTTTAGTCAACAGTCTTCACCAGTCCACTGTTGGAGATAGGCCTCTCCTGACGGCATGTATCATTCATAGGATTCTTAGGGCATTGTTCTGCAGGGGTGTTGCTGCTGCTCCCAGGAGGATACTCTTAGTTACCCCAGAACAACCGCGGGTTGGGCAATAACCCCCAAATGATAAATACCATCTGTGGCGCTCATTAGGGGAGGCCTTAGTCCAGCAGTGGACTATTATAGGCTGGTGATGTGATGGTGAACCGAGGTTGTGCGAATTATAACCAAATGAGTGGGGAATTGCAGCCGTTCGGGCACAATTACACTCGAACAGAATGAATAATCCTTTTAACCCCGTTAAAACACTATGCGTGGTTTTCTTCTATAGATATGAGTTCAGCAGATTTTTAAAGTAAGTAGGTACATAGGTGTTGTATTTGTGTTTCAGGAGCTAGTAGCTTCTACGAGGTACATGATTGTGACCGACACAAAGAAAAATTGTGGTGTATTTAGACACGGTTATGAGATCTGTGTTAGAGACCGTTCACACATGTGTGTCCCGTAGCTCCTATTTCCATTGCACGTGTGGGCTGCGGCCAAATGTCAACGCAGGCACTTTTAACAATAACTCGGATATTTTATGAAACGTCCAAATCAGCGCTGTTACTTACATATTTTATCATTTAAGTTACCTACGTTGAACAAAGGGAATTTTAATATTTCTTTCTGTCCAGAGAAAATTATTGAAAGTCTCGAGTTTGTGATACCTATGTTTTAGAAATAATGTTTTAATGCCTATTTGATTTCCTTACCTTGTATAGTTAAGGAAGATATGGATTGTCCAGCATTATTTATTTATTTATATACGAAGCTACCCTTTTTGGCCACCAAATTCTATTTTCGTCTCTGAACTAAACACGATAAAACGATTTTCGATGCATTTAAAAATCTTATAATAGGTATAATGAACACGCTTTGTTCTATGTAATATTAAGATTAAATACCTAGGTGGCGGGCGGTCGGTGGTGTTATTTAGCTTTCTATTGGGTCCCGCCCGACCCAAAATAGCACTAAGTAACGCCTTAAGATCTATTGGCATAACATCATGCCATAACTGACCGCGGACGGTTGCATGAATAGGCAAAGCTCCGTAATAAATATGTTAAAAATACCGAACATAATGCATAGATTTTTAGCAAGCTACCTCCACCAATTTACTGCAATAATACGTATTTGTGCATTAAAAATAAACAAATGAACATTCATAAATATAAAACAGGTGTAATTAGATGTCATATGAATTCACAACACAGATGTTATGAACTGTAAACATAAACAAACGTGGATATTTGTATCTATATAACAAATAACAAAATAGGGGCTTTGAATCTCAAGGGCTTTTCTCGACCGCCTAGATTGACATCAGCCCGCGACGTAGCCGTAGGCCCGACCGACGCACGCGCAGTCGCGACATAACCGCAGCCGGCGACGCACGCGCATTCAAATCCTACATCAATCAAAATAAATCGCTACTCATTTAAAAAATAAAACATGGCTAAATCGAACGGCTCGCACAACATAGAGACGGACTGGGCTAGGGCTCCTCCGCCGCCCGGGACCGCTTGGGAGAGGTGCTGCAGGGCCTTGTACGATCCTGAAGACAAGAGCTTTCTTGGAAGAACTCCGAAGCGATGGGGTAAGTTTACATTTTAATGTTATATTCCTATAGGTACTTACCGAAAATTTGTACTTAGGTACCTACAGAAAAGTTTATTTTAAGTAGGCTTCTAAATTTATCTAAGGTAGTGCTCTAACTTGTTTAAACACTGTCTTAAACACACTTTAGCCAATCACTGTTTAAAAGGTTCCTGATTTTATCACTCTAAAATAATCTAAGTACCTACTAAGATTTTTCTATAAATATTTTTTTCAGCTCACTTTTTTTCGGAGCAGTCATATAAATACGGAAAGAATCTAATCACAGAAGTTTACAGTCAAGTGTTATGCCATCACCTATCCTTCCAGGCAGTGGAATTAAAATTAGATTACGAAAATAGTCTAAAGTAAAGGGCAGAGCGTGTTTGTGTCCGGCTGAATGTTTCTCTACAGCCGGCGTTGTTTACATGTTCAATGAATGATTTATGTCTCCCGTAATTGATTGGTGATGTCGTGAGTGGTCGATCTGTGATTTGCAATGATAGCGCGGTTAATAGGACATTATGACGAAAACATTGCAGATGATAAAAATAAAAAAAAATTCAACCTAACCTTACTAATCGGGACATTTATTTTACATTACATTGTTCAAAAAGTTTTTAGACTTAGTAGTAGGTAAACCCGTGTGTATTACTGTAGCAAACCCGAGATTCACTTCAGCGATTTGTTGACAATACCTAATCTAATTAGAAACATGCAATATAAGCATTCCGATTTAAATTTTGAAGATTTAAAAAAGGTGACATGGCCTTCTAAAAAAATAATTGTTCCTTTTCTTTATTTCCAATTATTTTTTTAAGTTATAGGTGATCAACATATTCACAAACATCAAATCACCTAATTAGTAACACCTAAAGTAACGAATATTTTTTTTATCTATCTATCTATTCTATGTAAAAGGTATAACCAATTTTTTTTTAAATTATGACGGGATATTATACGGTTTCCTATCACCGCACCGACCGCCCTGCCGCAGCCCCGCGCCGCGCCGGGGCGCCGCCGGCCGGCTCGGCACGCAAGCCTGGCTACATGCCTGTCATACCAACTGTTGGTAACTTCGAAGTTCGAATAGTAATAATGTTGGTAACCAACATAATATTACTATTCGAACTTCGAAGTAACACGGTCGCTTTTACGAGTGTTGGGGCGATTAGGCCTGCTAGGGATTAGGCCTATAGACCTAAACGCCGAACAGTGCATTTAGAATTGAGCATTTAGTCCTGCAGGACTAATCGCTCAATGCTTTTATTATTATGGGCCAATTAGTCCCGATACTAATACTTTAAAATATTTAAGTACAGTTGGATACAAAATTTTGTGAAATGAAATTTCATTATATTAAAACAAAAGTTTTATTTATAAATATTATGTATAAATCAACACAAAATATTGACATGTTAATGTTAAATGTTTTAAATAAAAAAACACTACAGTTAAAATAATGCTATAGTGTTAAAGTAATCACAGTAAAAACAACAACCAACATAACAATAGAATATACCTACTCGTAAACTTAATCTAATAAAATTATTATATTAAAATTAACACTAAATAATAAGCTATGAACTTAAAATTAAAGTTTTTTTAATTAAAAACAAACAGCTTTTGATTAAAAAAGTTTAAAAATAAAAAACAACACTCAAAATTATTACAAAATAATCACAGATCGCGACGCTTTGAACATCAATTAGGTAGGTAGTAGGCACCCACCTAGCTAGTTTGTTAAAATATGGGATGAGATGACTGACGAGAATTCATCATTTTAGAGCAGGTATTCTATTTCATACCCTAATCTAATTACGATTCTTATGAAGCAACATTAGCTTATCTGTGCTCTTTTAAAAGCGTTTTTTCTAAGTCTAGGTAAACATCTAGGTATACGAGGCGATAACACGCACTGTTAGGTTTACCCTGCATATTTACTGTAGGATATTATAAAAATATAATCACCACCATTTTTGTCTAACCTACGGTTCCGAAAATCCCTAAGCGCCGCGCCATGGGCCAATGCACCATCATTTGATCTCTAGTCCGGTTTAGTTTTTGTGACCGAGACGTCGTCGTCGTTTATTTTTACCAATCCGTCTTCATCACATCTAACTCGTGGGCCCTTTCTTTTCCATTAAGTAGTATCTAAAGACGACGGAAATCTCTTGCAAAAGAAACTTTACTAAAACATAATTTACAATAACGGTATATATAGGTTCGCATACATAATGGGTTTTATTGTATAGTTTTCAACATTGGCTGCATAACTATAATTATGAAGATAATAAAAAAATATAATTTACAAATAGTTATACCTATCCCTTTCATATAAAAAAATAACTGGGTAGGTACCTATTTACATGGCCTTCTATACATTTTATCTACTTTCTCTAGGTCAGTTCAAGAAGTTCGTGATTCGTTGAACCTAAGTCACCATATTATCTGAAAGATTAATGATGTCATTGTTCAAAAACAAGTTCATTTGACGTAGTTTATTAACATAAGCTTTGGTTTTTGTAAAAATTAATTATTAGTTATTGAAATTGTCTAGTATCATTTCACTTTCAGGTTCCGATCTTTGTGTGCAAGATTTTAGCAGAAGGATACCTTATTGTGACAAAGTCTTGGACCAAATTATGTTTTACAACGGCACTAACTTTCGCCTTGACAGTTTTACTTTAGGTTTACGAAAATAGGTAATTTACTGATTCTGGCAATCAGCAATCATCCACCAACATCGAATGGATGGAACTGAAATAAGATAGGATTAGGTAGGAGAACTACTATTTTACCTTAGGTAAAATATCAAATTTAGGGAAAAAAAATCTTACCCTCAAGTGTGTGTTAAATTATCCTGATCACCTCGAACAATCTGAGTACCCACAACCGTCTCCTACTGAACTCTTAATCAGCAGTAGAGAATGTGGAAACCAGCGAACGTACGTCGTTACGACGACCGGCTCGTGATATATCTGGGGAATTCAGGATTAAGAAAAAATGTGTTTCGGTCTTAATTCGAGTCCAGGTGTAATTGTTTATTCAGACAACAGACCCAAGACTTGAAGGCCATTCGCGAAGAGATGCGTGAAATTAGGCGGAGAACAGACGTACGACTACGTAAACAGCAGACTGTTTTTAAGATGTGTAACGCATAGACCTAAAATTTAGGGTTCAAGACCTAGAATCCCAATCTCATCGGAACACACAAAAGGAAATTAAAATACCTACCGTAGATGAGCTTGATGACCGAGCCCAGCGATTGCTCCAAAATGACGTCTCCATGCATACCTGAGCTAGAGCAGCTAGAGGGTGAGTCGGTGCATCATACATATTGTACCTCTCATACATAGCGATGAAAGATTAGTGAAAGATAAGTTTTATCACCTATACCGCTAGTGCAAACCGCCTATTGTTCACACATGTAGTTGGTATTGTACCTACGAGGTACCTACCACATGCCTTACCTATCTCGGCCATACGAGGACCTATGCAATGATGTAATACTGTAGGTATCCTATCCACGTATTGTGAGGTATGGAGCTACTTACAATGCATTATGTATTTGCTTAACTATGTACGGTTGTCTATTCTACTTACTTTTTTATAATAATTGAATATACATATCATACTTAAGTAATTTCTGATAGGTACCTTAAATTTGTGGCTCCAAATTGAGACAGGATTCCTGTTGCGTTGAAATAGAAATAGAAATACAAATACACTTTATTGGTAAAATTAATTTACAATCAATTAATTTACGTTGATCAAATAAATACCGATTCCGATTAAAGGCCAACTATACCTTGCCTACCATAGCTACGAGTATAGGTATGAGAACAGACGTACCTGTATTACCTAAAATACCTATCAACAGATCAACTTAATCTAGAAGCCCATAATCACTTTGGTAACACAATACGGGTTTGAGCCATTGAAGTACTAATACTAGTACTTACGCCTCACTGGTTTGAGCTAATTTCTCTCCCTAGGTACGTAACATAGAAATTGAAGGATCGCGTGACATAAAGTCGACACGAGTACGTACTAATTATCATTGCTATACCTATGTGACTAAATAAGTACATCACTTTTAGTTATAATGACATTGTTCTTGCTATACTCTGCTATATATATATATATATATAATATATATATATATATATATATATATATAGATATCCCCACGGGCACTTAGTTGATCAAACGTGCCATATTATAGGTAGTAATTATTTGATCCGTTTTCACTTGTTGATCCGGGTAGTATTTGTTGATCCATTGCCACTTCACCGTTAATACGTGGCTCCAAACGGAGCCAACAGTGTCACCGTCAGTAATAATAATAATTACGTGGTTTTTATACAAATCCACCTTTTTGGCATTTTAGCACAAGTTGATTCGATTCAAATGGGCCAATCAGAGCCCACCGAGCTCTGTCATTGGTTACTTGCAGTCTTAGCCTTTCGTTTTACATAAATCTAACATTTTAATTATTAACACTTTACTTGTCTGCTGATGTTATAATACATCTCAGCAGATTTGTTTGTAACAGTAGGTATGTTTGATAGATTGCAAGCTGAACAATGAAAGCACGTAACTAAGTTCTGATATTTCAAAATAAATTCAAAAGTCAAATCAGTTCAAAGTAAATTTCAATGAGTGTTTAAAAACGTACCAACAACTTTTTTATGCTTAAATTCATTTGTTGGTTGCCTTCTATGATATGATAATTTCAGGAAGCATAAGTAAGGGCTATCATTTTTTTTAAGACGCCTCATCATGGCAGCAGTAATTGAGTAGGTAATAAATAAATACACATGTTTTATGCTACAATGCGCCCACTCCCACATAATAGACGACCGAAGTGGTGCATGGCGTGACGGGTGACGAAAGACCGCCTGCGATTTAGGAGTTTGCCAATTCGACTCTCGGCCATGGAACAAATATTTGTCCGATATTTGCTCCGTTTGTTCTGGGTGTTCCGGGTGTTCTGCATAGTAAAATATATCCATTTTTTTTTATTTTTTATCTCTGTTTCAATTGTGAATTCCAGCTCTAATTTAGGTAGATAATTGTAATTTTTGTTGAAAAGGAGTTTTAGCCATTTAATAAATAATGTTGTTAAAAAAATTAAACAAATAATTATTAATAATATAAAAAGGATTTTTTTTTGGTAACTATTAAACTAATGATTAGTAATTAATGGGTATTTATCGCGTTTTTTTTTCGTCACGTCACCTTGTGACCACGTCAGAGTGCAAAACTGTTGAAATGCCGAGAAAAAAAAACGCGATAAATACCCGTTAATTACTAATCATTATGTGTTCAGATCGCGTAAGTTCAAAAACATTCAATATTAAATTACGTATGGTTGGTGGTATTTTCTGCTCTTGCTTTTTCTATCTGTTAATTTTTTAATAAATAATATTGTTCAGATTCTGATTAGAATGTAAACTGATTTTGACATATTCGACTTTGGTGACTTTGACACTTGACATCGCGTAGTATAGATAGAACGGTTTTCATCGTTTTGCCGCGCTTTCGTAGATGTCATGACATTCGGTTTTTGGATCTCGAACAGAACGGTTACATTTGTTCGTGGTTTCGTATACTCGATATAATTTACGCCAAAATTCTCGTTTTACTTTTCGTTGGGCATAATAATATCTGCTGCGTATAGAAGTGCAACCCCCTTTTGATGAGAAGTGTTAGATGGTGATCGTGATCCAGGCTACAGGACTCCACACTGTGTCATCCCCGGGACAACTGGCCAACATTTTACTGAATCAGGGAGTATACAACTTGTTAGGTATTTTGTTAGGGCTGTAAGTGAACCCTAGGTGATGACCACAGGCCGATTCGCCGCATCACATCGGACAGGTTAGTGGAATCCTATTTTGCTCAAATCACGCATTTCATTTTCACACACTCATCAAATTCCACATCCATCAATCAATCATCTTTTCGAGTAAATCACATCACATAATTCATCTTTCGTTTCATAGCATACAGTCCACTTTAATTTCTAATTTTATAAACTGAGTTCTCGAACATTTTGGTCCTACGACCGGTTAAAACTAGCATTGTATCGTATTGATTTATAAATTGCCGTGGTAATATTGATTTCACTTGTAAAAGGGTAAATTGTCGTTTCGTTTCCTTTTTCAGCAATATTTCTTTGTTTCGTTTCGTTATAAATATTGTTGGGGGGTATTAGAATCTCTAATTGCAACGGTCAAGTCAAATTGTAAAAATTTACTACCTTCATACGTGTTAGTTTTATAATTTCTTCGGTTGTCTAATCAAATTGACAAATGATAGGTATCTGTATTAGTACGTCAATGTCAAAGTGTCAAGTTGTCAAGTAGAATAATTTATTGGTTGTGGTAAATCATTCACTCATTCAATATCATTCAATTGTAAACAGGCAGCTAACCATAGATAAAAAACAAAGGTTATCTGTGGTATTTGTTTACATTCGTCACGTCATTCATTAATTGTTTTGCTTTGCATGATTATTGATTTTGTTACAAAATCGTTGGATACGGTCGTTTATTGATGGAATCTGACATGGAAACGAGCCGCGACGAACGCTCAATGCAGGGCGATCAATATAGAGTTACCCGGGACTATTGTTACATGCGAATGGAAATGTTATCGGAATCTCCGGCTTTGATGGGAATGACTGTTGAAGATCTCAATGTAATTTCGAGAGATTTTCACGCAGCACAGATCCACGTTTTAGAATCAATGTCGAAGGCAGCGCGAAGTGCAGAGTTTGCGCACACCATAAGTTTTGATCAAAAGTACCTAAGCCTAAAATCTAGGCTAATGCAGGCAAGTAAAGAAAGTTTATCGTCAAACAAACATTGTACTAGTGAGTTAGCTAAGTTGCCCAAAATTACTATGAAGCCGTTCGATGGGAAACTAGAAAATTGGGTATCATTCAAGGAGTTGTATGACTCTCTCATCCATAAAAGGGAACTGGCAGAAGTGGAAAAACTTCACTATTTATTGTCGAGTGTTCAGGGGACTGCATATGACTTAGTCAAAAACTTTCCACTGACAGGTAGTAGCTATAAAGCAGCCTACCAAGCTCTTCATAAATATTATGATAGAAAGAGGAATATAGCCACTACTTATTATGAGAAATTGCTTAAGTGTGAGCCAATAAGAAGCAAAAGTGGCTCTGAATTAGAGAGAATTCATCGCACCTTCAATGAGAACTTGGCAATATTGGGTAGGTATGAGCTCCCAAATCAAGATTTTATGCTTTTTCAGATGGTGTGGTCTAAGCTTGACTCAGTAACTCGTGAAGCGTTTGAATTACAACTTGGAACTGAGGTAGATGTACCTGCATTTGATGACATAATGGATTTCCTAGATAAACGCTCTCGTGCATTAGAAAATTGTTATGGATACCATGTTACATCAAAACAGGTAACAGCAAAGAATAAAACTTCATTGGTTGTATCTCAGAAACTCAGTTGCGATTTTTGCCCCAACGAGGGTCACATAGGGGAAGCCTGTCCAACCTTCTTGAAGCTATCTCCTGCAGGTCGGTTTAAGGATGTGAAGGAAAAAAGGTTGTGTATCTTGTGCTTGCAGCCTTCACATTCGGTAAAAAGATGCTCGGCCAAGGTTCTGTGTAGCAAATGTAATCAACGGCATCATACATTACTCCATTTTGAAGAATCAACTCCCACACCCTCTCCTTCCCAAGGACTCGAGGAAGTACCTCCAGTGGCCCTAGCAGCATATTCCTCTAATGCAGATGCACTGTTTTCTACTGCAGTGGTGTTGGTTAAAAATGATCATAACAAATTCGTTAAAGTTAGGATCTTATTAGATAGTGCTAGTGCTTGCAACTTCATAACTCAGTCGTGTGCATATCGTTTGGGACTGAAAATTCAGTCAACTGCCCAGTCTGTCCATGGAATTGGCAGTGTATCGACAAACACACTTGGATCGGTCAAGTGTGAATTGGGACCTCAGAATCAGGGTTCTTCAGGTAACCTAGTTGTAGAAGCTGCGGTGCTCCAAACCATCTGTCAAAATATGCCAACTGGTTTTATAGATATTTCATTGTGGGAGCACCTCAAGGGATTAGAGCTTGCTGACCCTGAATTTAACACCCCAGGGCCTGTCGATATGCTGGTCAGTGTCAACGTTTTTTCGTCGGCATTAAAGCCTGGTATTAAGAAGGGTGCACCAGGTCAGGCCATAGCTATATCAACAATTTTCGGTTGGGTAGTGATGGGTGAATGCACAATTGGCACTGACTTATCTTGCCTTCGCCCAAATTCAAATAATAAAAGGGATTGTTTTGTCGTGTCGAATTTAGCTTTAGATGAGACGTTAAAAAGGTTTTGGGAATTGGAGAGTATAAATCCACCTAAACCCACCACACCTTCGTCAAAAATTGAAACTTCTATTAATAGGTATATGGAAGACACTTGTCGTCGAAATTCTGACGGGAGGTTAGTGGTACCCTTAACCTTTATAGAACCTAATCAGAAACCAAAGTTTTCAGATTCGCGGAAAATCGCATTGAAGCGGTTCTTAAATCTAGAGAATAAATTCAAAGTTAACGCGCAGTTCAAGGCTGCGTATGTCGATTTTATGAGGGATTATTTAGAGAGTGGACATATGGAGGAGGTGCATCCGCCTTCGTCTAGTATCGGTCCATTCTATTACATCCCGCACCACGGAATTTTGCGCCCAGACTCTGTCACTACTCCGCTCAGGACTGTGTTTGATGCTAGTGCCAAGGATTATGAAGGAAATTCGTTGAATGATTTATTGGCACCAGGCCCCAAACTTCAGAAGAGTATTTTCGATATTCTTATTCGATTCCGCTGGCATAAAATTGTGTTCACCGGCGATATAAAAAAAATGTACCGTCAGTTTCTAATCACACCCGAAGACACTGATTACCAGCGAATCTTATGGCGCGAGGATGCGGATTTGCCTATTCGTGACTTCCGGTTGCTGACGGTCACGTATGGAGTGTCGTGCGCTCCATATCAGGCTTTGTGGTGCATGTCTCGTTTGGCATCGGAATTTGTTAGTCAGGTCCCTCTGGGCGCATCGGTTCTCCAGCGGGATACATATGTTGACGACGTCGTGTCAGGAGCGGACTCCATTGAGGAAGCAGTCCAGATTCGACAAGATTTAACTGCAATTTTGTCATCAGCTGGACTTCACCTACGAAAGTGGACTTCTAATTCTGAAGAGTTTCTTAGCGGCTTGTCTCCTTCTGAGTTGTACTCCGAAAAAATGTGCAATTTTGAGGATCTTCAGGATTTATCGCTGAAAATCCTTGGCATGCTGTGGATCCCCACCGCTGATCAGCTCACGTTTAAAACCGCATCAGTTGAAACCAGGTGTACAAAGCGGTCGATTTTGTCGGATATAGCCCGTATTTTCGATCCCTTGGGTCTGTTATCACCAATCGTTTTCTTGGCTAAGTACATCATGCAGCTGCTGTGGATTGATGGTGTAGAGTGGGATGAAGAGGCTCCTCAGTTCGTATCCGTCGAGTGGCTTAAAATAAAAACCCAATTGCCTTCACTAAGTTCTGTCGTCTTACCCCGAAAAATGGTACCCGAGTTCACCTCACTTCAGTTCCACGGATTTTGTGATGCCTCAGAGCGTGGATATTGCGCGGTTGTTTACTGTCGAGCGGCACAAAGTAACGGAGTGGTTGATGTGCGTCTGTGTTGCGCTAAATCCAAGGTCGCGCCGCTTCGTAAACGGTCAATACCGCGCTTAGAGTTAATGGCAGCTGTTTTACTGACTGAACTGATGTCCTCAGTGACTCTAGCTTTGGATGGCCTTTATCAGATCGAAAATATCGTTGCATGGTCTGACTCCAACGTAGCTTTAACCTGGATTAAGTCTTGCCCTTCCCGATGGAAAACTTTTGTCGCCAACCGTGTGACTGAAATTCAAGAGAGCATCCCTCCAGATTGCTGGCGTCATGTTCCAACCACCGACAATCCAGCAGACCACGGTTCGCGTGGCTTACTGCCTGACGAGTTGATCCCGTGTCAGTTATGGTGGTCGGGTCCCAGTTGGTTAATGGACCCGCCGGAACAATGGCCGCAAACATCGCTTATCTTGAAGGATGAATCCGCATCCGAGGAACGAAAAGTATTGACTTTTTTTACAGAAAACAGTATTACGTTCGTCGATGAAATCCTTAATCGTTTTTCGTCCCTTTTCCGTATTGTCAGGATTCTCGCATATTGTTTTAGATTTGTTCGGAATTTGAGGCTACCTGCAAAATCAACTGGTGAACTGTCAACGATTGAAACAAACGAAGCATTGAACTTTCTTGTAAAACATGTACAGGAGGTTTCATTCGCTTCCGAAATTCGTTCATTGAACCAGAACACCCCTAATTCTCTTCCAAAGGCGCTGCGGAAGCTATGTCCTTTTGTGGATACGAACGGGTTGTTAAGGGTAGGAGGTCGACTGTCCCATAGCGATTTGAACTTCAATCAGAAACATCCGCTGTTACTGCCTCGTGATCACCGGTTAACGCATCTTCTAATTGAGGATTATCACCGCAAGTTCCTGCATCCCGGTCCGCAGACATTGCAGAGTCTGATAGTGCGGGATTTCTGGATACTTTCGGCTAAGCGAGCAATCCGGACCGTAGTGTCATCTTGTATTAAGTGTTTCCGTGCAAAACCACGTCTGTCCGCGCCGCCGCTGATGGCTGACTTACCGTCATATCGCATTAATCAAATAAAACCTTTTTCGTCATCCTCTGTTGATTTTGCTGGTCCATTTGATATCGCTCTTGGACGCGGTCGCGGTGTAAGAACATACAAAGGGTATGTCTGTGTTTTCGTGTGCACGGCTGTCAAGGCGGTTCACTTAGAGCTTGCATCGGAGTTAACTTCCGAAGCCTACTTGGCTTGCCTTCGGCGGTTTATAGCACGTCGTGGCCGCTGCTCCCGGTTAGTATCAGATCAGGGGACAAACTTCGTTGGGGCTAGTAACATGCTCAAGGATTTTATGTCGCAAGCTTCGCAAACTGAAAAGGTGGAATTCAGATTTAACCCTCCTGGCAGCCCACATTTCTCGGGGTTGGTTGAGGCAGGTGTTAAGTCTGTCAAAACACACCTTGCTCGCGTCGTCGGCGGGCAACGCCTGACATATGAGGAATTCAACACGTTGCTTATCCAAATTGAGGCCTTATTAAATTCGCGCCCTTTGTCCCCCTTGAGTTCGGATCCTCATGATCTTGTGGCGTTGACTCCAGGCCACTTCCTCACACTCGAGCCTCTGACTCTGTTGCCTGAAGCGCCTATCCTGGAGAATCATGTCAATCCTTATCGTCGATGGAGACTCATCCAGAAGATGCATCAAGACTTTTGGGCCAGATGGCACCTCGAATACATACACACTTTGCAACAACGCCATAAATGGGTAGACGCACGAGATAATATTGTCGTGGGAACTCTCGTGCTCATATCTAATGAGCAATGCAGCCCCATGAAGTGGAAACTGGGTCGGGTAATCCAACTTCACTCTGGGACTGACAATGTGTGCCGCGTGGTTACCCTGAAGACTCAGTCTGGAGAATGCAGAAGGCCCGTCGTCAAACTGTGCGTACTTCCGGTACCTCAGGATCTCGAATCTGGCCCTCGAACAAACTAGCTCCAACGGACGGAAGGCTTCATAAAAAAAATATTTTCTTTTAATTTCCTGTTTATCATATTGTTATTTGTAAAATTAATTGTTAACAGTAAGTTGTATAAAATAGTTTCGTAGTATCAATTTTGTTAATTTGTCTGTTAATTTCGTGTTATTTGTTGAAAATACGCCTGATTTTTAAAATAGCGTATTTTGGTGGTCGGAATGTTCAGATTCTGATTAGAATGTAAACTGATTTTGACATATTCGACTTTGGTGACTTTGACACTTGACATCGCGTAGTATAGTTATAACGGTTTTCATCGTTTTGCCGCGCTTTCGTAGATGTCATGACATTCGGTTTTTGGATCTCGAACAGAACGGTTACATTTGTTCGTGGTTTCGTATACTCGATATATATAAAAATTTACTACCTTCATACGTGTTAGTTTTATAATTTCTTCGGTTGTCTAATCAAATTGACAAATGATAGGTATCTGTATTAGTACGTCAATGTCAAAGTGTCAAGTTGTCAAGTAGAATAATTTATTGGTTGTGGTAAATCATTCACTCATTCAATATCATTCAATTGTAAACAGGCAGCTAACCATAGATAAAAAACAAAGGTTATCTGTGGTATTTGTTTACATTCGTCACGTCATTCATTAATTGTTTTGCTTTGCATGATTATTGATTTTGTTACAAAATCGTTGGATACGGTCGTTTATTGATGGAATCTGACATGGAAACGAGCCGCGACGAACGCTCAATGCAGGGCGATCAATATAGAGTTACCCGGGACTATTGTTACATGCGAATGGAAATGTTATCGGAATCTCCGGCTTTGATGGGAATGACTGTTGAAGATCTCAATGTAATTTCGAGAGATTTTCACGCAGCACAGATCCACGTTTTAGAATCAATGTCGAAGGCAGCGCGAAGTGCAGAGTTTGCGCACACCATAAGTTTTGATCAAAAGTACCTAAGCCTAAAATCTAGGCTAATGCAGGCAAGTAAAGAAAGTTTATCGTCAAACAAACATTGTACTAGTGAGTTAGCTAAGTTGCCCAAAATTACTATGAAGCCGTTCGATGGGAAACTAGAAAATTGGGTATCATTCAAAAATCAGTAAAAAAAATTCAATCAAGTAAAAAAAATTCAAAAAGATGGAGTTTTTTGGCAATTTTTACTGCTGTTGGTTTTTCTATCTATTAAATCTTTTTTAATAAATCTTGTTAAGGGTCCGAGCACGGATGAATTTTGATTTGTAATTTGAGCATAAATTTTCACCATAATCTGCTATTATTTGTTTTAGAATAATTGTTTATCTAGGTTCATAGAACAATTTTATTTTTCAAAACAGTTAATTGTGTTGAAAAAAATGTTTTCAATAAACACTGAATTGAAATTAAAACAAATCGGATTTTTTAAAAAAAAAAACATGTTTTCTTATTATTTGTGAATACAATTATTTTTAAAAAAGCTAGAGAAAATCAGTGCCCGGAGCCTTAATGTGTAAACGCGATAAATACCCGTTAATTACTAATCATTATGTGTTCAGATCGCGTAAGTTTAAAAACATTCAATATTAAATTACGTTTGGTTGGTGGTTTTTTCTGCTCTTGGTTTCTATCTGTAATTTTTTTAATAAATAATGTAGTAAAAAAAAATTAAAAATAAGGAGTTTTTTTGTAAATTTTAAATACTTTTATTTGGTGGTATTTTATGCTGTTGGTTTTTCTATCTATTAAATCTTTTTTAATAAATCTTGTTAAGGCTCCGAGCACGGATGAATTTTGATTTGTAATTTGAGCATATTTTCACTGTGATCTGCTATTATTTGTTTTAGAATATTGTTTATCTAGGTTCATAGAACAATTTTCTTTCTCAAAACATTTAATAGTGTTGAAAAAAATTGTTTTCTCTTACCACTGAATTGAAATTAAACCAAATCGGATTTTTTCAAAGAAAACATGTTTTCTTATTATTTGTGAGTTAGACAATAATTTTTAAAAAAGCTAGAGAAAATCAGTGCCCCGAGCCTTAATGTATGTATTTATTTGCATCCATGGTCTTCTATGAAGACCATGGATGCAACTGGTTACTTTCGCGTTCGGTGCCCCGTCCCCCGCCCCCTTCACATTGTGAAGGATGAGGCAATGTATGAAGCACTGCTTATATTAATATACGGAGCCAACAAATACTGAATTGTATTCGAAACATTTACCTACGTTACTTAATATACAATTGCGTTTTGTCGGATCAAACAAAGCTCTAATTTTGATAGTATAAATGGATCAGATCAACATACGACTTTGGATTTGATATATAAAATGGAGCCAACAAGTGATTAAACGTTTCAGAATTTTAGCCGTTACGGAGTCGATTGAGTTCGAGATTGTTACGATAAAAATGTCAAGTACATCACTTTTTCGATGAATACGTTTGGCAACGTCGCTTTCAAAATTGCGCCGTTGCCACTCCGGGCAAGATCTATGCAACCGGAGTCGAGTAATATGGGGGAAAAGGTGGACTCAGTAATGCACGGGAGTCGGGCTGGATCAACATAGTGCCCAAGTTGGTATTTATATATATATATATATATATGTATATATCAGTTTATTTCCCATTTTTATTACATATCTATCTAACTTGTATTTTGTGACAAGTCCTGTAAGGTCTAAATAATAAAAGGAAATAAAGCACTTTGATTTTGATTATACAGGTACCTACGTCATTTCACTGAAATTTGATTGTAGATTTATTAGGATATTTCTGTATTCATAAAATTTACTTATCAGGGGTCTGTTAAGTACCTAACAAAACTCTAAACGTGTAGGTAATTTAAGGTATTGTATTAATAATTAAGACCCATCTGAACCCACCAATCTATTTGCCTAATGATGGAGTAGAGGTACTGACATCATCATTAAAACGCGCTTACCTAGTGCTGTGCGTGTTGAATGTGTTGTGTTGATGAATGAAATGATTACGCGGAATGGTAAGAACGTAGGCAGGCATAAATATCTAATTGTTCCTAGTATAATCGTAGGTAGACACAATCGGGAATTTTCCCCGATTGTTCCTAGTAGGAACGCAGGGGGTAGGGACAATCGGGAAAAGACGAGTATCTACGTAGCAAGTATGTTATGTATGGACTTCTAGGTATCTGTTGGCAATGCCTAGGTAGATGATTCCGTGCGTATTGTACTGTCGTGGAATCATGTCAAACTGTAGGCTTCTAAATTGGTTACAAGTAATTTGTCAGGACATCAAGATCATTGCTTTGTTGCATGTCAAACGATTTGGTACATACATACAGTACAATTTTACATAGACATTCGCAAGTTAATAGTACCTACATATATGGTATATATATAAAAATTCTATTGACAAAAGCTAGACCATTTTACATGAACCGGTTCATGTAAAATGGTCTAGCTTTTGTCCACATCATAAAAAGTTACGTAGTGCGTGTGGAGGGCCTACGCGCTACGTCTCGTAGCAATACGTAGAGGTCACAAATTTATAGCAATTTTTTATGGGGCGGTCTAGTATTCATATTTATAACACTCTAAACAAATAACGTAAAATATCCGTTGAACCATCTAAACTAAAAGAGCTTCGCTTGATCGAACAATATCGCCGGCACCTTGAAGTGCTGGTCCTGTGATCACATGCCCGCAAATTGATCAATATCAATAATAATAACCGCTTCAATCGAGACGTTTGTGTGTTGTTATTATTATCGAAGAAATATAAAACAGTGGACGGTATTAGAAAAGCAAACTAGCTGGATAAATATTGCACCTTAAGCAACTTCGTATTCGGTGATGTTCTCAAAGCAATTACTCTATTACTGTGCTAATATTAGAGCAAAATTGCATGCGGTGTCACGTTTTTAGTTACACTTGTCAAGTGGAAGTTATCATCAAAGGTCAGACTACTAAGTATTTTTAACTGAACAAATAACAATTAATTTGAATATTACTTTTAACTAATATCGCTAGTTTTACTTTGTAAATTTAGTGTTCGCATAGGTCCTTCTATACTAATACGAGTATTTTAGAGAGGAAAGATTTTATTGTTTCTTTGTTTGGATTGAACAGGTTTCGAAACAACTGGACAGATTTGAAAAATTATTTCACCATTAGAATCCTACTTTATCCCTGATGAATAAGGGCTATAGAAAATTTTAAGAAAAGATAGAGATCCGTATGAAAACTACAATAATGTAAACCAAAGCGTAATGTGTGTGTGTGTATAATTTTGAAATTTTCGTTAATATCCATGAGAAGCCGGGGCGGACCGCAAGTCTATAACAAATTCAAAAAGTCTATGATTGGATAAAAATCCAGCACCTAAAGTTCACAGAACAAATCGCGGCTCATCCTTATTCGACGTTTATAAAACTATTCTGTCACCATAATTTGCATACGTTTTGTGTTCCATACAAATCATTCAAGTTCCCATCTATTCATTGAAACCAGTCGCTCAGGGGTCTGCTTGCTATTCATTCGTTCAACTCTTTGTCAATGTAGTTCTACTGTAGGGTATGGTATGGTATGGTATGGTATGGCATGGAAAAGAATAGGGGTCTGGTAGTAGGGCATTCGAAGGTCATGAGAGCTAAAATGTTCACGTAGAAATTAGAATAATTAGTAGCAATACATAATTATGTATCTATATTATATTATAAGGAGAGATTTGATTGTTAGTTTGTTTGAATTGAATAGTTTCCGAAACTACTTTTTTCAAGAAAACTCTTTCACCATTAGAATCCTACATTATCCTTAACAAAGGCTATAGAATATTTTCAAGAAAGTTAGGGACAATTGGGAATGTATGAAAAAATTTATATTGTGTGTAATTCTACTTTTTGTTATAATACCCGTGCCAAGCCGGGGCAGACGGCTAGTCATAATATTTTTTTGAAATATGCTGTACGAAAATCGAGTACCTACCTACTTAGACACTGTAGTTATAAATTTACTTCAATTATGGTAAAATATTTGTACTGTACCAAATTACGTGTCTTATGTATACTCTAATGAAATGTACCCAAATAATGCAGGTAATGTTTATTTCCTTCCCTGATGATGATTAGGTCGTTCCAACCAAATACAGGTCTCGAAAAATGTATACCTAGCATCGATAAGAACTTTTTGGACCAACTTCCCACGAAACAAAGCCTCAACATAATTTTAGCTTACTACTCCCTATTCTATTATTTCTCGACTCCATCCAAGTCTGAAGCTAGGCATAGATCGTTTGGCGAGAAGATTTGTTCGTGCCTTAACAAGTCGTTGAAAGTAAACCCAACACGAACATTTCATACAGTATGATCAAGTTTCATTCGAGACTTCGGTCACTGTAGAGTAGAAGATATCTATTCTGTACCTCACTGTATATTATATACATACAGTTACAGAATATATGTCTTCTTGTATATACATGTGATAAGTATACGCCTATAGGACCAATAACATGTAAAGGTGAACACTGACAAATGTAATAAAATCGTTACTAAACTATAAAGTACGATAATGCTTGATTACTTTAGAGTACAATAAAACGTGATTATAGCACAGCAGTACCTACTAGGTACCTCATCTGTTATCACTTATCAGCTACTCATCAGGAACTCGCCAAACCTTCATCCTCAATGCATCAATGGCTGACCTTGACTCATTGATCCGAGCGCAATGGAGCGAGGAGTCACAAAACCATTGGCATAATGAACGCAATCGACTTCAATTTGCTGGCACCCACGACGATGACAGGTGGTAATTGCATAGGGGGACCTGTTACTAACCGCGGCTAGCCAAACCAACACTTTGCCTGGGGTCATTACATTATCAATATCAATATAACCATCGTTGGGCGACGAGGTAGCGGATTCCTTCGGTAGTTCCCGCCTCGGGGCAAGTTTTTGCTCGTTCTGGAGATATTTGTTCACAACACAAGTGCTGCTTTCTTTGGGCTAAATGATGCTATGTCTATGGATAGTCTATTATTTAACTTATTTAAAGCGATCACTTATTCTTGTTCAATTCAATCATTTTAAGGTATCGAAGCGTGGTTGTTCGTTTTCGAGTTGCAGAAAATCCATTGCAAAATATAATGCACTAGCTTTGGCTTAGCACGGGTATTTAACCAAAATTTAATTTTTCATGCAAATCCTTAACTTTTTTGAAAATATTCTACAGCCTTTATTCATCAGGGAAAATTTAGGATTATAATGGTGAAAGAATTTTTCAAATCGGTCCTGTAGTTTCGGAGACTATTCAATTCAAACAATCAAATCTTTCCTCTTTATAATATTAGTATATGTAGGTAGATTATACTGCAATATTCTTGGCGCGAAGAGGCAACATCACTCTTCGTTTTTGCTAGCTGTTCACAGTGTCAGGGTCAAGTGTTCTGGTGTCCGGATGCTGCCGCGTGGAGAGACGAAACTAGTTGACGACTTACTTTATATTTTTTTATTGTGTACTTCCTTTGTAACAGTACCTAGACTAAACCTAAATTACAACACTAGGTTGGACGTTCGAGCTATAAAGATCCCCCTTTTAATCGAGGGTAATGGTTTTTCCAAGGAGACCTGGGGACCTACAGTTAATAGGGATACGGGTCGGAGACGGAGAGGAAGGAAGTTTGAAAACAGCGGCGCGTCTGCATCCACTGTGGTCAAGTCTCATTTATCATGTCTTTCTTTTCAGTGAACAATATCTTGTGCATCAGATAGCACAAGATGGAGGCACGTTATATTATAATTATTGCTAGTATTTTATAAGTTTGATAAGAGATGATGAAATCAGCCAGTAATAAGTATATTAATATACTATACTGTTCAGCTAGCAATTCCTCCCTATTTTTTGACAAGGTTTTATCCACTACATTGTATAAACAAAGTCCCTTCCCGCTGTCTGTCCCTATGTAGGTACTTACCTATGGTTAGATCTTTAAAACTACGCAACAGATTTTGATGCGGTTTTAATAGATAGAGTGATTCAAGAGGATGGTTTATATGTATAACATGCATAATATAGTAGAGAAACACTGATAGTTTTAGTTGAAGTATATTTAGTATCAGCAGTGCGAAGCCGGGGCGGGTCGCTAGTTCAATTTCAAAAGATCACACACTATTAATCATAGTGGAAGAAACCTGTATGATATTATTAATCAAGGTCCGTATGTATTTATTGATGAAAATTCAAATACGATTTAATTATTGTTTATAATTAAAGATTAATGATAATGATTATTATGATTAGGTGTTGTGATGCAGTCAAATGATGCAGATAGTCTACGTGTAGTGGTGTTACTACGCAAGCAGACTTGAGAATGATTTGCAGACATGTAATGTCTTCAAGCGTAGTGTTCTGACGTCTTCGGATTATGGGAATCTATTTCGGATTCCCGTTCACGTAATAAACGCGGTTTGCTGCACGGCAGACCAAATCACATACTTTGATAGTTGCTTACACCTGGCTAATACAATTTAGTTATTACTCAAATGCTTTATTATTATTATTTCTTTATTATTCCTTTCTACTTCCGACTGTTTTAATAAATCGTATAAATTTTGTGAAAACTTTTATTTTAGCGAAATACTCGATTGTCAACGTCATTCTTTTTAGATATAAATAAATAATGTTGGACAATCCACACAGCATCATCTAGCCCCAAGCTAAGCAGAGCTTGTGTTATGGGTATTAGATGACTGATATACATAATACAATATTATTACACATTAGATATTTTTCATTATACATAGAAAACGACCAGAACGCCCTGAACAAATATCTGCAGATCGTACAAATATTTGTTCCGAGGCGGGAATCGAACCCGCAACCTCCTGCGTCGCAGGCGGACTTTCGCCCACCGCGCCACAGAGGTCGTCAATTATTTGTATATTATAGCAGTTTTCTGCACTATAACGGTGCAAAAAAGTCTCCAAAGATACTTAATGTAGGTATGGGGATTCGTTTTTCTTGTTTGATATAAAAAAAATACGTTAAGATAGGACTGAGTTTACTTTTTGTAAAAAGTAAAAATACGTCCATAGTGGATCTAACGATTCCATACCATATCATACATATTCTTTTTATTTATTTCTTTTTAAATACTTATAAAATATGATTGTTTGCATAAACATACATAAATAAAGATCAATAGAGTTCAGAGTCCTTTTGCGTCACAGACGGTCGCGACATAAATATGCCACTGTACATTATTTCGAGCTTCACATTTATGCGTCCGCAGTTTATTTCAGTCTGCGCTCACTATGCTGTGAACTGTACCATCCGCATACAGCACAACACAACATATCTACAGCTTGCATCAACAGATATGTTAGTCAAGGAATCAGCAAATGACTTTGCTGAAGACCTATATTTTGTACATCTTTTGAAATATCATGGATTTATTTATTCACAGAAGACTAAGGCTGGCCTCACACAGCCGGAAAACCTATCTGAATTAAGAATCTTAATTCAGACTCTTAATTCCGGTTCCTTCAACTCACATTATCTTAAAAATTGAGATAGATCAGTAGTCTCTTGTTTCACGACACACGCAAACGTCTCAAAATGGAGGAGGAATTAATACTAATCGCATTGTTATTGGCTCAATACAGAAAAATTCATAATCTGAATTCAATATGTGTGTGTTGCTCTATGCAAATGTATGGGATTACGCGCGTTCTGAATTCAAAATCTTAATATTCCGATCAGGAATTCAGAACGCTCGTCAGTATCATTCTTACAGATCGATCTGATAAATTCAGAATCTGAAAAAATCAGAATGTGTGTGGAGAATGTATAAATTGTATGGATTCCGGGCTTTCTGAATTAAGAATCTGAATTCCGTTTCTGAATTCAGAAAGACATTCCGGATGTCTGAGGCCAGCCTAAGACTAGTCAAAGTGTCGTCCTTCAGTCGTACCGACCTTATTATTTAACTGTCTATGTTTGGTTCTACTATTATTTGCAAGACGATAAGAACCTTCAAATTCCAAATTATGCCTTTTCTTCGTCCATCTTGAAATTTCTGAGTTGACTAAAACCAGCTGTATAGTGAACCGCGTTCCTTTCGTGGTATTCAAATTCGTCGATACTCGTAGATAAACTTTATTGCGTTGGCTGTGGGTTGGAATCGCAGTTGATGCCAAATAGGTTACGAGGAAGCAAGGTGTTTGATTTGTATTTAGGTTGGTGATGCAATTAGAGAGGGGTTTGTCCTACAACATTGTAATTTGCTTATGATTTACGAAAGTGCTACAAAGATGTAGAGAATTCGGAAGTTTTTCAAAAATGTATAAGGATTCTTAATATTACCCGACTACTAACGGAGGGTTATGAGAAATCTACTTATGTAGATACATACATATGTACAAGTAGATCTCTTCATTACCTTGTTTTTCTGAAACTACTCGTCCGATCTCAAAGACTGTTCTCAAATTTGATTAAAGTTACTACTATTCTTAAGCAAAATAAATATGCAAAAAGTATAGGGTAAGGAAGGGTATTGCCGGTCACTTAAGCAAAAATAACCACTATTCTTTGAAAAATTTACGTTTATTTAAAAAACTCTTATGAAACATAACTTAAAGTATTCTTCTAACATAATCACAACCATTGAGATCAGTAATATTAAAAAATTTGGTAAAATCAACTCTTAAAAAATAAAATGGCATTGACCGCCTTTAACCGACATAGGGGATAATACCGGTCAGTAGGTTGGCAATACCAGTCAAGCTTTTCAGCGGCATAAATCGCACACGTAGCCTTTGGCGGACTCATAACCCGAGCACTCAGCATGTGCCCAAAGCCCACACAGTACGCACCTATACCAGAGCTCATTATTCCGACCATAATCGTCACATAACATGCATTTATTCTCCAGATCTTCGACATCAGTGTCATCATCGTCATCACGTACGTCAGCCATGACGATTTCAGAGTCTGACGAACTCTGATCCATATCCTTATCCTGGAGAACTCTCTTTTTCACCTTTATGACAGTAGATTTAGCTGGTCTTTTTTTCGCTGTCTTTATTCCTGCTTTTGTTTTGGCACCAGATTCTTTCTTCTTTTCCCTTGTCGCTCTTCTCTCTTCTTTTTGTATCAAAGCTTCCTTATAAGGAGTGCTTGTGAGGACTGATGCATGTTGTTTTCGTGAGGCTCCCTGCATTTTTTTGTTATTTGTGGGTTTCTTTGGAACTGGTAGAAGATCTTTGACGGTAATTCCTGAAGTTGAGGGAATAGCATTGTCTATTATCGGTTGCAGAACTTTGGGAGATGCCACAGCACTAGTTTCTGGTGATGTTTGGATGTGGTCGATGAGAAGTGATGGTGAACTAGATGCTGTTATGTGTGAATCTGTGGGCTGTATGCTAGATGGGATGATTTGAGCTTCAGGAGTTTTATTGTCCAGGTCGCGCCTTTCTTCTACCGATACCACCAATTCACTGCTATTTAAAATTTCAGCAGCCAGAAAGTCTTCATCTGTGAACACGCTTGGATTCAGAGGATATATTCCTGTAGCAGCATATACCTATAAAAGAAAATAATATTATTTACATAGCACAAGTGAATAAAAGGTCAAAAATATCATTAAAGTACTTCCATCTTTGCAAGTACTTAAATGATATTTTTCCCCGCGAGTAATCTTTTACTTGCGGGTAATACCGGTCAGCATGACCGGCATTAGCCACCCGTACCCTTTTTAGGTTAATAATAATTTGAACAAAAACCGGTCGCAAAGTGCTTTAAACTTGTCATTACATGGAAAGATAAATAACTACACGGCAATAATTATTACAGACAATGAATGAAACATGAAAGTCAAAACACTCACCTCTTATGTTCCGCGGCCAAAAAGTTACTAAAAAGTGGCGCGAAACAAACTGACGTGCGGTTCTCTCAATCGCGTGCTCGGAACTGAGCGGGGGCCGGTGCGTCGGAGCGGGGAATACTCACGCCACCCGCTATGTATGTGTGTGTGCGCATAAACGTTGTATTTTGGAAGATAGTGTGGTGACCGCCATTGTCGCCTGACCGCGGATACCCGCCTTTACCCTACACCTACTTAGTAAATAACTAAAACCCGTCTACGTAAAAGTCTTTAAACTATTGTTCACCGACTGTCCTAATCATTTCCTTTTGATATTAATGTACTTATAGTCGTAGGAACCCAGCCCTCACATACTTAGGGTACTGGAAAGAGGCGAGGAACAAAGGCCTCCGACTCCAATGTATCAAAACAAAACGTTAAGGACAAGTCGCTGAACGCTACTTACGACTTTTACGTAGACGGGTTTTAGTTTTAACTATATTTTGCTAAAAATCAATACTTACACTTTATTTCTTACTTTATAATTTTGTATAGTATAACATTTCACTTGTCTAAGTGCTTATTTTGTAAGCTTAAAGAAATAAAGTTATTGAAATCTGAATCTGAAATCTGATTGAGTAAGCAAGGATATTGTGTTGTACAAATATTAAGGTAGGTACTTACCTAGAATAGAACCTGACCTGTGCTATGACGTTGCACTTGCACCGATGGCGCAAGCAACTTGTAAATAATACTTTGGGTAGGTACTTACATACTTCTACTAAACACGGATCTAAACAAAACAATTTTAAACACCTGTTTTTACATCAACAGATTGACCATCACGGAACACAGTGACCTTTATGAAAGGAAATTTAGGGTTCTTTCATCCTGTAGAGTCCCAATTATTTTATCTTACTCTATTTCATAAAAAGGTACATAGTAGTTTTTATATGGGTACTAGAGGTAATATTCCCAGAATATGGTACTCTCAGGTCAAGGTCCGCAGCAGAAACAAAATCCATATTAATATATTAAAATAGTTTGTAAGTATAGGTGTTTTGGTCCCCAGCGATCATGGTGGCGTTCTACGCGATCTTCTACGCCGTGCTGGCGGCGCTGTTCGCGGCCTGCATGGCGGGGCTCTTCTACAACCTGGAGCCGGATAGACCTCACTTCACGCTCAAGAGCTCTCTCATTGGTAAGTCAGGCTACGTCACTACGCAACTATTCTTTCTGATAATCATACGTTCACTGAACAAGACGGGGCCGTAATAGCTACGTGTGGCTGGCGGATTGCTGATCGTAACGGAGGTGTTAAAGTTATAAAGAAGGAAGCTACTGCCGTTGCTCTTGCTGCCACAGGCTTAGTTGAAGGGACGATGATAGCCCGCGATCGTCACGGCAATGCAACATCTTACTATGCCGGGGAAGCACTGTTTCACACTTAATACTTTTCTACTATTATGAGTATTACTCCGTAAACGTGCGTAGTGTCCGTTACCAGTTCACCAGTTGGGATGCTCTGGACGCCTATCAGCATGTCGTCGGGTTAGCATGCTGGTTATGGCAATGTCATTGCGCTAAAACGCATAAGGCGCTTAATAACCGATGTCCAGCAGTATAGGCTAGCTTAGGGCAAAGATGATGTTGACTTATTTATTTAATGTAGGCAAAACAAACTGTTTTATTTTAAAACTAGATGTACCCGCGACTTCGTCCGCGATTGCCATGCATTTGTGTCAGTTTCAGTTTTTCTACAATTAAATAAAAAAAACTTTAATGTGCAGTATTTTACCTGTTTTAATGAATTTACATAATATAATATGATTTGCACGACTAATGCAAAAAAAAAAAATTCAAAGCCAAAAGTAATAATGTCTAATTATTAAAATGACCAGTACTAAATATGTCCAATATTTTATGCATGTTCAATTGTAGGTAAGCAGCAAAATTGTGTAAAAACCCTGTAGACAAAGAATGGGATTAAAAATCTAAATCAAATATTGTAAAATTAGGCATACAGCAGTGCCGGCTGTCGTCTTCATCAACACTGTCTCTACACGACTTATTGTACTCGTATAGTAATGTTAAGATTTTCAGTAATTACTACCTACTTACTATTTGAACAAATATTTCAGAATGGTACCTACTGAACTCAACGGTCATTCAATCGACGAATGAAATTGTGTATTAGAGAGAGAAATGTTGTCCGAAGTATTTTTTTGTTGTTTCGCTTATATGAAGCCCTCGTGTTAATGATTCATAAAATAAAAGCTATTAAGTGATATGAAGCAATAGCGGAAGTCAGTCATAAAAACAATATGACGTTGCAATTACTAGTCATGTTGTATCCTGAGCAACTAGGTGCTAAAGCAATTATTAAAACCTGGTTTTAATTGGTATTTTCATCATATTTTTCATGTGGACATAGCTAGGTTTACGTTTATTGGATACCTTTTCTCGGCTAAACAACTAGGTACAACTATCGAGCTAGGTATAGGAAAAATAGAATTATTGATAGCAATATCAGGTTATTAAGATTGTTTATTGTTATAATTTTCTAAAACAGGAATCTAACTTGCAACTTCCATTCTCTGTTGCAGTTGAAAGAAATTTGCTATACACTTACATAATACAATATATTACATAGATAAATATTTTTTATTATATATAGAAAACGACCAGAACACCCTGAACAAATATTTGCAGAAAGTACAAATATTTATCCCGAGGCGGGAATCGAACCCGCAACCGTCTGCGTCGCAGGCGGACCTTCGCCCACCGCAGCACAGAGGTCGAAGAATGTTTCTCACACAACGGCTCTGTCGTTCCAGGAGACAACCCCGGCGTGTCGCACCGCCCCCTGCCGCAGGACGCCAACGAGTTCGTGCTCCGGTACCGCGCCGGCAACCTCACGCACCTGCAGCCCATCCTCACGCAGCTCGATGGATTCTTTCAGGGTACGTCGGAGTAACTTTAAATAATACGTAATACAAAATTATACGTTATGTCGATCACATACGACTCATATTACAATCGCAATGAAAAATATGTACAAAGCACGTTTTGACCTAAAGGACAGGACACCTTTCATTGGTAGGGTTTCAGCCACTGGAAAAACCCAGCAGTAAATTGTTACTGCTGAATCACTATCACTGCATACTCGTAGAATAAAAACAAGTCGCTTTCTCTGTCCCTATATCCCTATGTATGCTTAAATTTTTAAAACTGCGCAACGGATTCTGATGCGGTTTTTTTTATAGATAGAGTGATTCAAGAAGAAGGTTTTTGTACTAGCATTGCATCCGTGCGAAGCCGGAGTGGGTCGCTAGTAGATAAATAAATCGACTATAAACTCATAATGACGTAGATAGATGTGGGTACGACGGAGGCTCCTAAATTAGCAGAACAGCTACTATTATGTGTTCACTGAGTTAGTGACGGAGTACCCCGGCGCGCCTTGGCCCAGGGCGCGGCCCGCCCCCGTCAGCTCATCAATTAGTCTAGGCATACAATATGTACATACCTACTATAAACGTGCTAGAGGAAGTAAACGGTGAAGGGAATCGCTCACAAATTAAATGGATATAACGTAAGTAAAGCTGGTGCGATCCTCTTTTGTTTTACCTATAGGTACAAGAAGCAGAGGATTATTATCATAATACTACGTAAGAATGGACACCTCGGCGTCCACTTGATCTTTCCTCAACCGTTTTGTGGACCAAATGCAAGGGATAGTAGGTACTTACCTGGAACGCAGATCAAATGACATTTTTTTATCATGGACAATCGATCCTCTGTTTGAGGCTCCTTTTGTAAGAGGAAAAAAAAAACGAGAGAGATGTGTGTGATGATAGAATGGGAAGTATTTTCAGCTGTAAGTTTATTTAATGGTAATACATAATAAATTTACAAATTAAGTTCGTTTGCATTTTGCATCATGCAATCCCCCAATAACACAAAATTAACATAAATGATATGTCTATGTCTATGTCTACATAAATTGAATACAAAGGACCCTGTATTACGTTTTAAAGAATAACTTCATATTTAAATTCACTTCATTGGTCGATACAAAACATAGACAAATAAATTATAAAAGCTCAAGTAGGTTAGTACGTAAACAACTGGAACATATTACCAGAAGACAGCATATCAGCCTGTAAGGACCTCAGTTAAGGCCTTTACATGTAGAGGTTGTAGTTGTAGGCAGTTTACCTATAGCAAGCACCTCACTTTGTGATGTCACCGTTGGTGACGTAGTAAAGTTTAGATAGTTTGTTGAGCACGTAAACCAAACACAAGAGTCACTGAAGTAAAGTTTATTAAAGTAGGTTAACACAGTTAGTTTAAGGAGGCAAATCTTAACTTGATTGTCACTCTCGCGGGAGTAGGTCACGTACTGATGTTAAAATAATTAGTCTAGGTAAATAATTATCGCGTGCGACACAGATTACCTAAATCGCCGCGTGCGCAATATTGGTAATGTAGGGTGAAACCATACATATTGGCAACCCCAAAAGAAAGTTAACTAAAGTTAGAAGTACATAGATGACTATCAAGAGAAGATCTGCCAGTACAAAGTAAATAAAATTATTAATCGAAAGTAAACGCGATGTTGTCTTTTGCCTCAGTAGGCGATAGTTGCCGCGGGACTTGTGTCGTCGACGTGGTTGCCGTCAACGCTGATGTCGCGTGGCTAGGAGCTCTCTGGATATCCCTCTCTTGAACGGGGCGACTTTGAAGCTCTATTTCTTCGTGTGTCTCTCTTGAGCGTACTCGTTTAGAGCAGTCAGGTAGATATGTCCTGACCACCCAGATGATAGTAATGACGATGGCGAATGCGAGTAGAGCGTAGCATATAACGAATTGATGTAGGTCATGGGTTGAAATAGTTTCGGGGAGGATCTCTCTTTCCTTTTGAAACATTAGTAGGTTATCTATTTCTCGGCTTTCCTCCGTCCGTTGTTGGATTTCCCATGGTATGTTGTGGTAGGTTAAGTCTACGATTTTGTTAACTGTTGAGTTCAGCGGTGCGATGTTGAAGTCAGTCTCCATCTTCATGTTGGTGTTGTACTGGTTGCGTGAGTAGATCGTGAAGTCATTTGACTGTAACAAGCATCCTTGCTTTAAAGTTACAATGCTAGACGATGTTGTTGCGTATGTTGTGACGTCATTGTCGCATACGGTGCGCAAAGTGCAAGCTCCGCAACAAACAGCCAGCCAGGTGTTTGGCGAATGTAACTCGACCCATACGTCACTGCATGACGTTTTTTTGACGTCACAAGGAGTGCTCGAACTGTGACTTAATAGTTTCGCCTCGCACGGAGCGTTCTTGCTATCTAAGCTAAACACTGGTAAGTTTTTGTTACAAATCAAACGATCTTGTTTCATAACAGTGCATAGTTTTACCTCCCTTTCAGATGGTGAGATATAAGCATTTTTTTTTAAGTTTACTGCAATATACTGTGACTTTGGCTGTATGATGGTGAATTCTGTCTCATTCCTCACAGGTAATGGGGTAATTTTGTAGAGCAAAAATTCTTCATTTGATGTCAGTGGTATGTGGACTTCAAATAAAAAGTAGTTAGTTGTAACTCGAGCCTTCACATAGAGCAGCTTGTAGATATCTTTTATGTCTTTTTTGACGTTTTCTAATGGCAAGGACAATCGTTTTGGAAGGCTTCCAGAGATAACGTTTAACTGTTCCACCAAGTTCACAGGGGTGAGTAAATGCACATCCATGTGTCCTTTGTATACATTGGTGAGTGTATCAAAAAGCAATTCTTGCATTTCTCTCAAGTTTTTGAGTAGTAGGTAAGTAGCTAGAGATGCTGAATTGAAGTAGCTAGTTGCCATGAGGATTTCCATAGTAGACTCAACCTTAGCTAGATTAAAGTTAGTTTCGTTCACAAAGTTGTCGACCATGTTGAGTTGTCGGTGAATATTATCTTCTGTTTTCTTTAGCATCTTGTTCTCCAGCTCCACAATAGAAGTCTGATTTTTCATGAGGCCCAGTAGGTAGTTCTCATTATTTTTAATAGCTTCTATGTCTTGATGGTATTTGTCGGCGAATTCTTGGTCAAGGACACCGAACAGGCTGTTCGCAATGGAGCCGACTCCGTTTATTAATCCTCGTTTCCTGCGATTACCTAAGTGTTGGTGTGGGGCCAGTAAGATGCTGTTGTAGTGATGAAGAAGATCCATTTCATGAGTAAGTTGTCCAAGTGTTGTTTCACAATATCTTGGGTCAGTTCGATGGCAAAAATCAGTTAAGTTGTGTAAGTAGTTTTCGACACGTTCCATACCATTCCAATAGTTAGTTAAGTTGTAGTACATTAGCAGTGTCCACTCGTCGTGTATAGTCTGTACTGTTCCTAGTGCATCATAATAAATCGGCCTCTGTGGCTCGAGGTTTGTGATGTGTGCGCTTGAGCGCATGGTACTGTCGGCGCCGTGTACTAATGTGAACATTGATAATAAAGTTATTAAAAATGTTGTGAATGTTTTCTTGGCAGTTCTTTTAGTTTTAACACATCTTGTTTTGACGTCTCATTTTCCTGTTTTTGCGAAATTTCTATTTCTAGAGTTTCTAGAGGAAGTGGTGAAAGTTTCACGATGGGACGCTTGAGAATGCCAGATTGCGTTTTCACTGTAGTTACTCTAACAAGGCCGTCGGAACCGGGATGAAGCTCTATAACTCGCCCCATAGCCCATTTTCCGGGAGGCAAGTTGTCCTCCTTTATCAGCACGATGTCACCTTCCTTGATGTTTTTCATAGGTTTGTTCCATTTGCTGCGGCTCTGTAATTGAGTTAGGTATTCGTTGGACCAGCTTTTCCAAAACTGTTGTATCATATTTTCAGTTAATTGCCATCGTCGGCGTATGTCAATAGTTTTGACATCGCTGTAGTCGGAGAGGGGTAGAGTCAATACCGGGACCCCGGTAAGAAAATGTACCGGAGTGAGATAGTTGTAAAACTCATCCGGGTCTTCTGTAAGTGGGCATAAGGGCCGCGAGTTCATGCAGGCCTCAATCTTCGTAAGTAGTGTAGTAAACTCTTCGTATGTGAGTTTTTGGTCACCCAGCACACGTCTTAAGTGGTGTTTCAACGACTTTACTGCAGCCTCCCAGAGGCCGCCTGCGCTAGGCCACGCTGGAGCATTAAAGTGCCATTCAACCTCAAGTTTTCCGATTTCGGTGAAAAACTCTGGCGATAGGATTTGTCTAAATTCTTCAAACTCTTTGCGTAACACTTTGGCAGCACCGATGAAGTTAGTACCGCAGTCAGAGTAGACGTGTTTTGGTGTGCCGCGCCGCGCGCACATCCGTTGGAATGCCGCGATGAAAGTTTCAGTGCTGAGGTCGGACACGAGCTCTATATGTACAGCTTTTGTGGCCATACACACGAAGATTGCAATGTAGCCTTTGGACATCTTCACACCTCTTCCTTTGTTCAGTTTGACATCTACATTTCCAGTGAAGTCGACACCGGTATGCGTGAATGGTCTTGAAATTCTTGTTCTTTGTGCTGGTAAATCACTAAGAAGTTGGTAGATTTCAGTCGGCTTGTGACGGTGACACGTGATGCAGTGCCGAAGTCTCGTTTTCACTGCCCTGTTGCCACCAACAATCCAGTAGCGCTGCCGTATATAGGCTAACGTTAATCGAGCCCCTCCGTGTAGTACTCTAGAATGTGCCTGTTCGATAAGTAGTTGTGTTAATCTCCCGTTTTTTGATAAAATCATAGGATTTTTCATCTCGAATGGTAAACTAGAGTTATTGAGGCGGCCACCCACTCTAATGATGCCTTGTTCATCCAGATAAGGGTTAAGTTTATAAATAGGACTTTTATTAGAAACCGTTTCTTTTTTCATAAGTAGTTTGTATTCTTGCTCGAACTCGATGCGTTGCGTAATTTTTATTATTAATTCATTCGCTGCAGTCAGTTCCCTAGTAGTTAGGTAGTTAGTATCGCATTTCGCGCGATTTAGTGCGTTTGCACTGAAGCGCCGTATCCGTCACACGTATAATGTGGGCCAATGAACTACTTTTGTTAATAAGTTCAGTAATAAAATTGGTCTCTTGATTTTTTGCTAGGGTTGTCAGCGTCGGCTTAAGTCCAGTGTTTGTCGTATGAAGACACATGTTTTTCGGTACCGTCTCTTTATCCGATATCTGTAAAAAGTCCGGTCCTTTCCACCAAAGGTTGAAGTTAAGTAGCTTGGTAGGGTACATCCCTCGTGACGCGCAGTCTGCTGGGTTTAGTTCTGACTTGACATAGTGCCAGTTTTCAGACGGAATGACCTGTTTAATTTTGATAACCCTGTTGGCAACGTATCTTTCCCATCTAGTAGTGTCTCCCTGCAACCATGCAATCACAACTTGAGAGTCACTCCAAGCTTGTATTGTAATGCTGTGCCCTTTGAAGGCTTCTATGGCCTTTTCAGCTAGTTGTGATAGTAGAAGGGCACCGGAAAGTTCTAAGCGCGGCAGCGTAATTTTTTTTGCAAGCGGGGCAACCCTAGTCTTAGCCGCGAGTAAAGTTATAGTAGGTAAGCCTTCGATGTAAACACGACTGTAGATGACGCACGAGTAGGCTTTTTCGCTGGCGTCACAGAAACATAATAGTTCTATGTTCCCTTGTGTCACTCCCAGCCATCTGTTAATTTTAATGTTTTTGATTTCATGCAGTTCGTTTTTAAGTTTTAACCATTCTTGTTGTATCTCGGTCGGTAAAGTTTCATCCCAAGCCAGTTTACTTGTCCAGACTCTCTGAAATAGTAGTTTAGCTGTCACAGTTATTGGCGCTAACCATCCCAGAGGGTCATATAGTTTAGAGATCTCAGATAGAAGATGGCGTTTTGTTAGATGTTGCCGAGATTTTTCTTCTAAGTCCCAGTAGAAAGTAAATGTGTCGTTTGTAGTATTCCAACCGAGTCCAAGAGTCTTTTTTGTGTCTTCGTGTTTGAAGTCAAAAATTTGTTCAGTTGACATTTGATCTTTACTCAAGTTTTGTAGTAAAGCAGGATCATTGGCCGACCATTTCAGTAAGTTCATGCCGCCGCCTTGTAGTAAGTTGATAAGTGACGATTGTAGTTGTTGAGCTTCGGAGATAGTGTTATGACCGCTGATTAAATCGTCAACATAGAACTCATTTTGTAGTATTAGAGCAGCATCTGGATACTTGTCCCCGTCGTCTATGGCGAGCTGCTTTAAAGTTCTCATGGCGAGCCAGGGTGCGCTTTTAGTTCCGTAAGTCACGGTGCGTAAGACAAAATCTCTAAGTTTCTCTGAGGGCGAGTTTCGCCAGACGATTTTCTGCAGATGTTGTTGTTCATCTGCGATCCATATACATCGGTACATCTTTTCTATGTCCGCAGTGTAGGCATATCTGTAGACCCGCCATTTCAGGATAAGAGATTGTATGTCCTTTTGCATGTTATTGCCTTTTTCTTGTACGTGATTGAGACTAAGGCCGCTTGTTGTTTTTTGAGAGGCGTTAAATACAACTCTCAGTTTTGTAGTTGATGAATGCTCTCGTAGTACACCGTGATGGGGTAGATAGCATTCTGGTTTTGTTGTAGAAAGTGAAGGCGCTGGGGCCATATGGTTAAGTTCTAAGTATTCTTTTATAAAATCTCTGTACATAAGAGCGAGTTTCGCATTCCTTTCGAAACGTTTTTCGAGTTGTAAGAATTGTGAGATGGCAATAGATCGAGAATTTCCTATCCTTTTTTCGTAATCGGGAATTAAAGGAATTTTTACAATGTATTTTCCATCTGGGGCTCGCTGTACTGTTTTTGAGTAGTGTTCCTCGCACTGTTCGTCCTTAGAAATGTCCTTGATGTCCTGAATGATGTCCTCGTGCTCCCAGAACTTGCTGATGCTGTTGAGGTCAACAAGTACGGCATGGCAGTTGAAGTTATGCGTCTTCCCACACAGGATCCAGCCCAGGTGTGTTTGTTGTGCAGTAGGTGCTTGTTGGTTTCCCTTCAGGACTCCTTCGAGGATAACATTCGAGTAAATGTCGGCTCCAAGTAGTAAGTCGACAGGATGTGACTTATTGAAGTCAGGATCGGCGAGCTTTAAGTTTTCGATGTGCGGCCAGTTTGGCTTTTTAAAAGTTGAGTTTGGTAAGTTATTTGTAAGTTTTTTCAATATAAGCGCTTGAGTTTCAAACGCGTAGTCGGAATGTATCGACTTGCAGTTAAGTTGAAGACGTCCCTTGCAGTCTCCTGACAGCGCCCCGACTCCCGATATAGTGGCGTTTATCCGCTTTCTTGGCAGTCGAAGTAGTTGAGCGGCTTGTTCTGTGATCAAGTTTACTTGTGATCCTTGATCCAGGAGCGCTCGAAGTGTGACGTAAGTTCCGGTAGCAGATTTTACCTGAAGTTGAACTGTAGTTAACAGTATTTCCTCGTCATTTGTTGCGAGATGATTGGAACCTTCTTGAGTTGATGATGATGATGTTGTTGTGTTAGTCGTAGCCTTATTAATGTGTAGCAAAGTATGATGTTTCCTTTTGCATTCTTTGCAAGTTTTCGTAGACGTGCATTCATTTCGTCATTTCGTCGCCGTGGCTATATAAGTAGTTTTTACATAAATGCAATTTTGAAACAATATTATTTCGTTGAGTTTTATCCATATCGATGAACTTTGGACATTGCATTAGTACATGTTTTCCTTCACAGTGCGGGCATTGACCGAAAGAAGTATGTAAAGTTTTAGATTGATGTTTTTTATGTTCGTAGTTATGTTTGTAATTGGGTTGTTTATTAAAAGATGATTTATCCGATGAAGATGATTGTTTCGGCATTTCCTTTTTGGCATTTTTCATGCCTTCGTAGGCCATGAATTTGCCTTCTAGAAAGAAAAGAAATTGATCTAGATGTGGTAGTTCTCTATGATCTTGTTGCTCTTTCATGTAGTCGGTGTAAGTTGTGACGTCTAGCTTTTGTGACATTAGATGGACGATAAGTGGGTCCCAAGTAGTTGTATTCACTCCGATATTGGTCAATCCGTTCATACATTCCGTGATGACGTCATGCAGCTTCTTCAGAGATTGGCTATCGGGTTGGTTGATAACCGGCGAGTTAAGCATAGTGTTGACGAAAGAGGTAAACTGAAGACGATGGTTGTCGTAGCGTTGAGACAGTATGTCCCAGCACGAGTTGTAGTTTTCAGCACTGATGCTGAGATGTTGTACCAGTCGCTCTGCCTCTCCGCGCAATCTTGTCTTGAGATGCTGCATTTTTTGAGCCTTGTTAATCATCGGATTGTTATGAATGGTGTCTAGGAAGAGATCCTTAAAAGAAATCCATTTTGTGTAGTTGCCGGAAAACTCAGGAACCTCAATCCTAGGCGCCGATTGTTGGTAATGTACTGTAGACCAAATTTTTGCGTTGATGTTTCTTTTGAGTTCATCATACTTGTCTTCCATCGACACGAACATATTGTAGTAGGTGATGTCGGAGCCTTTGATTATAGACTCCAGTTCCCAGTGATGTTTGTCGATGACGTCCCACTTCGACATCAAAATGGAAAGGTGATCTTCCAGCTCCCATTTCTCGGTTACATTTTTCAAGTTTATTTTAGACATGGCGGTCAAGAGCTTTAAAGTTACACTCCTGCCGCGTAAGAAGTATTTTTAGTTTTTCATCGGCATTTTCATCCATAGTACCACTCAGATCAAATGATACAGAAGGACGTTCACGTAGTTGTAGTAACAAACCATCCATATCCTTTTTAGTTTTAAGATATAGCTGCATGGTTTTAGTAAAAACGTCGTCGGTGAAGTAATTATGCGATTTTTCCTCGATAGTTTCGAGAAGAGTCGCATGACGTCTCTCAAAATCCCGCCATTGTTGTTCGAGAGTCTGGAGACGTACAGTTAAGTAATCTTCCGTTTTTCTCGACTTACTATCCTTCGAGTAGTTAGAGCATAAAGACTTAATGTTGTTGAAGCATTCTTCTTGTATTTTCAATACCTCCATGTCGACGATAGGCTTAGTTTAGTCGAAAGAAACAAGTTAAGTTAGTTAGTAGGTACTTGCGTAGGACTTAAAGTAAGTTCTTAGCCCTGACACGTAGTTGACGGTGGCAGAGATAAGTAGGTAATGTTAGCTTCTAGCTCTGGCACGTAGTAGACGGTAGCAGAGGTGAGCAGCGTTGGTTCACGACGAAAAGGCCACAGAGTTCCCGTAGACTCCTAGTCGCAGTAGGTATTAGGCTTATTGTACCTAAATGACAATAATGTACGCCTTCTCAATCTAACTGGTGATTCCCGCTGGTGGGAGGCCAATCAAACCGATTCGCTATCGCCAAAAAATACAAAAAGCATAAATACCTCGTTTCCTCGTAGGATCAGATATTCCTTGATGAGGGTAAAGCCGAAGGACCAAAATGTAAGGTCCTCAGTTAAGGCCTTTACATGTAGAGGTTGTAGTTGTAGGCAGTTTACCTATAGCAAGCACCTCACTTTGTGATGTCACCGTTGGTGACGTAGTAAAGTTTAGATAGTTTGTTGAGCACGTAAACCAAACACAAGAGTCACTGAAGTAAAGTTTATTAAAGTAGGTTAACACAGTTAGTTTAAGGAGGCAAATCTTAACTTGATTGTCACTCTCGCGGGAGTAGGTCACGTACTGATGTTAAAATAATTAGTCTAGGTAAATAATTATCGCGTGCGACACAGATTACCTAAATCGCCGCGTGCGCAATATTGGTAATGTAGGGTGAAACCATACACAGCCACATAAATAAACGCTTTCAAGAATAAACTCGACCACTGGTGACAAAAATATCAAAGTAAAAAAAAAAATTACGCAATGACAAAATTCAACACTGTATGATTTTTTTTTTATATATAACTGATAAGTCCTCCGTTTGACAACGATCTCACCTGATGGAAAGTGAAGATGTGGCCGACGGTGGATCACTCAGGTCTAATAGACACATCAGCTATAGGCTGCTCGTCTATTAACAAATAAATAATTATTTTAATATATTTTGCAGCGTTAAAGAGCCCCTCCCTAGCCGCTAAGACTACGTGCACCAGTGCGGACAGCTACGGGTTTCCGCTCACTCCGTGCTTCTTCATAAAGATCAACAAAGTGAGTCGCACTACACCTGCATACCATACCTATATGGACACAATAATAAGCTTCGTTTCATTAGATAGATAGATTAAAACTCTGCTTGCACCAGCAAAGCATTATTATAGCATTTAAATAAGAACTGAATACTTATACATATTATAATTAATTATACCATTTAGTCCAGGCTACCTTCTCATAATAGTATTTACCTAACCTTTGGGTACAATAAAACTTTATGCTTATTGGAAAGTACAACATTTCGGCAAACTATATAGTAGATGAACTAATTGACTGATAAACTAAAAGAAGTGATTATTTTCCAAATAAACATTTTAAATATTGCCTATCTGCGGATGCAAAAAAATATTTTTTATGAAGCAAAGTTTTATCTTCTGCAAAATATGCTTTATACTATACGTGTAATATATATTCTACGTGTTTCCCAGATTTGGGATTGGGTGCCGGAAGTATACGAAGCGTCTGCCCTGCCCGAAGAGATGCCGGAGGAGTTAAGAAACTACATTGGGGAACTACCCGCTGCTGAGGTGAGGTTCTTCGACATACAGCTTCTACCTCCCTGAATAATAAACAAAAGCAGATCCGAAACAATCGCAGATCTAACACAAGCTTTACTTAACGTTGTGTGGATTTTCCAGTATAATGTTTTTAATTATCTAAAATCCAAAAAAGTATAGGTAAAAAAATATGAAAACGCGTTACACTTTTTCATAATACTCTGCTAACTTAAAAGAGTTGCTAAGGAGTGTTGTTACTCAAGAAAAAGACAGAGTTAAAAATGCAATGCATAAATTATGAATTACGGGGATAGGCTCTAATAAAATATCTCCTAAGAAAATGGTAGTAGCTTTGAAGAAAATGAAACGAATGATAGTTGACACAAAAAGGTATCTAACAAAAATCGTCATATTTTGTCGCTGTTTTAATTTCGACCGGTTATAGTACTATAACTACTTCAAATGACGCGATAAGCAGCTCTTTAAAAAAGCGTGTTTAAAAAATAATACTAACAAAAAACAAAACTGCAAACATGGATTTATGAAAAGTAACTGCAAATGTCTCGTTCCAGTGTAAATACCAAGTTTAAATTTGTTTCCAAAACGAGAGAAGCCGAAATTATTAGGCGGTGTTGGAGTAAAACCTTTTTGTCGTTTGACCGGGGTATAAAAACAACCATAGCGACCGGTGTGCTTAAATTTCATAAAAAAAAGCCTTATCGTTTTGTCTTTTTTGGCTATTTGACAACTAACAGTAAATTGGAATTAAATAAAATGGTAGGAGGTAAAGATTTGACGTGGCTCTTTTAAACTTTTCTATTTCAACACACATAATCTCCATAGGGTTTTGGTTACACATCTTTGTTAATTATTGAATGACATTTTATCTCAGATGTGACATCAGCGTGTTTTACTTTTAAATCTTAAACCAACTTTTATTGCATCACATCACATCACCTATAATAGTCCACAGCTGGTCATAGGCCTCCCCTAATGAGTGCCATAGATGGCATCAGCTGCAAGTATTATAGTTAGGTATAGTGTTTTTCTTTTAAATTAAACTGCCTGATAAAAAGAACCTTCATAGTTGTATATAGTATGTTTGTTTGGTTATAAATATTTAAATGATGAAATCTATTTGTATTCCAGCAAAAGCAAGTGTGGGTTCACTGCTGGGATGAGGTTCTCAACAGCACCACCACGTTCGAGTACCCCTGGGGCCAGGGGATACCCGCGGCGGCTTTCCCGTACAACCGCCCCAAGGGGGGGACTTCTGTCGTGGCTGTTAGGATCACTCCTGAAGGTAACTTGATTTTGTTTGCGTAGTATGGCAGAGAGATTTTGCCCAGCACTCAGACACTTGTTCTATGAAAAGATAATTGAACAATTTCATTCTGATTAATTTTTTTTTGACGTTCATTCGTTTTACGCCAAATTAACCGACAAAGTTGCTAACGTCCGATAAATCTTTCACACCACCATACTACTTATTTAGCCCCGAAGTAAGCAGATGATTTAAGTTCTGTTACTCTAGCGCTGTGGGTCTGTGTTTACACAAAGACATGCTATCACAGGTATAAAATAAGTACCTATTTCTGTTGATTTCAGCAAGAAAGCCAGTCACAGTGCGGTGCCGAGGGTGGGCGAAGAGCATCGTATACAACAAGAGCGTCAAGGAGCCTCGCGGCTACGCCAGGATACTGTTCGAAGACGAAGACGCGGAGGTCACGTCGTAAACCAGAGAGGCTAGCGAAACGGAACTTTCAAATAAATAATACTCAGCTAAAACGTACTCCTTGTACCAAGATAAAATCAAAACTTAACGTAAAATTAAAACCAAACGCTAAAAATGTTCCTACTAAATGAAATAAATACGGAGAAAAAAAAGTATTTTATAGGCTGCAATGGTTGCAATAGTTTTGCTGTATTGTTTACCTTGTGTTTACCAAATGGTAGTATTTATTGTAAAGTCTACAATGTATACAATATCCTTTAAAAATACAGGACACACAATCAAACTACTCGGTACCATTCATGTCCAGCAGTGGACTAACATGGGCTGATGATGATGATGATGATGACGTGTCTATATTAATAAACTTGGTGTTGCCACCCCGCCTATTTGGAGAGCGATTTGCCTGTCGTCGAAAATTATTACCTACCTTCTAGTACATATTTATTTTATTCATTGCATTTCTTTTCAAATTATAATATTTGTGATGTAAGAACTACATACTTAATTACTTATTTAATTGTAAAAAGTGGCGTGATTCGTCTGTAGAATATAAGAAAAAATCCCTTATCACTGCCCAATTTCATGTTCTTTAAAATTAGAAAAAGAAACACTGAACATGTTGAATTAATCAAAGAATAATTAGGTATTGAACGTGTAAAGTCCTTATGTAAAATCTTACATATTATTATGTGTGCAAGGTGTAAGTGTGCCTGAGATGAGTACAAAAACGTACATAATTATAACTTGTAGGTAGATGTAAATTATTATTACGTTAGTAGATAATTGCAGTGTTTGTTTCCTGTAATTAATTGAAATTAAAAAGTTAATATTCATATTCAATGTATTATTACATTCCATGAAGCTTTCTGATTCTGACCCATATAAATAATAGATGAAAGAGGACCTGGGAAAAAAATTGAACATTTTCTTTATCTAAAACTACCTACAACGTCGCAGAATAAATATGATACGAGTTTTCGATTATGTTGTAGTTCCAAATAAACCAGGTACTGGTATCACTAGACAATAAGCTCCCAAGATTTTTATAAAAATCATCAAAGAGCAATCTTCGATTAGCTGGTTTATAAACTAGGGGGTGAGAACATGGAATATCTGACGCGGTCAGGGCGCGTGGAGGCCGCTGGGCGGGCGACGACCGGTTGAGGGCAGATTTGGGCGGATAGGCGCGCGAGCAAAGAAGTTAACAGTCGTAGATAAACCAACACTTTAGGTAACCTGGAGCAATAATTATAAATTATATACATTATCTTAAAATACGACCAGTGACAGCGGGTGGTTTGTAGGTTTTGAATTTGTCCATCAATCAATTGCTGCAATACTGAACGTGCTGTGAATGATTTGGTGGCCCCGACCTGCGGCTACACATCGCTTTCAGCCTCCATCATCGAGGCCAACAACAACCCACTGACCTCGTCAGTAATGTAAGGTATAAGAACAGCTACATATTCTTAAAATTATTCAAAGTTTTTGGACGACGTTTGTCAACCACACTACAGGCTATTGGGATCTTTGTCACACAGTATTTATTTGTGCGCTTAAAACACCTACGTCAAATAACGTTATTAAACAAAATTTAAATTTAGCTCCTTATTTGGAGTTACCTATTCATGCAGGGTATGCTGTTGGTGTCGGCATCAGATATTCTTCATATGAATGGGGTTTCTAACAAAAACTTATTTTGTTTCCAATATTTCTGTGGCAGCAACTTGTGGCAATGTGATGATGAGATGAGGGCAGCATTCTGTTTTCTCATCCCCTTTCCCTTGTAACACGATATAATGTACGTACGTTTGGAAAATAAGAGATTTATAATCACGCAAAAGTATATAGACTTTATTGATTTTTGTTGTACCAGTCCTAGTTAATTTCTATTGTTTTTTGATTGTAATTTTCGAAACGTATACATACATGTGTGCCACATAAAGCAATTTAAATAATTTTCTTATTTATAATGAAGTACCTAGTCTTGGGTTATTAACAGTACAAAGGTTTTTACTCACAGTTCTGTAGTTTAGGATCTTGTAGTGGGGCAGGTTCCGGCCTCATGGCCTTAGACTTATGTTACGAATGCGTGTTTGGAAAAAGTTACACCAAAATGGATTAACCTAACACTAAAAGCAAAGGAAGGAATCGACAACGCAAACGCAATACTTGCTTTCAGAACGGGCGTTATTAAATCAACAGATGCTTCATCGAGGCTCACGCTTTCCTCACGTGCCTTGCCTCCGCCACACCAACTAATCTTTGCCACAACTCTCGTGCGTTAGCAGTCAGCATCTACAGCTAACTAGTTCAGTGTAACTCCGACTGCCGCTGACGATGGGCGCGGAGAAGCCGAACGGGGTGGTCACAGGGTACAACCGACGCCCGCCCAAGCGGCCGTTCCTCCAGAAGATACAGTATGCGGTCTGGGATCCTGATGAAGGGACGTTTTTAGGCCGCACGCCGCATAGATGGGGTGAGTGATTGATTATTTGTCCAAAAATGCCTGAATTCAGTATGCAACGTCGAGAATTACATTTTTTTTATTTATTGGCTGCACTTTAGGAAAGCTTACTTGAATGGTAAACCTGTGTGCTACATAATGCTTTTTAAATTACGAGTACTTTAATAATCACTAGTAATTTGGTAAAGGTATCTAAAAAGTATAAGGTGCATGGAAGCTGTTGGAATGGCGTGCGCGTTCAAGTCTTTTGTATGGGGATTAGAAACAAAATTTTTAGTGTACAGTTTTATCGCGTAGTCACCTTGGTTTTAATCAGAAATTTGACCATCGGTTTTATTTTAATCATAATAAGAGAGGTTTTTTCTACTCTGATCTATATGACCGTCGTTATATATCAGGGAAGAAAAAACCTATTCCCGATAAAATGAATAGTAATGTAATGATTAAACGAATAAAATAGGTCACTGAATATATTCACGTTCTACGGTTCTCCCAAAATTAGGTAAGTCGATGAATATTGCTTTAGAAACCCTATGATTCATTTCTTCAATACGGTTTATTTTAAGCTCAATAACTCGTACATTCCGGGAAAATCGCCCTTGATTGATGGCTCTGCGAGAGTTGAATATACATACTTCCTCACTTTTAAATAACAGTAGTTTCCAGTTTTATGTCAGCCAAATCTATAAACGAAAAATTACGGTTAATTATTATCATCATAATCAGTTATCAATTTAGTTAATTCCAAAGGTATAACCTACTTCTATTGCTGAGAATAGGCTTGCCTCCTTCCCCTAAACAACGAATATTAAAAAACAAGACGGAAAGATAAAAACGAAGCTACAAACACACATATCGTACCTATCATATATATAATTAATGAACTCCTGAAAATAATACTTTTGATTATAGAGGTTTATTAACCTATGATGCACTGACTCGATATAATTCAGCTATAGATATTATCTAGTAAGCAATTAAAGTTGAGACTGTTTTATATTACCTACCTGATTATGACTGATTTACATTATTGGCATTACCAATTTAAAAACTTAATTGTGGGAACATGTTCTTTTTGTTGTCCAAGAGTCCTGTAAGGTCTTAAGGAAATAAAGCACTTTTATTTGATTTTGATTTTTTGATTTTACTGACTCTCAGCTCCGAAAATATGAATGGTTCACGATGTACGTCACGCTATAAAATTTACTTACATAAATAGAAATAGCCTAGGACTGGAACATCTAGCTACTACTCAGTAGTCAAGTAGTACCGACCCCATGCACAGTTCGTAGTTACTACGGTAATATATTAATGTAGAGTTAACCTATCAAATTGTGCCCCGCTTTTTTCTTTGGTTTCTTTTACTTACTTATTTACTACCGCAATATATCTACCTCAAAAACTACAGACAGCAGACACAAACAGCAATTATCCTAGAAGCCTACGTCCTTTTCCAAGAATAAGGTTAAGTTAAGGTTAAGTGAATAAGGCCTCGCCGAATGAATCTGACATTCGGCGAGGAGTATTGGCCCATAGTACAAATATATGCCCCGTTTGTAAGCCGGCGACGTCAACGAAACAACACCAACAACGAAATGACGGCGATGAAGTTGCGGTAATGGCCGCTTATCCACCACACGCCAGTCAACCGCGCTACGTCATCCGACCGCCGAAGATACGAGTAGTTTGGCGCGCCCGCTAGAGCTCGGTCTGAGATAGTGACGTACTGATTTTCTGTTGTAAGCCTCCTCTGCGCTATCCGTGATGTTCGTTACTTATGTTATGATCGTTGTCGCGTCATCATGAACTTGGCCTGAAAAAATAAAACCTTTGTCGGTGACGTTTCGCTATCGTCGGCGGCGGACAAACGGCGTTACTGGACAACTACATTCAGTACGAGCCAACGATAATGAAATTCATTCTTTCTACTCCAAACCTCAGCTCTCTCATTACCAAATTAAGGCGTGAGAGCAATCTAGAGGTATATTTAGAATTTATGTAAAAATACTGGCCTCAGATAGATCAAGCTATCATAAAAAAATAAAGACACAGGCCCCTTATTTCACTAGGTACTAAGTTCACTTGGTTTGAAGTCTAAATAATACGGAATATTTTTTTTACAAATTTTAAACGAAAACGGTTCAGTACATTCGGAGTAAATTGGCTTTGACTTTATGTACAGTGCGCGTCAGATATAAGTACCCCCCCTGACTACAAAATATTTATTTTATCACAAATTTTCACATGCAAAAATTTATCTCACGCCGCTCAGGATCGAACCGCTCACCCATAATACTCAAAGTCTGAAATTTCCAAAAATAACAACTATTATGTCCCACATACATTGAGATAGGGGGGTACTTATATCTGACGCGCACTGTACATACATTCATACATACAAATAAGGGTTCGCTCATTCCTTTCGAGGTATGAGACTTAACAAAGATAACTTTACAGAAGTTCGCATGCTACTGTCCAATAATTGCAAATAAACATTGCTTCCAATTATATGGCGATATTCCCCTCAAGAAACCCATGGCGGTTTCCATAAACTTATACTTCGCATACAAACGTAGGTAGCTAGGTAGGTCTATCTATCTATAGTATCGGCAGGTTGTTGACGTCACTGGTGGATAAACAGTCCGTGACCGCCTTGCATCGCTATTTCAGTTTTGCTGAAATAAGTGTTACCTACCATAGTCGTGGAACTACTAGGTACCTAGGTAGGTAGAGTGCTTCCAACCTAGCCTAGCGGTTTAGATCATACGTACTGAGATCATATTTTGTAAGAGGTGCGTTTTCAATATCTATTTGCTAAAGCATGGTAAAGCATGGTCGCTGCCAGTCAAAGTACAGGCTATGGTATTCTCAAAATGTTAAGTGTTGCAAGACCAGCGTTCCTGTCTTCCGTCTACAGAACTAGTTCTGTAGTTTTTTTTAAAGCCTTTTCATTTGGTGCTGTCTGTGATTTCCTGTAAAACTTCGTATCAAGACGAAGCTCGAATGGCTTGGAATAGTGGTTGCCCCGATGCTGCTCCCCAAAATCTCTGTCGCAACGTCATCATGGATTATTGTGTTGTGGGTTGCAAAAATCACTAAAATTTATCATACTGGAAGCAACTGATAATGCAAATAAAATATCTCTTTGTTTGCTTTATTGTACAATTATATTATTGATATACGACAATGATCTCAATGTTGCCATTAGCAAGATCATAATGTCGTGTCTCTCGATAATGGGTAAAGGAAACAGTGGAATATATTAGTGGCCTCCTCACAATTGGGAAATAAATAGGTGCTAAGTAGTATTCATAACAAAGATTGTTACCTGTTTCACTATTTAGTTAGATACTTCGTGGATCGAGTCTTTTAGAATTATAGTTACATAATACTTGAGCATTTATTATGATAATGAGGGCCTTAACAAAATGGGTGTTACCTACAGCTAGTTTACGTTTTTCATTTTTATAAGGAACTTTTTACCATTGCTTTATGGAATTCTTGCGTTTAATTAATTGTTACGATGCAGCAGTATCCAAATCATTACTTCAACCCAGCCTCTGCTACGTGACTCTAACGGTATTTGTTAGGCACAGTAAATAAGGGGTATACTATGCATAATACGGATAATACGGAGCAAAAATAACTCATTTTATAGCTCTTTTCAGTCATTTTGCCCTTTCAAAACAGTTTCTATACCTATTTCAATCGTAACCTCGATTTTGTCGAAACTGACATTCTTGAATTGTATTGCTTTCAGCTACGCTGCAGCTACTCTGGCACACCTTTATTGTTTGAACGAATTCCTCAAGAATAATCCCTCTTTACTTAAAAATAGTCGAAAAATTTATCAGTACCTACTAATCCTACTATCTCCCAAGTAACTGGCACCTTGAGTATTTGTATACTTAATCGTCCAAAGTTCGAATCTTTCTGCCCACCAGTTAAACTCGCGCTTGACGGATCTTGTTTTAGTGACCTTCGGACTTTAGTGTATGTATTCATATCGTTGAATTCTGTTCCAGGCGTGATCGGGCTGATCTACCTGGTGATGTACATCTGCATCATCATCTTCTTCTCGATCTGCATGTGCGGCCTGCTGTCCGCGCTGGACGACCGGATACCGTACTACACGCTGGCCGACTCCATCATTGGTGAGTCGGATATAAGACACATTGCCAATAAGCCTATTTGAGCCCTTTGCTCCAGTTCCAGAGAACAAAGTCATGTTCTAACTCTAAGATGGAGTGTTTGTTATTCCAGAAAAATATAAAAAAGCACACACGCTAATGAAATAGGACAAAAGCCAAGGCAAAAATTTAAGGCTTCTAAAATAAGCTACTATGTTTATTAGAAACAAAGCAAGGAGCATACATACTCCTTGTGGAAGGAACAAAACGCTCTGAAGTTTGGTTCTGTTTCACGCAATTTCTGCCCAACCTGTCTATAAGACCATGTGTGATTTCTTGGGCCATGTAACTGTTAATCAACCCCTTGATTGTTAGGTTTACGTTTCTCGTCGCGGCTCATTGAATTCATTTCTTTGTTCAAGATAATTATTTTAATACAACGGCTCGTTACTGCTTTATGTTTATTATGACCCAGTCTTCGATGGTCTAGGATAGGAACAGTAGTATGATTGACGTGTTTAGATTGCAACGGTTTGGTAAACTTTTTCAGAGCTACGCTCGAAATAGAAGCGTATATATAAACCTGACTAGACTCTAGAAGGTCGTGTTCACGTCGTGTAGGTACTGCTATAATCTACGCGTTTCATATTTTACGATAATGCTTCCACTGAAAGCTAAATTTGATTTATTTGTGTTGAAAGATGTATTTGAAAGGTGCCTGGTAGACATTAACTTTTGCTCTAGCTTCTTAGTTCATAATAATAAAATGGGAATTCTTAAGTTTTCAGTTCATGAATGCAAATAAGAGAAAAATTGTGTGAAATTTAGAATAGAATAGACTTACAATAGTTTAGGTGTGGTTTAGGAATCTTTAAAATCCTTCCACAATTAAGGGAAAAATAAAAAAGATAGATAATACTTTATTTCAGAGCCTTGTCAAAAGAAAAGAATACTTAATTTACTTAATAGAAAACTTAATATCCTATAGATTGGTAATGGAATACAGGGTTTTTTTTATAACTGATAGACCTCCGTTTGACCAAGATCTCACCTGATGGAAAGTGAAGATGTGGCCGACGGTAGATAACGCAGGTCTAGAAGACACCTATTCACTCTACTTTTGGAATATTAATTTTCACCTTTTCTTATGTTACAATGTCCGTTTAAGTTTTTTATTGGTCGCCCTACTTTTGTAGAAATCTCTACTCTACCTTATTTTTCAACGTAATTTTTCAGGAAACAACCCAGGCATGGGCCACCGCCCGCTGGTGCTGGAGGAAGGAGCCCTCATCTCGTACCGCGCAGACAACGCGTCGCACGTCCAGAAGTGGGTCGACAATATTGAGCAGTTCCTTGCACGTGAGTTTGTAACTCAAATTTACTGGATATTTAATTCCTGAAATATTACCAACTGATCTTTCAGTAGCTGTTGTGACCTCACGTATTCCTACTTGATATTTATACGAGTGTGCTGGGTTGAGCCGCTTATATGAACATACTTTTTCTACCTTCCCTCTTGACTTTGAGCATCGATGACAAAAATAAATAATAATAGTCATGGACAGATCTTAAAAAGACTAACCAAATCTTTTATTTCCCAGCATACAAAGACAAGAACAAGCTAATAACGAACGGCACCAACCAGCTGGAGTGTGGAGACGTGAAGCCTCCCCGGAACCAGGTGTGCGCCTTCTCCGCGGACCAGCTCGGGCCCTGCTCCGTGGAGAACAGCTACGGGTATGCGAACAGGACACCCTGCCTCATCGTCAAGCTGAACAGGGTGAGTGCACAGGGTAATAATTACTCTCCTAGCCTCGATTAGTACGTTTTGAAATCGGTGATGATGTATTTTTTGGTTGTGGCATTTAAAATACGACACTATTGGATAAACCTTTAGAATAATAAATAATATAAATAACGATAACAGAAAATTTATGTGAATAGGATTTGACAGTGCACACACGGAATATCTGTTTATTCGACAAAAGAAGTGCATATTCCTGTTGGTTAAAATTGATAGGATGAACAGTTCTTGTAAGCCGCATTTAAAAAAAACATTGCCGGCGTTATATTTTCTGGAACTATGTAAATTCTTTAGAAAATAATACACATCTATAACAAAACTTACGCGACCTACCTAACCTTATACCCTCAGAGCCAGAAATAATTTTCTAGTGCAGCTTCAATCTAATCTTTGTATTCACAGTAAAGCGATACCCTGTCAATAAAAATATGTAATAAACTCCCCCAAGAAATAAAAGACACGACAAAATACAACCTTTTTACCGCGAAACTACATTGTTCTTTTATTAAAAACTAGCGGTCCGCCCCGGCTTCGCACGGGTATTTAACAAAAAAAATATTTCATGCGGAAACCAAATTTTTTTAAAAATCTTTAATATCCTATATCGCCACAGAAACTTAAGGATTCTAATGGTGAAAGAATTTTAAAATCGGTAGTTTCGGAGCCTATGTAATTCAAACAAACAATCAAATCATTCCTTTTTAGACGACAAAAATACTATTAATTAACAACAAGAACTAACACTGGTAGGTACCTATTATTAAATTATTACATTTGAAAACATTTAGATTTTTATTTAGCATTTGACGAAATGTATCTACTAGTACCAGACTTGTAACATGTTACTTACGAGTAGACTTCTTCTACGAGATTTATGGAAATAATTAAAATGAGCCAAACAGGACCTTACTAAATAATCTTAAGCTACCAACCTTGTCACTTTGCCAATGAAATAATGAAATTGGAATGAAACTTATATTTACAATATAAACAGTTCAGATGTATATAATAGAATAACAACGCAATAGAAAGTAAAAAAAAAACACACTAAGGGCAGATTCCCATTTAAAACTATAACCACTCATGCTTCCACTGAATACCGAAAAACCCTGAGCCTTCATTCTCATATCACTAGAATACCTTTCTGTTCCAGTTGTATGATTGGGAGCCGGTGTTCTACGAGGACCCGGATCAGCTGCCGGATGATATGCCCCCGGACCTGAAGGACCACATCCGAAATGTTCCTGTACAGGAGGTAAGATCATCTACATCTCACTTGTGTTGTTATTAAATTACTCACGATATTATGGAGTCTAATCAGGATCCCTCTTATTTAGACATCAAATATAGGGAAGCAATTTTTTGAATTATCTGTCATTGGGGACTTTCTTGATCTTTCTATCTATGCGATGTGGTGATAAAAGTCTATTCCGATTAGTTCCGATCTTTCTCTTCCAGCGACGTAAAGTGTGGATCTCCTGTAAGGGCGAGCGGCCGGCAGATAACGAAGCTCTGGGTCCCTTGCAGTACTACCCCTACCCGGGACTCAAAGACACTTACTTCCCGTATGACAACACGCCGGGGTATCTGAGTCCGTTGGTCGCTGTGCAGCTGGTTAAGGCTAAATGTAAGTTCGTATCTGTAGGTCGTTTGTCCATCCGTCTATCATAGTCAATTTTTTCACTACATACTTTCTGCTATAAATTGAATGAAGAATGTCCAAAGTGGATTTATAAACTGTGCTTCTGCAATGTACCTACTTGCAAAATCTTTGATAACGTCTAGGAATCAAATTACCGCAACTTCCTCGTTTGCAACCCTTTCTAAAAACTTTTCAATTTAGACAAGAATAAAGAAAGTTAATAATATCTTGAAATGGAAACCTACAGAGCAAAAACACATTAAATTTCTCCTGATTCCTAGATAAAACTATGGCGTATTTCTTTTTATATTTTACTTACAATAATTTTCTTATTTGGCAGTGCACCAGATCATCAGTATTCGCTGCCGCGCCTGGGCTCGCAACATCCGCTACACGGAGTCGCTGAAGGAGCGCCTCGGATCCACGCACGTCGAGCTCATGATCGACTGAACTCGGGACCAATAGGAATAAGCCTAGTTTTAAGTATTGACAACATGTATGTTCAAGTTGTTCCTCGTTGAAGCGAAGGATCTTTTCATTGAATGAGTTGATATAATATAACATAATAGCTGTTATTTGTTTATGTTAATAATAATGTTGTGCCGTAATACTTAGATGGGCCCTACAATGTCGTGGTATGTTAAGTTTGTCGCTTCAATGAGATGTTTGTATCAAGTAGAAATAACTTCGGATAAGTTCGCCAGAGATCATCTAGATTCTCACTAGTCAATCTCAGATTATTCTGTAATCTGAATAGTCAATGAACAAAATCTATGAAGCCTTTGATGTTTTTCTTATCATTTATTAAAATAAAACTGATTTAAATTATTATACTCGTAAAAGAGATTTATTATGAACAAAAACAATACCTTCTTGCTAATTAACTACTTTCCTACCTGCAGTTACCTATTTTTGTTTAAAAAAAAATATAATTAAGCTTTTTTAAACTACATTTATTCAAATAAATTAAATTTATTGTCACACTCATATACACAACAAAGGCAGTTTTAGTGTTAAAAGATTTACATAACTTATTTGGCAATCAAAAAAATATGAATAATGCTACTATCACGCTCATGCTATCCCCACTATTCTTCTGTGGTCTACTCTGAAAAAAGTTCTCAGTAAAAGAACAGATTCATGTTACGTTTCTTTCTCTTGGATGTATTGTCAATTTTTACGTTCCGTCTGATTCTCCTAACGATATCCAACCGAAGATCTCAGCTAGGTTCCACAATTTTTTCTATTCCTATTCCATTCATTCTATCCAACTCTATTCCTAACACTCTCATGCTGAATTCATCATGAATGTAAGAGGGTTAACTACCAACCTATTTTGTGTTGTAAGAACACCAACGTTTCATCCCTTAACGAGGGACTTCATCCAGACTTCATGTAGTCCCTCGTGAGAATAGGTTCGTAGTTAACCAGCTTACATTCATAATGAATTCTTCAAACTACGATAGTTTTTATAGTAAAACTCTCATGCTGCTTCTATCATGTCTTCTGGACACCACAAGTGTGCCTCTCCCCTCCCCCTCTGATTGATCGCCGTGGTCTGGAGGCGGTCTACTCGACCATGATCTCGATGTGGACGCTGCCCATGCCCTCGTGGCGATCGTACACGATGTTGTTGGCCCACGCGCGACACTCGATGTTGATCAGCATGCCGGCTGAAATCATCACGTTTTATAATAAAAAAATAAATAATGGTGGATAATCCACACACCATCATCTAGAACCAAGCTAAGCAGAGCTTGTGTTATGGGAACTAGATGACTGATGTACATAATACAATATATTACATACATAGATATTTTTTTATTATATATAGAAAACGACCAGAACACCCAGAACAAATATCTGCAGATGGTACAAATTTTTGTCCCGAGGCGGGAATCGAAGCCGCAACCTCCTGCGTCGCAGGCGGACCCTCGCCCACCGCGCCACAGAAGTCGTACATTGCACAAAACAGTTAATACATCACATATATTGGGCATCCTGTTTTAAGGCCCTACCTCGACCTAAATTGTTTAATTATGTATACTTAGTTAAGGTAGAGATGCGAAAAAAGAGTTTGGTGGCTAAAAAAGGTAACTACCTAAACTTAGCTTATATATAATAGATATCCCAAACTTCCTAATATTTTGTTTTAATTTCCTTCGTTCAACATAATAATGAGACAAAATAGGTGGAAGCACTGACTGATATGGGCTGATGATGAGGACCTATGAGGACTATAATGAAGTTGTGATAAAGCATTGGATATACTCGATAAAGTACAACTCTTGACGTAATCAATGTCAAAGGTTAAATCTGTAAAAATAATAAATGGGATTTGTGGAATTTTTGCATAAAAAATAGTGGGAAATGAGCCACCAAATCAAACAAAGGGATATGAGTCATCAACTCTACAAAAATTATAACACAACTCTATAAAATTTACACAAAGAGGAGACAGGTTCTATCGCAGACTTGGTTCTTTAGGTGAGGCGAAAAACATTGCCGTGCGCCGGTTTTAAAATTTCACAGTATTGATTAGCTGCCTGCTGCTTAATATAGGAGCATGTAGGTACATAGATCAGTGAACGGATAAAACAATTTGTTTGCTATGCTGTCAATTTGTTTGCTATGCTGTGTCAAGTTGGGATCGTATTTTACTCGAAGGAATGCTTCCATGTTTTATCCGTTCACTCATGTAGATTGTTTAAGTATAACTCACTCTTAGGCCTCTGCAGATGCACGGCCACCAGTGGACTGAGGTAGCCGTCCTGGTTGGTATAGGGGAAGTAGTACCCAGGCATGCCTCGGTACTTGGGGAAGTACTGGATGGGCCCGATGTTCTCGCGGTCCGCCGGGTTCTCGCCGTGGCAGGATACCCATACCATGTTTAGCTAAAAATTATAGGTTTGTTTTGAGAGTCAAATCGTAAACGTCAATGAACGACATTGTGTATCATTTGAACAGTCTGGACTCCCTCCGGCGATACTCCTAGCTATTCATACCTTAACGACTTTGTTATAATGTATAACTCATAAAATAATTAAAACTCCTTCATTTATGTCGAGTGTATTTATCAATTGAAAAAAGGAAGAGATACGAAGTTGCCCTTGGTGGCCACCAAAATCTATTTTCGTATCTCTTCTTAAACTAAATAGAATAAAACTATTACAGAGGCATTAAAAAAAAAGCTTATCATAGGTATCACAAACTGGACGATGGATTATTGAAAATTCCTTTGTTAAACAGAATTATAACATAAAGTAGGTGGTGGCGCTAGTTTAGGTGCTGTGTGCGCCTTAAGACGAAATTGACTTTACTTTTGGCAATATGGTGATAAACATATTTACGTATATAAATTGTGATGTCAAAACTAACTTACAACGATCATACAAACAAAAATGCACAAAATAAAACACAAAAATATTGGGCTCGTCCGGGATTTGAACCCGGGACCTCTCGCACCCTAAGCGAAAATCATACCCCTAGACCAACGAGCCGGCTGACAGCACTGCCGAAATATTTACTTTCACTTTGACAAACGATCGTCGGTCGGCGTCGTTTTCGTCAAACCGGCACGGCCCGCGCTTATGGTAGGAGGTAACTTTATCGCTATATAAGTTGTAAATTATGATAATCTTACTGGTTGTAAAAAAGTCAGCACGGCGGCGGTTTTAGAACAGTATACTTATAACATGCACATAAGATAAGGGTCACCTGAAGGAATACCAGCTTCTGGCAAGCAAGTGAATCTTACGGGTACTTAAGGTATATTTACGGGAGAATTGAAGCCTTCGTCTTGACCTTAGGGATCACCTTGGCAATAAGGAATTAAGTAGGCCAAAAAACAGTAACAAACATACCAGACCTTAGCGAAAATAACATTTCGCTATCTTAAGGTTAAATATCTATGTCTCTACTCACATAATTCTTATCATAAGCCGTGATATTCTTGATATGCTCCTTCAGGTCCTCATCCATGTCCTGGGGGAGATGATCCGTGCTGTTATAGAAGTCCGGCTTCCAGGCAAAGATCTTGTTTAGCTTGAGGAATATACAGGGCGTGGACTTGTGGTAGGCGAAGTGGTTGTCTTCGACGCAGGGCCCCCAGGCGCTGATGTCGACGTCACACACCTTGCCGGCGGGAGGGGGGAGGTTGAAGTTGCAGTTGAAAGTGTTTTGGCTGCCGCTGGTTTTGCCGTCTCGCTTGTACACTGTGGGGAAGGTGCAGGTATGATTAATGGTGGCTTAAGTATGCTATAATATGTACAGATAACTTCCTGTCTTTAATTCACCGAAATTTCATCATATTAATAATTTTATTTTTAGTACAGAGGTGGAAGAATTAAGGTAAACTAAAAGTAAAGTCATGATGATTACATTTACGATAAAATAACATAGTGTGTGACTTGTTAATGTGCTAAGGTGCCTTGGGTTTTCGTGGTAGTAACATATTGGGAGGTACACAAAACATATTGGGAGAAACATATACTCTTAGTATATGTTTCAACTGCTAACAATGTCAAGTAGGTACTGAACTTAGACTTAGTCAGCAGTACACAATTACCAACGTAAGCACTGGCCTAACCTAACAAGCGTTTAGCTAAACAGTGTCTGAACAATTAGCCATGGATTTAACGAGAGTAACGTTTGACTCTCTTTACCACAAAGCCGAGTTTAGCGCGTGTCCTTTTAGACAATGTCTAACTCAATCAGTTCGGAATTCGGACATAATGCAAATATTCGATCATCCGTTTCATTTTGCGGAAATAGTCTTCCGTTTATTTTCGTTGTTAATTCCGTATTTCCGTATCCAATGATCATATCCATTTTCACACCAAACACTTCCAGCTAATTTAACTTACGATACGACTGTTAAAAAATATAAACTAAATCCAAGCCTGTATCACAACTGTACCCTTATTATTAAACACAGTTTTGTGGTAATGCTTTTACGATATAATATGTCGATTTTTTTTATAGTAAGACCGAATATGTTTATTCATATTATATAACATTTTTGTATCTCCGTACACCGTGCCGGAGGTTGGGCAGTGAATGCGCTAAATACATTGAAATGCCAGCAATAGCAATATCTGTCATCGAATGGACAGATCCTTGATTTGCGACACAGGATAACTACGAGAATTACTAACATTCTTACTGCGTGGCTGAGATAACGGATTAATTCATTGATTTTGTTTAAATAAATAACTGTACTGACTGTACCACTGATCTGTGTTTATGAGTGGTATTCGTTAGGAATATAATTTAATAAGAACAGTAAACAAATACCATTTGGTATAAGTTGTTTGGTATTAGACAGGTAAAGATCTTTTCTACAAACATACCTGTCAAAAAATTGGAGACCTCCTTGACCCAGAAGTTGTAGCTGCCGGGATCGTTCCCCTTGTACCAGATGACGCTGCTGGCGACCTCTGGCGGCATGGGCCGGAAGCCCAGGCCGGGGTTGGTGCCGATGATGCTGGCCTCCAGCTGCCACTTGGGCTGGCGCGCGTCCAGCAGCTGCAGGAACGTCCACATGCAGATCGCCACCAGGATGCCCAGCGCCAGGTAGAACAGGAAGTAGAACAACCAGATTTTGGCTGGAAATAATTATTTTGTTTGATATTTCACGAATTATCTTGGCCTCGCGTTGATAAAATTGTTATGTTTTACACAAACGAAAATAGAGTGGAATGGTTCGAGTGGTTCGAGGAGTGGTTGGTGAACCTAAGCTCTATTTGCTCCTAAAAGCATATCATGTCTTTCTTTCGTAGGTACTTTTGCAAATTTATATACATAAAATAAATGATTTTTTAATGTATTTTTTACAAAACGTTCATTGGCAAATTAAAACACAACTTGGACGAAAAACTATGCCTATCCTATTATGAAGCTCGCAACAAGCGCTTCCATTTTTAATTAGGTAGATATATATTGCACAGATTTGTCTTCGTGGAGCTAATTTTATTTAATCTCTCTATCACTTAACAAATTAGGTGGAGTGGTATTGTCTTGTCCGGTTGTAACTAGGCACGGGCGGTACAGGCGCGCGCAGGATGTGTCCCATGATCTCATTGTGGCAATTGTGGCGGTTGCGACTTCCGGCCGCGATTGTACGCTCCTTGGCCGACTGGAGCCAAGGTTCTGACGCCGCAGACTGGAGCCGATTCGATGGAACATTTACATAGATAAGTATCTGTTACTGCTTCGGGTTTGTGAGATAATAATGTTGACCAATACGCGCTACAAAACCTCAAAATTCAGGGGTATCTTCAACTATACATATGCGTTCCATACTCATTATTATTTATCGGAGTTGTATGCCTCAAAAAAACTTTAATTAAACAAAGTTTAAGTACTTATGGGTTTAGTGAAGTTTCATAAGAAAGCAGAAATCTATCTGGAAAAAACCTATTTCGAACCTATTATAACTAAATTGAAATAACAGAACGCGTTTGATTAGATCACAAAATCTAACAACTTAAAGTTTTTAAAAGAAAATTAGTAGTTTCATGCCTCTAAGATAGAGATGGGTAGGTACTGTGATATTTAAAGGCAAAACAGCCATTCATTCAATCTCCACTCAATCGTTGTGCCATCTCGACCATACATATAGCTGAGCTATTTATTACACAGACTCGTTGGGCCCCAACTAAACAACAAAACATTAGGGTTGCGATTATAATGTAGGTAATCCATGTTAGGTGAGGAGGTACTCACACCAGCTAGCTGTAGTCCGCCCGCAGATCTGCTTGGTCTTAGGGTTCCACAGAAACTTCTTGAACTTCTCGATGCCGGTGACGTTGGGTTCCTCCTCCTTGTAGTACAGGTTGAACCGTTCCAGCGACGTCAGGTCCGACATGCGCTTTGACATCTTCTTCACCGTCATCCTGGTTGCTTCTACTTCTGGAAACACAGTAGGTACTTCAGTTTTTATTAGATAGGAAGATTGGGTAAAGTGGTGACTAAGCGGCATTTTTTCATTGCCTGATATATAGTAGCTATTGGTTCAATCCTACAACAATTTAAACACACTTTATTCCGTATGGTACTTAGAAAGATCCAACAGCAGCATAGCACAGTCACACACACCGCTTTGAACGGACCTCGTAAATGATAAATTTCCCAAGATCTCAGCCCAGCGTTCTAGAAGAATTTGTCTTTAAATAACTCTAAGTCATTAGCCTTCCAGTACGCACTGCTGGCATGCCATGGGGCTGTTACCACCATACTAGTGATACTAGTCAATGCACGTCAAAACTTTGTCAAAGCAATTGATCTTACCGGTATTTTCGCTACAAATATTTCCTTGTTCCTAGATTCACCGCACGCTACAGATTGATAGGTATTATTATTGTAGAAGAAAAGTACAGCCTCTGCCTAGAGTAGAATACAGAAAAATCACGTCACTTTGTCATTGAATGTGTAGGTACTTTATTGTAATTCATTTCAATAATTTACTATGCGATGACATTATTGCCTATTCAATTATTCAATAGAACAATCCTTGAGCTAGGGCTAGGACAGGTGACAAGAGAAAACGAGATAGACAAGTGTATATTGATGAAGGTAAAAGAGAGATGCACTCACCTGCCTGTGCTCTGGTCCTGGTCGCGCAGCTGGAGCACGCGAGCGAATGCGCGACTGCGCCAGCGCCGGCGCGCGCGCCTGGGTAATGGGACGGCGGCAACCAGGAACTAACCAAGCACCAAGTAGACCTCTGTGGCGCGGTGGGCGAAGGTCCGCCTGCGATGCAGAAGGTTGCGGGTTCGATTCCCGCCTCGGGACAAATGTTTGTACGATCTGCAGATATTTGTTCAAGGTGTTCTGGTGTCGTTTTCTATTTATAATAAAAATATGTAATATATCTTTAAATATATCAGTCATCTAGTAACCATTACACAAGCTATGCTTAGCTTGGGGCTAGATGATGCTATGTGTATCGTCCAGCGTATTTATTTTTATAAGTGCCTGCTTCTTCGGCTGGTCAGAGCAGTGGTCTTCGCCTGTAGTTTACCTTCATAAACTGGGTTAGAGCAAGGGACCCAATAGGCAATACCTTATCTAGATTTGATCATACAAAAGAATACCTCCTGATTATAGAATAATAATCTAAAGCTCGAATTATTATTTTTTTGTTTAGATCACAGAACTGCTTAGATTCAAACCAAGCATCAAATCACTTTTTGTTATTCCTGCCTCATCTCCGAAATATGGAATGTAAATGAGAAGCGACTTCAAAGTTTTATGAATAAGAAAGGAAATGATGGAAGTGCAAAAGGATGGAAAATAATACGCATATGGTTGTTCTCGTATAAGACTATCCAGCCGCCCCCTCGCGAGTAATCTTCAATTCACCTCGACAATCAGCCTTATGTAGTCATCTAATCTGGACCTCTACCTTGCCAGACGGAATAAGTCTCTGGTCACTTTCATAATGAATGAGCATTCGTTGTCCAACAGTAGGGCTCATGCTCAAGAGTAAGGGAGATTTTTATTCACAGAACTGTTGTGAAAGTAGAGTTTACCCTAAACCGGGAAAAATGATAACATAAAATTTGTCCCGTGTCGGGAACCAAACTTCATCTGTATCTTTACAAAGCGAAACTTCATTTTACGTAACTTTTTCGACATCATGATGACTACGATTAATAAAACATTAGTTGTGTTTTCGTTTTGAGCAATATATTTTTACCTCCAGATTATTAGCAATAGTTGGCAATTGTGAATCCTAAGTAACTAGTTCCTTAAGTAGATGAAGCATTTACTGAAAGAATTTATTATTTTAATTTCAAAAACAATTTAAACAGCATTCATAATTTTTTTATCGGTTACATGGTTGAAACGGGAATCGAACCCACTACACGTCAGCTTTTTATTTTTCTGAACAAAATTTCACATTAAATGTAAAAATTCGCGGTCTTCCTATAAATAGGTTCAGGAGCGGCTTCGCACGGGTATTTTACAAAAATTTAATTTTCATACGAAACCCTAACTTCTTTGAAAATATTCTAACAAATAACCTATGTTCATCACGAAAAATTTAGGTATCTTATGATGAAAGAATCTTCGAATCGGTCCAGTAGTTTCGGAGACTATTCAATTCAAACAAACAATCAAATATTTCCTCTTTATAATATTAGTGTAGATATAGGTACATCTACAGTTATATCGTGTTGTGACGTACCAAGCGGACGCAGTCCATTGCCGGCGCGCGGCGCTTCCGGAGTCCTGCATTTGTCTAGCCGCTTGTTTATGAGACAAGACAAAACCACCCGTGATGGGATTTCTTCGCTTTTGTATGGAAAGCAGAGCTGACGGTTTGGGCGGGTATGGTTACTAAGACGACCTCTGTGGCGCGGTGGGCGAAGGTCCGCCTGTTCCTATGTTGCGGGATCGATTCCCGCCTCTGGACAAATATTTGTACGAGCTGCAGATATTTGTTCAGGGTGTTCTGGTCGTTTTCTATGTATAATAAAAAAATTCTATCTATCTAATAATATTGTATTATGTATATCAGTCATCTAGTACCCATAACACAAGCTCTATTTAGCTTGGGGCTAGATGATGCTGTGAATTGTCCGGCATTATTTTATTTTGTTTTTTAAGATATACGTGCAGATTTAGTACTCTTAATCTACAAGTCAGAAAGAAAAAGACATCGTGTCTAAAATAATTTAAAAAATATAATTCTAAAATTAGCACACATAGGTACTTATCTGCCTATACAATTCAAACAATCAAATCTTTCCTCTTTGTAATATCAGTATAAGTAGAGATATAGATTTACTCAAGTTGCTAGCCGTGCTAGACAGCTCTAATGATTAATCTGAAAAATAAGACACCAATAATCAAGCAATAATGCTAAATTTTTTTCTGGAGTCTTCGCCTTTTCTCATAGTAGCCCAAAGCTACAATTAGGAATTCTTTGAAGTCGAAACTACTGGACAGATTTTCTTTCACCATTAGAATCCTTAATTTTCTTTGATGATCCTGATAATAGGCTATTGAATATTTTCAAAAAAGTTAGGGCTCCGCATTAAAAAATTTTTTTGTTAAATACCCGTAAGGTTCTATCGGAATACTTCACAATAGATGGTGATGAATCTGGCAGGACTTCGTCGACATCATCACCAACTCGACAGAAAGACGTCTTCTTCCTGACTTGGCTTTTCAAAGTAATCTAAAAAAAAAATTACGCTCTTAATTTTGACACAAGATGGCGCTGTACAAACAATTAAATGTCTTGGGATAAAAAAACTAAATTTTTTTTTGCACTTTTTTGTCACTGAGTTTAACATTACCACTCAAAAAAACAAAATAAAAAATCAAAGTGCTTTATTTCCTTTAGACCTTACGGGACTCTAGGACACGTCACAAAATACAAATTACATTAGTAGGTACCTAATACTGGGAAATAAAGTGATCACTTTGATTCATTGTTCACTTCAATCTTTTTAAGGTAACGTAAAGAAGCGAACAAGAAACCTTTACCTTGTTAGATTGTTAGTTTTTGAGTTGGAGCAAAACTCGTCTCAAATTTTTTGTGGTCTAAATTTTTTTGTCTCTATATCTAATACTTTATAGTAAGCCTTTTTGCAAACAATAGTTGGAGTTTTGTTGTAGAAGCTTATACATTGCCCTTCGAAAAACATATTATTTTGTGTAGCCTAGTAGTGGGTAGTAATTATGTACCTTATATTTTCTGGAAGCGAACATAATAAGATGCAACAGGTTTATATACCTACTTACTTAAGATATAGGTATTCTGTGGCATCGATAATTATTTCCACTTCCTCAAGTTACAATAAGCATAATTTCCTCGAAGGTTCAACAGAGGGGTCACAGTTATAATTCGGGTATTGTCAGATCGGCTGAGCGATGACGGCGGCCGATAATTTGTCGAAAAACGACGAGAGTTACGCCTCGCGTGAGACGTGTGTTGCACCGCGGCGTCAATCATAATCGGAACGGACATCGCAGGCTAGGGTTGGGACAGGAACATTGTGCTTCAATTATCGATAGTCGATGATTAGGTAACTAACTAGAAAATTATGTATTATGAAAATCTCTCTCTGTCTCTCATCTACTTAAATCTCGCATCACTAGAATATCAATTACTTACATTACAAATTACCATAATGACCATCGAGTTAGAATACTAGGTAATAGGTAATAGGTAGTATTCTAACTCGATGATAATGACGCATTGGACGAAGGTTCGCCTTCGACGCAGGAGGCTGTGGTATTTATTGATTTGCCTCGAACAACTGATTGTGTGATGTGCAGTGCAGGTGTCAACTTATTTTAATTATTTGCTTCTAGTCTAATTAATGTACCTATTTATATCATTTGGTACCCATACCATTATCTGTTTTGGGGCCAGGTGATAATCTGTACAAATGTAAGTTATCAAATTAATAGATTTAAACGAAAACACTCAATTAAGAAACGTATTTGTGAAAAGATGAAATAATGCTTTGACAATTGTCCAATAACATTCATTTATTACACTGTTTTTTTAACTGTTTTATTTTCCTTTATGAGAATAAATATTTATAATAATTCTGGACAATTTACTAAATATCATTCAGTCCATAAATAAGCAAAGCTTGCATAGAACTAGATAAATACATATAGCCACCAGTTAATACATTCAATATTTACTATGTATGCACATAGATTCGTACTTTATAATTGAGTTAAAGCGAATAGTTTAGAGTAGGTAGTTGTTATACGAATTTTCCCATGAGCTAGATAGGTACTTTTCATTCTATTAAGGGGATTACTTTACCCTATTTAGGGTTTAGGGGATTACCAAAACATCGATAAAAATGCGCACGGAGACAGCACATCACTAGTGCCTTCACTTATAGCGGTACCTGAGCAAGGGGTGAGATAACACGCGCGCCGCTCTTCGATCACTGCCGATATACGATTCATGATGCGTACCGGTAGGGCTGCCATTATATATTTTTTTTTAATTTTATGTACTATTAATTAATATTATTATATATCAATGATATCTACCTATATGTTTTACCTAGGTATATGTTTATACCTATACTTAACGGATTTTAGTTAATCTGAGAGTTTACAATTTTTATCTTATGATAATGACAAAATATGTACTTGATAAGAATGTTAAAAAAATATTAATTCTGCTAGAACTTCATTCAATACATTCGGTATTTAGACCTCTGAAGTAGAGAGAACTAACTTCACCGCTAAAACTAAAAATAAACTTTATACCTAATAGACAAATTTTTTACATGAAAGTCTTCATTATAATATAGAGAAATTCGGTACCTACTTTACTATATAGAGCAGCTAGTCTTGTAACGAATAAATTTGCCCAAATATTATAAAATTAATATTGCCTGACAGCCCTAACCAAAATTTAATTCGGAGGCTGTGTTCGCGCCAGTAAATAATAATTAGCAGTGCGCACCAGTGCCTTCGCAATGCATATAAAAGTGTGTCCTTGAGCCGGGTCCCCAATCGTCAGCGGGACTCCAGTGGTGCACCATGGCGGGATATCCAGGAGCAGTCATTATTGTGAGTTTTACTTTGAACTCGTCTCTAGTAAAAACTAGCTTTTGCCCGCGACTTCTTCCACGTGTCCCTGTAATATACCGCGGGAATATGACACCGGGATAAAAAGTATGGTATGTCCGTTTCCTGTTTCTAAGCTCCCCACCTTTGAGTTATAAATAGTGTAACTAACACGACTTCCTTTTATATAATATGTAAATTAATCGCAAAATAGAATTGAAAAATAAAATTAACGTACCCAAAAAAGTGATTTAGTACCATTTGATTTTTGAATTAAAAATGAAAGGTAAAAAACTCATGCAGAATTGTTACTTCAAGAAGACCTTACAGCAAAACGTTAGAACTTATAAATATGTACTTGTTTTCCTACAGGTGCTGATTATCACCGTTCTCCAAACATATCTCACCTCCGCAATCAAACCGCTAAACATTCCCGAAAAAATCATCGGCGGGGTCATCGACATCGTCCAGAACCACAAGAACAAGCCCAGCACCCAGGCATCATTTCAGCACAACAGTCAGCAGTCCGGCGCCGGACAATGGAACGGAGGTAGCAACCAGCAAGGTTGGAACGCAGGGGCGCAGAACGGCTTTCAAGCGCAGATCCAAGGTCAAGCTCAGTACGCTAATAACATCGGTAGCCATGGAACCAGCGGCTCTGTATCTGCTGGTGTCGGCGTCTCAAGTGGCAGCTATTTAGGAACCAACTCCCAATCAAGCCAATCATATCCAGCTATCGGAGGGACAGGACAGTACCAAAACTCTCAGCAACCGTACCAGCCTTATCCGAACATACAGCTCCAAAGTCAAAACCAGCAACAGAACCAAGGGCAGTACGGGCATCAGAATCAACAAGGGCAATATCAGAACCAGAACCAGCAGCAAGGGAACTTTGAACAACACCAGAATCAATATCAAGGACAATTTCCATCGAACCAACAGCAATCAGGAAACTATGGGGCTGGAAACTACCTACAAGGACAGCATGGTCAGAATAGCGGTGGCAACTACCAAGGTTCCACGGGCCAATATCAAGGAGCGATCCAAGGCAACTTCCAAACTGGTCAGAATGGCAATTACCAAGGTGGGCAGTCCAGTAATCAACAAGGTAGCCATGATGGTAATTATCAAGGTCAAGCTATTAATCAACAAGGAAGTCACGGTGGTAACTACCAAAGTGGACAATCGGGTAATCTCCAAACTGGTCAGAGTGGTAATTATCAAGGTGGTCAGAGCGGTAATTACCAATTTAGTCAAGGTGGGAACTATCAACAGTCCAGTAATTTCCAAGGTGGTCTAAATGGTAATTACCAAAGTGGTCAAAACGGTATCAACCAGAATGGACACACCGGCAACTATCAAGGAGGTCAAAGCGGGAATTACCAGGGAGGACAATCCGGTAACTATCAAGGTGGACACTCTGGTAACTATCAAGGACAAGCTGGCCAGAATAATATCCATCAAGGAAGTCAAAGCTCTACTCAAGGAAACTATCAAGGAAGCCAGAATACTGGGAGTTCTAGTCAAGGAAACTATCACCAAAGCCAGTCATCAACCGCTGGTTCAGGTCATTATGGTAGTCAGAGCACCAGTCAGTTTCAGGGAAGTTCCCAGAATGGAAGTCACAGCTCTGGTTTGCAGTCATCTAGCCATCAGTCGGGCACTGCTGGTCCCACGTGTGTCTGCCAGGCGTGGACCAAACCGCTAGAGAAGCCAGTATTGAGTGATGTACCCTTGATGACTACACCATTAAATGACATTCTACTTAGTGATACTACGCCAGTCAAAGTAGAAAAGGAACCCATTGACAAAATTGACCCGAAATATCTGTTTTTATAATTAGCAAACGTGTTTGGCTTCTATGATATTTATTTATTCCGGCGCTTTAGTATAAAATTGATCTCTGTTGTATGAACATTTTATAGGTCACTTATTTATTTTTAGACTATTTTCTAAGTGAGGAGAAAATATATTTTTACTGATAATAGGGCGTTCAATGTTCACGTAGCTTTTCTTATTTTACGTTTTATTTGTTTGTTCTCAAATTTACTTCATGCTTAACCTACTGACATTTATTTTTCTATTATCGAAAGTTTTTATTGGAACATTTGATTCATACATTAAGAACATGAATTTGCTTTAAAACATAATTATAAGAAAACCAGCTTAAAACATTAATAAATAATTTTATTTACATCGACATGAACTGAAATAAATAATTTTACTCAACCGACATGTTTTTATTTTCCTTATTCCTCAAAAGCCTGATTGTACCTCTAAGTATCATTAGATTTGACGTTTATCATACATTTACACGCTGAACAGACGGTAATCTTTATATGCCCTGCTATGAAAAGTTCATGGTGATAAACTGCTCACGAAGATAGCTGAAGTCTAGATTGCGCCGACGACTGACAGTCTAAAATCAATTTCGTACAGTCCAACAACCCTAGTAAACTGTAATGAGGCAAAAATATTTCTGAACTCTTCATCATAAGGTTGGTTTTTACTCGCCTCTGCTTATTTTGCTACCCTATTTCCCGGCCAGCTTGAAATGAGCTGTTGTATTTCTCTCTCTAAGCGTTGCGGATGAAGACGACTAGGGGTCATGGAAATTCGGCCAGTGTTGGTGCGAAGTGGCAGTGTGCGCGCGCCGGTTGCGTAATCGTTATGTAAGGGGGGTTGCAGGGGTACGCGGGGCGCGGGGAGCAGGGCCGTTGGGGCGAAGCTACCGGCAATCGATTCCAAGCCGCAGTCCAGGCTAGCTCTCAACCATGGCGGACAAGAACAAAGTTGTAGAGCAGTACTACACTCCACCCCCAGACCTGGGGAAATGGGAATCCTTCAGGATATTCTGCTGGAATTCTGAAACTGGGCAGTTCCTGGGCCGCACGGGATCAAGCTGGGGTAAGTGTTAGAACCTGAAACAAAGGAGCTATTTTGGAGGGAAATCGATATGGGTTTACCGATAACCTGAAAAGCATATATTAATCACTGTAATTTCAAAAGTGTAAATTGATCATTTGTTGTGATTTTATGTATTTTTTTCCTTTTGTCATCCGAATTTGGGCACGGTTTGTTACGTAACGTGACTTCTGGATTGAAAAGTTGAGTAATTTTTTTACATGAACGCCAAAATGTATGAAACTCCTGCTTACTCTTGTGCATCCCCAAATTAGTACTAATTGATATTTTGTCATTATTGATTAGATAAGAGTGATCTGATGACCCTTTTCGCATTAAAATTATATCAAAATCGAGTCATCGACTTTTTATCTCATTACCTACTTATAATAAACTTGTAACAGGAAACGTATAATCGCTCATTTTAAAAACAACATGGCGGCCCAACCACTAACCGCCTCCCAGAAGAAAAATATATTATTTTGTTGTTTCAGTACATAAGTAGGATTATTTGTTACGTCAGCTAAAAATCATTATAATAAATTAAAAATACACACTTAAAGTATTTTTGATGTAAATTGAGGGTATTTCGAGAGTTAAGAAGGGGCTGCGCGCGCACCGTCCTTGCCAGATCGATCCAAGGACGGCCGTCGCCGGAAATGCCTGAGATAGGTACCGATTGATCAAAGTGAATTTTGGAAGACATAAGTATCTTGACAAACTGATAGTCATTTAGATTTTGGACTCAATTTAAAGTGGTGGAGAGACAGAGGAGAGTACTACTCAGTATAAACTACCTTCAACTATGATCTGGCTGGTATTGACTTTATTTTTGACACATGAGGATGAATTTTGACAGAAATTTTCACGTTTTTCCGTAAGGGTTTTGCTGTCTGCTATTTAACTGGGTTGAACGCCTGTAATTATTTTGATGAAAGAAAAGAAGCGATTATTATACTTAGTAGAGTTTATAGTGGAAGACCTTAAACTAATTAAGAAATGAGCCAATTAGGACCGCTGAAAGATTTCCCAAATATAGGTTCGTTAATATGGAACAAGCTACCTACGTGCTCTACATTTTATGTTTCGGAAAGCGCACAAGAAGTACTCTATTCTAATATATTAGCTCTACATTTTTCAAAAATTCATGGAACGTAACATGGCTGACAAGAAATGACTGTTCTTAGATCTATTGGTAGCTTCGCCGACAAGAAAACAAACTACAAAAGACCAGTATCGGATTACTACCTTACGAGTGGAAGAAAGAGCCTGCAAGTATCTGCATGGTAAATTACATAATCTTCAAATAAGCCAATTACTAAGTCCGTCGTATTTATAGTATATAGTCCTTCAATGATGATTTAAGATTAATAGTAAGTCGATTTTAAGTCTTACCTTATGATAATGTTAATAAGTCAAAAAGATAATAGATTGGATTTGAATATATTAAATATTAGATACAAAATAACATCGATCATATTTGATTATAGTAATTTAACTACTTACAAACTACTTACAACTCTTGATGATAAATTATCAGGTAGGTCTCATTTATCCAATTTTTAACACTAATTAAACCAACGAAAAATTTAATAGTATGCGCTATGGGCAGTACCACAAATAGACAAAAATACAAAGCAGTAAGAATGCACCAATTTATGCACTTGCGATGTAACATAAAGTAATGGGGTCGCCGGTTCACGCTACCCCATGGGACCCCGCACCGCGCAAGCTCGGGAGGGCCTGTTGAATAACAAATGTTACTATTGACCTAGGGCACTTCGCATACAATCCCTGCACACGTATTCTTCTCATTCACTTTTATTAAGCTTCAGCAAGCTTTTAAGAGAATTTGCGGTGCACGAGACGTAAATAGAAAAATATTTTGGTTATTTAAAGTCCATTAAAATAGTTAATCTAAGGTTTAATATAAAATACTGGCAGGGTAAAGGTTTGGCACCTTATCCTCTGTTGAAGAGGAAAATGGTTCTATTTATAATCTTTATTAAAAAGTCAAAAGTACCTTAATTTTTAATATAGAAGTAAAAAGTACCTTAATTTTTAATCTATGTGTATATTAAAAAGTCAAAGTGTAAGGTGAGAGCAGGTCAGTTAAAAAATCTAAATCAGTTATTATTGTAGGCCCTTATACTCACCATTGTTGAAAAAAAAGTTAAATCAAATACTAACTAGGTATAACTATGATTGTACTGTAATAATTGGGGATGAAAAAATAAATTGATTCGCACAGATTGACTCAGACGTTTTTACGGAATATTATGAATTTAGAATAGAAGTTTTGTCCAAAATGTTCGTTCGACGATTTAGGTAGGTACTTGATGGCTGTCACATGGCTGTGATAGTTTAAACTGTATTCGAAGTAAAATTCACACTAAGGCACAAAGCTGACAACTTAAGAATTGAAAGTTGGGTGCCGTTTCGAGGACAATATAACACAATGTCCGTAATTAAAATATAACCCTACACTCGCCGTCCCATAGTCTACGTCACTGAATATTTTAGTTTCTATGAATCATTTGTCTATCGGTTTATGGATTTCCCATTAGATTCTACATGAGCCTAGAGGGTACTTCCGGAGCCACGCCCTGCTGCATCGATCGCATGCCCTAGGTCATGGAGTGTGCGCTATACCCGTAGTTCTAGGCATGCGCACTAACTTGGCTACAAGATATTTTTAGGCTGAGCCTTTGAGATTGATCTTTCTATAACTCCTTTTTCAAATTGGAACGAAATCTTCGCCACCTGTGAAACACAAGACCCTTTTCCGCCCTTTCTTATCTAGGTAAAAGGGGAAACAAAGAAAAACTATAATGTTTTGGGCAGAGTTAAACAGGACATTACAAGGCCTTGTTCTGAATCTTTGTCTAAGTGGCATCAGCACGATAATTTATGGTAACGCTGGAGCACTAATTGTCACACCAATTGTCTTGACGTTAGGAGACGACATTGTCATACATTCTCTAACTAGGCCTAACTGAATTGAGCATCTAGCATTGATTCGAAGTACCTTCTTTAACTAGTTTTAAAATTCTGGACTTCGTTTCGCTGTATAAGGATACTTATTAATATTTTTAAAGTCTCATAGTGAAGTAGTTTGTACTGTCGATTGACTTCCGTGGAAAATCTATTCACTTCTTCTATTGTTTGGCAAAAATCGAAGTCAAGAAAATCAATTAACACTTTCTTGCTTTTATATAATATATTAAAGAATATTTATCGCGTAACTTTTGTTTTATGTTTTAGAGAATAAATGAAACATAGATTGAAATTTCACTTTTTTGTACGTTATTATTTTGTAAGCCCAAAAAAATAAACTCTATGGTTTTCTGATCAACCTGGCTAAGAAATTAGAAACTATTGCACAAAGAATTCGTAAAGTCGGTCAGCGCTCCTCGATATGTAGGAAACTCCTATTGCCAGCCACTTGCCCGTAATTATGCGATCGATTCCACATCCGTTGGACTGTTCACTACTATGTATGTTCGACGCATATGTCTAGGTAACTTTCTGTTTTCAGCCCAGCTACAATTGAAATAACGTTCGTTTTTGTTCACAGCAAAAATCTTGCTTTTCTACGTGATCTTCTATGCCATTCTCGTGGGATTCTTCGCGGCCATGCTGGCCATCTTCTACCAGACCTTGGACTCTAAGATGCCCAAGTGGCAGCAGGAAGCCTCCTTGATCGGGAACAACCCTGGTACGTTCTCAAAATCTTAAAGAGTAGATCTTATGCACAGCAAACAAATTATTAAAGAATTAGAACCGCGGTTTCACAATAATTTTTCACCTCCGGCATCAAAGAAGTTTAATAATGAATCACTTTCGTTGCAGGTATGGGTTTCAGGCCGCTGCCGGAGTCTGCCAACGTGGAGAGCACCCTGATCTACTACCGCGCCAACGACAAGGGCTCCGTGCTCAAGTGGGCCACCATCATCGATGAGTTCCTTGACCGTAAGTAAACATTTAGAAACTTCTACACTTTTCTATCGAGCTAAGCTCGGTTATTTTGTTATTTCATAGAATTGACTACGTTGACGATATAAAAAATCAGTTGGCATATAGTAAAAGATGTATGTACCTATATAAAAAGTAGTATAAAAATGGTTTTGTAAGCTCCACTGCCCCCAATGAGTTATTATGGTTTCTTGAGCTATAATCCATAAGAGACTTAAAAAGCTTATTGGCTCTGAAGCGTTTCGGTTTGCGGAAAGAAAGGATGTTTCCTATAAAAACTTTTCCCGTCTTCCTAGTGAACATCATTGGAAACAACCCTACTTAAAACCTAAGCTCGTAAAAGATTAATTGACTGCCAAACTAGCTCTGTCAACTGTAACTGATCGCAACGACATTGCTTTCAGAGTACCGCAAGAAGGGCACAGGCCAAGCCGAGACAGCTGGTGCAGAGAACCGCGTCCCCTGCTCGCCCAACAACGGACAGAATCAGCTGGGCGAGAAGCAAGTCTGTGACGTCCCTGTCGACGACTTCAACCCTTGTACTCCCGCCAACCAGTACAACTATGAAGCTGGAGGCCCTTGCGTCTTCCTCAAGCTCAACAAGGTGAGATTTCATGGTTGCTTAACCTATGAATCAATCAATCATTGGTTGGAATAAACGTCTCGTCAACAAGTTGGTTGTTGAAAAGTCGTTTGGAACTTTTACAAGAAGATGACAATCAACCGGTCTTTTTATACTACTAGTATTGGAACTTACAGAGAGCTGATTTAGTTGACTGGGTAAAATAAACTCGTTATGTTTGTATCCTTCCAGATTTTCAACTGGACACCATTGCCCTACAACAACACTGAGGGTCTTCCTGAGAAGATGCCTGAGGATCTGAAGCAGCACATTAAGATGGTGGTAAGTAGATCTTTTGATTACAAAAGAATTACTGAATGGTAGAAATTAAAATAAACAAAATAATGCCGAACAATACACACAGCATCATCTAGCCCCAAGCATTGAATACAACAAACGACGATCGCAGCATTAGCAGATTTTAAAAGAGACCAGGGTAATTTCTGCAATGCATTTCAATTGATATTTTTAAGCTTCAAATCGTCCAATTAACATCATCATCACTATCAATTATCATTTACATTATTTGATACTTATATATTTTTTTAGATTTTTGTATCTATGATGATCCGTAATAAATGAGTTATAATTATTACCATCTTCGGTAATTATGATGCCTCCCCCAATATTTACAATTTTGCTCAACTTCCAATGTTAAGACTCTTCGACCAGTTAAATTGACCTAGTAAACTTATCTATATCTACTATACTATCCTGGTAAATTGAACTACACGGTTGAATTTCCTTTCCAGTCCGGCAAGCCCGACGCGAACACTGTGTGGGTGTCCTGCGAGGGCGAGAACCCTGCTGACGTGGAGAACATCGGACCCGTACAGTACATCCCGCGGCGAGGCTTCCCTGCCTACTACTACCCCTTCACCAACAAGGAGGGGTATCTCAGCCCCCTGGTGGCTGTGCTTTTTGAGAAGCCGAGGAGTAAGTACTAAATTCTTTGAAATTAACGAAAGAATTTTTTATTTAAGAAAAAAATTGTTATAGTTTAACCTCCCCATCTTTTTAAGAGTTCATTTTGTTGGACATTCGCTTAAGAAAGGGTTAGAAATACATTATAAGGAGTCATATTTGTACTAAAGAATATAATTTATTTTGCAGCCGGTGTCTTGATCAACATCGAGTGCAAAGCGTGGGCGAAGAACATCCAGTACGACCGCTACGAGCGGCGCGGCTCCGTGCACTTCGAGCTGATGGTAGACCGCAACTAAGCCCCGGGCTCGGCCGGCGCAGCACCCGCGGCTCTGCTGGCGCCGGCCGCCGCAACACGCGATGTCACTCACCAGCATACTGCCAAATAGTCTAGATCTCATCGCTGTTGATTGGTGGTCACCGGTTGAGAGTTATCCGCTTTGAATGAGTGTGTCGGAGTGAATGAGTAGGTAATTTTAATCCATTGTTCTCATAAAGTGTAAAAAGGGAGAGGTAGGTAGGGTGGGAGTGTCAGCTAGTCGCAGTGGGCGGCGGTGGTCTCGCCGCAGCCGTTTTAGCAATAGCCACATAGATGGCGTTTCTTTATATTCGTTTTAGAATAAGCCTCAGGGCGAATTAATTTGTTTTTCGCTTCGAAGTTATGAAATTTTAAATTATTCATGTTTACTACAAAATTATGTACCTAACGTTTTCTGGACGAGATGTCAATAAACACGGAATAGTTGGTTCGACTTTAGGATATCCTGCGTTTTATTTGAACCCTTTCCTTGTTTCAGTTCACATCTATTTTCACTTAGGTATGAAAAAGTTAGGTACTTACTTGAAAGTGGCTCGAAAACGAAAATATCAGTAGGTACCTACCTAGTGATAGTGACCCAGATACGGGGTCCACCTGCACATAACATCACAGTCATGTCTCGGTGTGCAGGCGTCCGTCCATAGGCTGCGGGAACCGTTCCCATCAGGCAGGGCCCAAGCTTGAAGCTGTCTGCTGGCTGATTTAATGATTTGTTTTTTGCTTGTTTCTTTGAATTGAATATAATATATGCTCCGAAACCACTGGACCGATTTGAAAAATTCTTTTACCATTCAAATCTTATATTATCCCCGATGAACATAGAGTAGGTATAGGATGTATGACAAATTCAATAATAAAAACCACAAAGCCAAAAAAAAAATACATAAGAAGATGAAAAACTTCGCAAAAGAACATTTAACATAATATGTATTACTTGCAATATGAACAGTAGATTGTAGTAGCAAAATATGTATTATTTTTACGGCAAGAGTGCTTATTGAATCCAGAGCGAAGTGAGCTATTCTAAAGTAGAATTCCGAGCGTAGCGAAGGATTCACAGAAAATATATTTTGAGCACTCTATCTTTCACCACCCTCTATGAGAAAATAAAATGCGCCTCATATTTTATTGTAATTATTATTAGTTAATAAAACAGAGAAAGAACTAAATTAAAATTAAATATTAATAGTATAAACTTATACGTATACCTACCTATATCCCCCTATTTTCTCCATTCAATAAAATTACCATAGGCTTAATATAATGTCTCCTGGGATTTTGTAGGTAAAGATTATCCATCACATAATCTTGCGTCAATTCTAATACTTTCTTTTTTTATTCGACCGGCGCGCGGCGCGGCGTAACTATGGGCTGTGGTACCTACCAGCCAGTCTTTATTCAAACATCTACTTGTGTTTGATTTCTTTGGCGCTGTACACTGAGTATATGTTCCAAATTCAAAAAGTGCGCGGAAAAGATAATTGTGGTGCTCTTATAGAGGAGAATAAAAACTCATTACATTATGTACTGCCCGCTAAAAGTTTCGTAAAGAAAACATCACCTTAGGGTGCACTTAAGGGCGAACCAAGTAGTCCTTTTCGAATAGATGGGATAATAAGATTATCGATGAATGACTCTATACCTCTGCTGTGACTGTTTTTCCTTTTGTATGGTATTTTCTTGTTCTACCTGATACACCCTTTAATCGCAACTACCAAAGTCTGTAATAATAAAAGAAATAGCCATCTGGTTTCATCACTGAAAAGTCTGAAAACTGGGGTGCGAAGCTGAAACCCCTCGAGAGCTGACTCATTGAGACTACGCTTTGACAAAAGATGTCACTAGCCTAGCGTAGTCATTATGTTTAGTTGCGTAATTTACAGCTGCATCATTTATTGGCTGAGCAAGCAACTGTAAACCGAATCAGTAGTGCATCACATATACCTATTATTTTCGCCGCTCATTGATATTTTTACAAGCCTGTTTAGTAGATGTGAGCTGAAATACGGCATACTTACCTTATGTTACTTCGACGACAGTGCAATAGTTTGGTACTTACCATCGAGCAGGTTTGATGATGGAGTCAAAAGGTAGCCCTTGGAAATCCTAACGAAACGACTTTACACCGTCCAGTTGGGGTTTGTTGGATTTCTCTTCCCAAGCACTTAGGTGCTATGATATAAAACCATGTTTAAAAAAAATATTCGATGGTCTTCGTTAGTAGAATAGTGTGAGTGGGAGTGCTACATTCACATGTGTGAACATCATCTTACGTGACCAGCTGGTTTGGCAAGAGGATAAGGTCCAAGATGATAAATAATGATGCTGTATCATATGAGTAAATATAATTTAGTCAGTAACGGAGCCACGGCCTTCTAATATCGAACGATCGGAGAGGCTTGAATACGTCAGCCTGCGACGCAGAAGTTGCGGATTCGATTATATGTTAGGTATATATATTAGTATAGGAAAAATGGTAGCTCGATCTGATCAGGGTTTTATTTATTTTCTTTGTTCAGAACTGAGTGTTTTTGTACCATCAGTTATCTGTAATGAACAGCATTGCTAAAAGATAATGTTCGGGATGCAATTGAAAATAAGAAATATTCTAATTTCAATCATAAAGACGATTTCAGACTCTCTGCCTCATGGAATCCAGTAATAGTTAAGTTTCGGACTCGTTTTAAATCAGTTTCTCAAAGTGTCGCAGACACTGTTAGTGTTGTGTGTCATCCGAATGTGCAGATGGCCATTTCTAGTTCTGAATACCAAGTGAGGGTAGGTAGTTGTTAATAATGCCACCCTCGCTTTGCAAAGGTTTTTTGCTCGAGTAGGTTTTGGCGAATCTATACTAATATTATAAAGAGAGATTAGATTGTTTGTTTGAATTGAATAGGCTCCAAACAAAACTAATGGACTGATTTGAAAAATTCTTTCATTATATTCACCATTAGAACCCAAATTTTCCGTGATGAACATAGGCTATGGAATATTTTTTAAAAAGTTATGACTCCGTATGAAAATTTAATTTTTTGTTAAATAACCGTGCGAAGCCGGGGCGGACCGCTAATAATATAAGAATAAATTAGGTATATATTTTCCTGAATATTGAGCAAAATTTGATTGTTTGTTTTGATTGAATAGGCTACCAAACTACTGGAGCAATTTAAAATCCTACATTATACTTGATAAACATAGGCTATTTTCAAAAAAAAATGTAAGGGATTCATCTGAATACTCTAATAATGTAACCCAACGAGTATGTGCAAAATTTATAATTTTTGTCATTTTTGTGCCCGTGCAAAGCCGGGCTGACCGCAAATTATATTTTGCAAAGTTCATAAGACTAGGTATAAAGGACATGGACCTGTAAATGGGTCATTGATGGCATACAGGGGGTGAAACGGTACTGTTGTTAATCCATGGCGCGACGGATCGGCGCCGGGGGTTGCGAATATTGCGCGAATAGGGGATGGAGGGGAGGGGTGGTTTTGTCCGGTGATTGGCAGTGATGTACGTAATCGCATTGGCGGGGTATTTGGTGCTCTTTTCAGCATTGTTTTAACTCTCCCTTCTTCAATTTAAACTCTTAGTCAGTCAATTCTTAAATACTGGTATCCTACTTATAAGTTAACAAATAACTAAAATAAAAAAAAACTAAAATTTGCCTAGCTGTATCATTGTGGCGATGCTGATGGGCTGCGCCAGATACTGACCAGCTCTCGGATCTCACGTTGCTTCGACCAGACGCCGTTCAGATATTTTTTTTACCAGCGTGCCTTGGTATGATAACTATTAATTTTATTCTTTGATACTACTGTAAAATACTGTAAACCTAGCAACCGGTATCCTACATGCTGACACAAAAATAGTTGAAATTGTCTCACAAGGCTATTCACCTTCACACTTTTGAGCAGGATTGGATAGATGTTTCCCCTGAAGGTGGACCCAGAGTCCGTAGGAAGTCCTATTTTCGACGCGGCGGCGCGGCGGCGGCGGCGGCGGCGTGGTGGTTACGTGATGGCGCAGTTAGTGCATTACAGGTTCAAGTCCCGCTGAAATGGAAAGTATTTGGGATTTAAAGTTTGGGATATTATTTAATTGTTTCTCTTTCTTTTTGTTTTGGATGAAGGCGCTGGCTCCGCTACACATTTCAACATACAGCCCACAATAAATTGTATCTACTCTATACCTACATTATATTCTGTTCCCAATGAAGATTTTTGTATTAAATTTTTTACCTTTAAAGATTTCTCAAAGTAAAAGCAAATAAATTTAAAACTGTTTTTGAAAACTTATTTGTAATGAAATCTATTTATAGTCATTTTCTGGTTTAAATAACAATAAACCCAAAAAACATGAGCGATGCGAAGCCGCGGGCAAAAGCCAGTTGCCAATGTGATAGATAATGTCAATCGTTGTCATTTCTTTTGTAGCCGAACGATCGTTTGTTCAGCCTCATCATTGATTTCAGCCGGGATTTGTCTTAAACCCGAACACCCGGAACACTCGATGTCCAATCCATGGATGCCAATGTCACTAACTAAATCATTTCGATGAAAGTTATATCATGTGCTAGATCATGTGCTACCTAGAAGTTCCTAAATCACATATTCCCTCGCTGCAACAATCCCCAGTGATTTGCGCCCCTCCGTGTTGGCGCCGCGTGGTCGCGCCAACGGTACTTTCACTCTCACCCCACACAGTGACCCACTCGCAAGGCTCTTTGTTTGGGGGATCAGTCTTTGACTATTTCAAAGGTTTGATTTAAACGTATTAATTTAAGGTGGCACTTAAGCAATCACATGTTCATTGAAGATATATAGATAAATAGACTTGGTCCTGAAATCCGGATTTTCAGGATCATCAAACACTGAAAATCCGGTCCATCTCTGGTATTGTAAAAGAAGTTACTTATTTCAAAATTCAAATGCTACTACTACTTCAAATACTTCTACTACTGAATATGAGATGATGAGCTCACGTACAACCGAGGCTATTGATTTTGACTTTTGATTCCTAGCTACACGTCTAACCGTGAGATTGACCGGATAGCTCATTCATTTTCATTTCATTTATTTATTCTCAAACAATTTACAATTGTGTCGGAATTTTAACTATTACTAAAACATCTCTCATAAACAAAAATTACAATTACATAAATATCCAAGACTTAAGCTACGACTAATAATAATATAATATAAAATTACTCTACTGTGTCAATTTCCATGTCAAAAAAAAAATAATTAAATTAATAAATTAATATATGTCAATTTTAAAATAAAAGAAATAAAATTTTAAATTATAACAATAACATTATTATGAAAATCATAGTATTATGTATGTAATTACAATTTTAAAATAAAAGAAATAAAATTTTAAATTATAACAATAACATTATTATGAAAATCATAGTATTATGTATGTAATTACAATGTCAAAGATAAGCATAAAAAAAAAAAAAAAAAATGTCTTATAATAAATATAATAAATTTTCATCTTTACAGATTATCGGACTTATATTTGTCGGTGCAGTACTCTTCCAAAGAATAGTAGCACTTCTTCAACAAGAATTCTTTAAATTTATTTTTAAATTCGTTTGAGTCATATATACTTTTAAAGGAGAAAGGCAACATATTATACATTTTAACCGCCTGATGTCGTACGCTGTGCTCTGATATGTTCAGCTTAGGTGTGAATTGCTTAACTATATCCCTTCTTCTTGTCGTTTCTCTAATTGCCCTTGCCTCAGGGGTTTCAAAAGAGTTAAAATGTCTTACCAGGAATGTGAGCAAAATTAATAGATAGAGACAAGGTACAGTGCTATTACAGCTATTACAAACATATGATCCCTCTATTTTGATTATGGTCGTCGCATAAAATACGGTAGGTAATACCTAGTATTCATTTACTAAATTTAAAAAAATATATTAATTGTAAACAAACAGCCTTACCAGATTATACCTCTACGATAGAAATTAACTGGGTATAGGATACAAAGCCATGAGCGGTTGAGCGGTGTGGTCGATCACGTCATCCTGCAACCTTTGTTTACCGGAACCTATAAAACATATAGGTATATAGTATAATGTATTGGTATTAGAACAAGCCTGTGGAGTATGACATCACCTCAGCAAGTTGCGAGAGGCTGCGCGGCGCCGCCGTGACGCCGCGGTGGCGCCAGGCGACGTGACGCCAGCATGGGTGCCGGGGTACATTGCTGGCTGAACTCTGGACAAAATGGGCTCAATCTAAGCAGCAAGAATGCTGTGTTATTGTCGTACCGTTTCCACGTCGAAAGACTTTACACGAACATGATACACGGCAATGGCAATTATTGAAAAATAAGCGAAATCATACGGCGGCAGTGATGCAGTATCGAATTAAACAGCCAGAGCCTTGGGATACTTCCAAATGGTATTGATATGGCTCAGTTAAGTTAACAAACAGTTTGTGGTTAGCTGTTCAGTTGAACTGTTTTGGTTACAAATTAGTTACTAGTTCTAATTTATTCTGCAAATCTAGGACTAGAACAATCTATCAGTTCAATCCTCAATCAAAACAATGTAGAAAAACCAGCAATGTACCCTTCCATCGTAATCGCTACCCTACCCTCCCCATGCTCCCTGAATGCTGCGTTATTCCCGATCGTCCTCTCTCGCAGTACACACGTTTTAACAACAACTAAACACTTAATATTAGTTAATAGAATTCGGTTAAAAAAAGTTCGGTTAATTATAACTATGGGTGTTGATAAAAGGACGGTGAAGATCATAGCTATTGTGGTGGTCGTGCTCCTCGTTATAGGTGAGATATTTATGGATACTTAATTAAAAATAATGACCGCTTGGAGAAATTAATTTATCGACAGATCAATTTTTGTATCTGTATCAAGATTTCGGCTGCCTTTCACCTTATTGTCAGTAGTTGTCAGTAAACTTATAGCTCGTGTCCATAGTTACTACAATAGTTTATTAACTGTGAGATATGGAATGATTTATGAATTCTAACGATGGTATCGTTAGAATCCAATCAACTGAGGCATTTGGAACAGAGAATATGTGAACCGTTTGGGCAGTTGTGTTAAACATTTAATTAAATTATTTTTATTGATAAGTTTATTCAATAAATAGGTACATAGCTGTACCTATTATGATAAAACTTTGCGAAGTCGAAGCTACGCTAAGTTAAGTCCGTAGTAGGTCCGTAGAGCGTGCGTGCATAGCTACACCGGCGTAGCGCTAGCGCCCCGTAGACCCTCGTAGCGATCCTGCGTAGCGCGTAGAGCCTCTATGACGAATAATAGATATAGCATAGTGCAAAGTTCGATTCCCGTTGCTCTTCACGTTGCTCATGAGAGTTTTTTTCCGGGATTTAATTATTTCTGCGTTTTACAGCCGAAAAGTAAATCTGCGGCAAATCGTAAGCCATTTTCTATGTAGGTAAGCAATCTATTGGTATATTTGGAGCATGTTAATTATTGAAAATCGTGTTTATTAGCAAATGATCTTAAAGTACCATGAATAGTTAGAGCTGTTCTGGTTGCTTGTAGAACCTAGAAATACTCAGTTAATAAAATCTCGGAACGTGAATCGATCCACGATTACACCTTCAATTTATTTTTACACAGGTACCGTCCACGATAAAGATGGCAAAAACACAACAAAGTTGAGCAGCTTAATATTCCAAAAACAATTTTACCTACATAAAAACCTAAGCTTGCACTATACATAAATATCCATGCACAATGTATAAACAGTAGGTAAGCTTTTGTCAGCAAAGGTGACATTTATAAGGTTTCATAGAAAGGCTTTAAGTCGACCTACTTCCTGGTAAACTGTGGAATAGGACAATGCTCTGGATTTCTGTAATTAAAACAAAGGTATCTAGATAGGTGGTTGCTATTAACCTTTAGATACTAGACCAGCACCCTTATTGTCTAACTTGAAATCACCAGTGAACTTCAAACCGATTACCAGTTGTAGAACCAGTCAGAATGTTGTCGGTACTGTCTAAGGTATTCAACTGGTCTTTCGTTTCAGCTATTTACACAAAACGAAAGTGACAATCGAAGTCCAAGCTAGGTTTGAAATGCCAATCTGAAGCCGATTACGATTACCAGTTTAGTTAGACAATAGAGCAGGTCGCAAAACCTTAGTAAAAGAATAGGAAAATTTATATGAACTAATTAAATCCTGCAAACACACCAAGGCAATTTGTCAGCTGTTTGGCAACCTTTAGCAAAAATAATGTTTTTGTATTCTGTACCTTACCTACTACTTACATTTACTTCTATTCGAGTCCGTTTAACCTTTGTGTTCCCAGGTGGAGTCATCGGCCTGGTGCTCGGCCTTGTGCTAACTCGACCCTACGTCGGTAAGTCACTCAAATATACTTTGAATATACAGAACAAGTCTGAAATTTTTGTTTTGTTTCCATACATCAAAAACAATACTAAATTCATAACGTTATCCACACAAGATAGTATACTATCCAAACGGAACGTGCCTACCGTGTGGATCTATCTGCGAGGGAGCCAACTGAATCGGTTCTTAAAATGATTGGTCAAATAGATTGAAAAAAGAAATATATTTGATTAGATCCTTTCTTTTTAAACAATACATATAATTGTATTTGTGTATAAATCTACCGCTAGAGACGTAATTTAGTATAATTGGTGCGTCGACAGAACTGGAAGTGTGGCCGCGCTCCGAGGAGTACAACTACAAGGAGCCGGTGATCCAGTTCCGGCACGGGGACGCGGGCAGCTGGCACACCTGGTACAAGCGCATCAATCACTTCCTCAGAGGTAACTACAAGGAAATACATTATAAACCTACTGTGTCTATGAAAAACTAACGGTCACAGACCAGTCACAGACTATGTTGCGCGGAAAGATGCGACCCTTTACGCTGATCACCCGTTTGTTATACTTATGAATATGAGGTATTCAAAACATTCATAATAACCAAAAATCTTAACTATTTAATAACTTATGTGCATACAAAATATGTATAAACAAATAAAATGGACAAAACATAAATAAATAAAACGTAAAAAATTGCCAACAATATCAAAACATGGAATCAAGAACCTAAACTGATTTTATAGATCTGGTAAACTAATTTGGGAACAAAAATGTCGAACACCTTTATATTCCATGCCCATTCGCTAACATCAGCTTGGTTCGGTCGAGTTTTTCCTAGGACAAAATAAAGTTGTGAATGGTAGCGGCTACACCTCTAGGTACCTGATCTGATGCATATTGTTTGTCACAGACTACGAGACCTCAGTCCCGGAGGACCCGCCGCGCGCGCCCTGCTCGACGCACAACTTCCGCGACCAGGTGATGCGCTCGGACGCGTGCGCGATGGCGATGCGCATGTGGGGGCCCTGCACCGCCGACAACTACTACGGATACGTGGACGGCGCGCCCTGCGTCTTCCTCAGGCTCTCGCATGTAACACTGACCACCTTTCATGCATTCCATGGGATAAAATAATATTGAATCCATATGGATTCATTCAAAGCACCCATATTTATCTGCAGAATCGAACATGGCGGAAGCCGAAGAGACTTTATAATCATTATACGGATTTTTTTTGTTTTGTATGATATTCTACTTACACTTACTGCTAGTTGCTGGTGTAGTATAGGTATCCCGTAGCTGATATATTAGAGCTGACTGACACTCTGTATTCGATTAATATATCTAGACAATATTTATCTATCTGTAAATCCTGTATAACGAAGATTTCGACTTATAAGGTCGTGCGTGTTGTTTATTTCCCCTCAGATCCACTACTGGGTTCCCGAGCCCTACAACATGACGTCACCACTCCCCCTGCCGAACGACATGCCGGAGCAAATGAAGAGTCTCATGGTAAGAATTGAGGAATTCAGAGAATGACCATTACAGTTGTTTCCAACGTCCAGCCTTCGAAATTTTAAGATCAAAGCAACATCATCATCGTACATGTTGGATTCCAGCTGCAACGTCCGGCCCACCAATACGGCGACTACATCTGGGTGTCCTGCGAAGGCGAGTACAACGCGGACAAGGAGAACATTGGGCCCATCAACCTGATCCCGTACCCCGGGTTCCCCGCCAGCCGGCTGCACACGGCGGACCGGATCCCCTACTCCTCCAGGAACATGCCGGACCAGGTGCACGGCCCCGTGATCGCGGTGCACTTCGAGAATCCACGACGTAAGTCTATCTTGACGACCTCTGTGGCGCGGTGGGCGAAGGTCCGCCTACAACGCAGGAGGTTGCGGGTTCGATTCTAGCCTCGGGACAAATATTTGTACGATCTGCAGATATTTGTTCAGGGCGTTCTGGTCGTTTTCTATGTATAATACAAAATATCTACTTATATATTTATTTATATTGTATTATGTATATTAGTCATCTAATACCCATAACACAAGATCTGCTTAGCTTGGGGCTAGATGATGCTGTGTGAATTGTCCGGCATACATATTATTATTGTAATTAGATTACCTGCATGCAGTGTGTAATTATTACATAGGTAGGTACTCATTTTCTTTGTTTTTGCAGGTGGCCTGTTGATCAGCGTGGAGTGTCGCATCTGGACGCGCGACATTGTCTATGACCGGTCGAGCCGTTATGGCCGAGCCCGCTTCGAACTTTTCGTAGAATAGAAGTTGTTTAAAAAATACATCATATATATTATTAGTGTTTCTTGTTCTGTGTTTGTGTCTGGTCAATGTTTAGGACTTTATGATTCGTCTACCTTGCGTAGATTACCTACATAGGTAAATATATATAGGTAGTCTCTCCTTGTAGTTACCTAAAGTATTATTTTATCTGTGCCTAATTTTGTTTTATTTCTCTACCTTGGTAGGGTGATGGAACCAGTAATCGACAAGCGCCAGTGGTCGACACTTTTTTTTTCGATCATCTATAGTAAGCCTCAGAATTTAATTTACCACATGGTGACACTAAACCATGGTCAACTCACTCCCGACTGACATTTTTTAATACGTCACGAGAATCTGACATTTCATTACAAGACCATGGAGGATGGAACGTGACAACCCGAGTCGTTAACAGAAATAAACGCTGTTTTTTTAACTAAATCCTTAAGAATGTGAGTACACATTTTTGCTTATAATTTCGTCATTAGTAAATATTATTGTATTATGTTTGATTTTTTGTAAAGTTAAATGAATTTGTAAAGTAATTTTATAATCAGTCTTGCATCGGGGCATCAATTTGTTTAATTTATTACAGTTGTTCATTACTGGTACTGAGAAAGTGACTTACTCCACAAATCGACAACTGTCCATACTTATAGTTTTGTTGACTTTTCTCTAATTATTTTGCTGGTTAAGTATATATTTGAAATACACCGATTGAAACACGAATACCAGTAAAGAACAATGTGTCGATCATTGGGTACAAAAAAGTGTCATTAACTGGTTTTCACAGATTTTGTTCTAAATGGCTCTTATAAAAAAATATACGAGCTGTACATGGAGGAAACAATGGAACAAAAAGCTGAAAGAGCCAGAATGAGACTTGAAAAAAACCAATAAGAAGTGAGCACGATGATGTTTTCTGTCGGAAAATCCTTTAAATGGCCTGATTCTAGTTATAAAATATGAAAATGTATTTGGAAAGATAAACGAGCCTATTTGTTTTAAAAGAAGCTTATTCAAATTAAAAGAAATGGATAAAAATTTACCCATTATTTATGAATAATTAAGTAAGCCTAGAGTTTAGAATTGCTATAGTAAATGTAGACGTTTTTAAGATTTTAGATGCTCTCGTGGGTTGGTGATTTCAGACAAAAACACTTTGTAACTCACAAGACGTATAATCACAGTTTGCATAGAAAGTACAAGCACAGAAGGAGTAGAAGACATGTAAAAAGTCAGGCACGGATAGGTTAATAGTTTTAGACTGATTCACAACAAAGAAAACAAGAAACAAAGCTACGAAATAGATCGCGGAGGAGCGGACAAAGGAATGGCCGGGACAAACGACGTGAGCTCCGCGTGGTGATCGGGTAACGACTCGCGAGCGACGGTTGCCGAACCACTGCGCTTGCGCGGCTGAGCCGAGCGATCCCGAGATTTGTCGAAGACAAATAACTATATCCCTTGGATCAGCATATTTCTGGTACTACTGGTATCGCGCGGCTTGGCTTGTGCATTATAATAAAATTGTTTAGTGTTATGATTGCGTGAATGTATGAATGTGAGTTATGAATGTTTAAGTGTTATTGTATACGTAAATAAATATGATGTGTAGATGTAGTGTGCAGTTTTATATACATAAATATAAATATATAATAATAATAGTAGGGTCACCTACATCACTCCCTTCCCAGAGACCGACTAAGGTCGATAGAAATCAGGAAAATGGACACGTCGGCCTGATCGTGTCGTCCTAACTGGTGGGTCCCCGGGCGGCGGCTGTGCCAGGTCTGGAGTAGAGGGCGAGGTATCCCTTCGCGGCGCGGTTGTATCGGCGGACAGTATATAGGCTGGCTTAAGGCGGTCTATGCTTACGGTCACGTCTTTGCTCGCTACGCGTATAGTGAAGATTTTAGCACCTCTTTTGATCACTTCGTATGGACCAGTGTACGCGGGCTGTAGTGAGCCACGTAGCACTTCTTCCCGGAGGAATACGTGACTACAGGTGGCAAGCTCCTTAAATACGAAAGGTTTACGAGTCTTCGCATGGTGTTGGGGCGGAACTGGTCGTACCTTCTCGGCAAAAGACTTCATGCGGGCTGAGAAGTCGGTGATGTCGGTGGTGTAGTGAGCTACGTCGTGGCCGAAAAATTCGCCAGGAAGACGAAGCGGCTCACCGTACATCAGCTCAGCCGAAGTCGTCTGGAGGTCTTCTTTGAAGGCGCTCCTGATGCCGAGGAGCACGAGCGGCAGAGACTCGATCCAGTTACCGTCAGCGTGACAGGTAATCGCTGCCTTCAACTGACGGTGAAATCGCTCCACCAAGCCGTTGCACTGCGGGTGGTAAGCTGTCGTCCTACGGTGATCGAAACCGATGGACTTGGAAAGCTGTTGAAACAGTGCCGACTGGAATTGTCTACCTCGATCGGTAACGATCTCCGTAGGACAACCGTATCGGGCCACCCAGCAGGAAACGAATGCTTTAGCCACTGTTTCGGCTGTGATGTCGGTAATGGGTACAACTTCCGGCCATCGTGTGAAGCGATCGACGGCAGTGAGGCAGTACCGATAATCACCAGCAGGCGGAAGAGGGCCGATCAGGTCTAAATGAACATGTCTGAAGCGCGCTGAAGGTAAATCGTGCTTACCTAAAGGTGAGGCAACGTGTCTGGTTACCTTCGAGCGCTGGCAAGTCAGACACGCCTTAGCCCATGCACAGCAGTTTTTCCGCATCATCGGCCAGACGAAACGTTGAGCAACCAGCTTGGCTGAAGCTTTGGCGCCAGGGTGACTGAGTGAGTGAAGACAGTCGAAAACCTGCTGACGCAGTTGCTGCGGGACGAAAGGTCTGGGCGTCGTTGTACTGACGTCGCAGTACAAAACAGCACGACTCCCAGGAATAGTCGTCCTAATTAGGCGGAGAGATGTATCGCCTTTAAGGTGCTCTGCGAGATCTGGATCAGTGGCTTGGAGTTCAGCCATCAATTCAAGGTCGACCGGCATCTGTAGTTCATCGACACGAGACAGAGTATCGGCAACCAGGTTGTCTTTGCCGGCGATGTGTACGATGTCGGTAGTGAACTGCGATATAAAGTCAAGGTGTCTATACTGACGCGGCGAACAGTTACTTTTCCGCTGATGGAAAGCGTAACAGATAGGCCTATGGTCAGTATAGACGGTGAAGTGAGTAGCCTCAAGCATGTGCCGAAAGTATTTTATGCTCTCGTAGATGGCAAGGAGCTCGCGGTCGTACGGAGAGTATTTGGTTTGTGATGGGCTCAACTTACGAGAGAAAAATGCTAGCGGCTGCCAGTGTCCATCTTTCAGCTGCTGTAGAACTCCACCTAAAGCTGTGTCGGAAGCATCAGTGACAAGTCCTAACTTAGCTTGCGAGTCGGGATGAGCTAACAGAGCTGCATTGCATAGGCTCTTCTTGCACGCCTCAAATGCTCGCAGTGAATCCCCTTCTATGGCTACTGGATGGGAAGCTTTAACCGACCCGGTCAGCAAGGCATTGAGCGGCGCTTGGATCTGCGCGGCGTTCGGTAAAAATCTGCGGTAAAAATTCACCATTCCCAAAAATCGTCGGAGCTCTCTGACGGTTTTCGGGGGTGGAAACTGCGAAATGGCTTCTACCTTGCTTTCCAGTGGTTTGGTGCCCTTTTCAGAGATGTGGTACCCGAGGAACGTTACCTCCGAGACGCCGAAGACGCATTTCGCCGAGTTGACCAGCACGCCGTACTTACGCATGCGTTCGAAGAGCTGGCGCAAATGTTCTTCGTGTTCGTGTGGTGATTTGCTGTACACTAAAAAATCGTCAAGGTACGGGTAACAGAAGTCGAGTCCTCGGGTTAGCTCGTCCGCGAACCTCTGGAAGGTCTGGGCAGCGTTGCGCAAACCAAAACCCATATAAGGAAATTCATATAAACCAAAGGGCGTCGATATCGCGGTCTTCGGAATGTCTCCGTCCTCCACCGGCAGCTGGTTGTAGGCTTTAACGAGGTCTATGACTGAAAAAACTTTACAACCAGACAGGCTGTGCGAAAAATCGTGTATGTGACGAATTGGGTACTGGTCGGGAATGGTTCGCGCGTTTAGTAACCTATAATCGCCACAGGGGCGCCACCCGTTATCTTTTTTACTAACAAGGTGCAAGGGTGATGCCCACGGACTGTCGGATGGACGTGCAGTTCCGTTCGCTAACATGGCGTCAAACTCTCGCTTCGCTATCTTCAATTTGTCGGGGGCGAGTCGTCTCGGAGAACATGACACAGGTGGACCAGGTGTAGTACGAATGTGGTGTGTAATTTTGTGCTTTACGATACCAGGAGTACCAGAAGGACGTGTTATCTCCGGGTATTCAGCTAAAATTCTATAGTACTTACCGTCACCGCCAGTCGCTACCTTTACGCTAGATACAAGTGAATTACTTAAATCTAAAGAAGCTACAGTGCTAACATTGGTAAGGCTATCGATCAGTTTTTGTTGACCGACATCAACAATCAGGCTATAGTGAGATAAAAAATCTACACCTATGATCGCTTTCGTTACGTCAGCGACAACAAAGCGCCACGGAAAATTGCGGCGGAGGCCTAAATTCAAATTTAGTTGAATATAGCCATACGTGTCGATAGCTGAGCCATTGGCAGCACTGAGCTGGTAACAAGTTTTACAGCGACGTTCACGAATCGCGGAAATCGGATACACACAAATGTCACTTCCACTGTCTATTAAAAACTGTATGTTATTGCCGCGGTCCGTAATGAAGAGGCGACCCGTGCTGACGCTGCGGCAGTCCTTGGTCGCCATCACTGACTGCCCGTCGCGTTTCCCGCCTTGTAATCGCAGGGCTTAATGCACCTGCGCGCCTCGGCCCCGTGCTTGGAATGGAACCAGCACAAAGGCCACTTCCGGTAGCTGGACTGCGAGCGGCGTGACGACGAGCGATTGCGTTGTCCTCTTCCTCGTCGCTCAGTCGACCGAGAACGATGCTGCGACTGCGCAGTTAATGCGCTTACCTGCCGTGTCAGCTCGGCTACCTGTCTCGTCAACTCGTCAATTGGTGACGAAGCCGCTGATGATGATGATGATACCGGGGCGGCAGCGGCAGTGGTCGCTGCTACGTGGTGAGTCGGCGCCGCGATGTCGTGGATGCGGTCAGCGAGCTCGGCGAGTGAATCCAGGGGCAGCGTACACTGCGACGCGACGATCGGCTGCATCGAAGTAGGTAGTCGGCTGGACCAGATAGTCCTCACGAAGTCCTCAGGTATGTTAGGTCCGGCGAGTCGCTGTAGATGTCGTAAGAATTGCGACGGCTTACGAGTACCAAGCTGCTCGAGTGAAAGTAGCTGCTTCACCTGGTTCTCTCGAGTCGCCGACAGTCGCTTGATGAGTTCGTTCTTGAGACGTTGGTAGTCGGGAGGACCGATAAGAATGTCCTCAACCTCGGCGGCGTACTGACGATCGAGATTAGCCGAAATGTGGTAAAATTTTGCCGTGTCGTCTGTTACTCGCATGATCGCAAACTGGCCCTCCACTTGTGCGAACCATATCGCCGGTTTTTCAGGCCAAAACGGTGGTATTTTAATATTAATGTTCTGCGGCGTCGGCGACAACGTGTCGGTTTTTACGGGGGTAGCCATTTTTCCTCGTTCGCGTCGTTGGCGCGTGTTTACGCCGACTTGTGAATCGTCCGTCTCGGATCCACTAGAATTCTTCAGTGTTGAAGATTTTCTTGCAGGATCAGTCATTGTCTGTTTGATGTTCTGCGCGGGGTCACCAGTTTAGATGCTCTCGTGGGTTGGTGATTTCAGACAAAAACACTTTGTAACTCACAAGACGTATAATCACAGTTTGCATAGAAAGTACAAGCACAGAAGGAGTAGAAGACATGTAAAAAGTCAGGCACGGATAGGTTAATAGTTTTAGACTGATTCACAACAAAGAAAACAAGAAACAAAGCTACGAAATAGATCGCGGAGGAGCGGACAAAGGAATGGCCGGGACAAACGACGTGAGCTCCGCGTGGTGATCGGGTAACGACTCGCGAGCGACGGTTGCCGAACCACTGCGCTTGCGCGGCTGAGCCGAGCGATCCCGAGATTTGTCGAAGACAAATAACTATATCCCTTGGATCAGCATATTTCTGGTACTACTGGTATCGCGCGGCTTGGCTTGTGCATTATAATAAAATTGTTTAGTGTTATGATTGCGTGAATGTATGAATGTGAGTTATGAATGTTTAAGTGTTATTGTATACGTAAATAAATATGATGTGTAGATGTAGTGTGCAGTTTTATATACATAAATATAAATATATAATAATAATAGTAGGGTCACCTACAAAGATGTTTGAGCTTGCAGCCCTAATTGCTCTGCTGATATTTTTTATTTTGATACTTATTAATTATTTCTATTCAAATATGTAGTTAAGTACCTACTTTATACTAATAATAATAGCTACAAGATCTCCTGACTGATCAGTCAAGATTTTCCAGTGATGGTTGAGGCTGAATTTATTATAAAGTTGTTTTGTGATATTTTTTAATTTACAAAAGGCTATTATGGGCTTGACATTACGCAAGTACCTATACATAAATCTTACTTATTTCTTATGTTTATTTAATTCTATAGCGCTAATATTCTGATGGGATTTGTGTCGATTACTAGGTGTTTTTTACTGGGTAAGTGTCAAATACTGGATGTTCATAATTGGGGAGTGTTATTTATTGGGGGTTCATTACTGGATTTTTTGTGTTCATTATTGGAGATTTTGAGTAATTTTGGTTTTATACTTGTAATGTCGATCATGTAGCTTTTCTGAAAAACTTACGACAGCCATGCCTTTCCCAATGATAATACCTGTAGTTTAAACTACAAACTGTTTTAATATCTTTGTATAAAAAAAAGTTATAAGAAATCAAATTACACAAATGCCTTAAGGTGTCACTTACTGGTTCCATCACCCTACTTACTTATGAATAAAAATTAAAGCAACAAACTGGCTAATTATTTTTTGCAATAATGTATGTTATAAGGATTCGTTCAGATTAAGATAAATAGAATAATAAATTGAGTTTACCACGCCCACACTTCCTAAGTATTTTAATGTTAAATTATGTCACGTTTTTCACATTATAATTGTACGAGTTCAATAACTGGTCTACGTTTTGTTACTTAATTAAGCAAGATGCAATTTATCTATTGTCAATATCTTACCTACCTACTTATACAGTATTGTGCCTAGGAAGAGAATCCAATGGAGATGCCTTACGTAAGAAAAAAAACGTTTATAACTAAACCTAAATGCCTACCAGGAAACAAAAATGACCCTTTCGTAGTGCTGCCTATTATATATCGATATAAGTATTATGTACCAGACGCAAGTATAGTGACCATAATTTATAAAAGCGGCATACACCATTATGTAGGTAGATCTTATTTTCATCGAGTACCTATTCTAAGGTGACAACCATAGATGATATTACGAAACGGAATTGAGTAAGTAGTAAAAAAATGCTTAGTTAGTGCAAACGTACACACACCATGGCATGACAGCTCTTGTGACAGGTAGGTATTGAAATAAAACAAAAAGCTACTTATGTAACATTGCGTAGCTAAAGCAAATATAATATTATAAAATTATCAGATCCGTTTTACTAAGTACATACCGTACATACGTAGGTAGTGTACCTACCATGAAAGTTTGAAATAATAACATAAAGTAAAAAGAGTAGTATATAATATTACTTCGTCACCCTCCTGAATAAAGAAGAAAAGGAACAGAACAGAAAACTCATAAAATAATAAGTTTCGAGTTATTTGGTAGAAAATGTATACTCATAAAACTAGCATCCCCAGCAGCTGTGTTAAGTCCAAGGTTAAGTCATGTTCATGTGTCATGCATGTCAATTTGAGAAACTTCATTCACTCGTTCGTTAATTTTGACTGACATGTCTGACAGTTCATTCACTGCTGCTTTGCTTGCTCATCGAACATTTTTCTGTTGCCGTCAGTTATTCCTCGAGCACCGAATATTGCATTGTGTTTTCTAATTTGTAGGACAGTTCACGGATACTAACAGCTACGAAAAGTTCTAAAATATGCAGATCAGGGTGTGTTTGCTACTGGTAGCGCTCTGCGCTTGCTTCAGCCTCGGTAAGCAAAAAGATTACCTACTGCTCCTAATCTCGATGATTGGTTCTTTGTTGGTTTTATCAAGCAACGAGGAGCGCTCGGCCCCCTCTGTTGACGCGAGCGGTGTGTGCTCTATTTGCGCACAAAAAGAGTAACTTGCTCGCTTATCGCAAATTTTACTGTATGTGCAGATCTAACAATGATTTCCAGAAATATCTACCCTACCCTCATTGGGTAACTTCGTCTTATAATTAATACTTAAGGTACCCAAGTAGTTGGCCCACATGACAAACATCTATAAGTTACCCTCTAGATAGCTGTATTGCCCATATTAACCATTTACAAACAAATGATTTTATTATATTCCAGGTCTAAGCGCGGAGTCACCCTCGACGGAGAAAACAAAGATCATACCAATAGTGAATAGCACACCTAAAGCAGCAGATGCTCCCAGCACTAACGTAGATCCCATCTCTCCGGAGACCGAGCCTAGTGTACAGTCTGACACACCAGCCTCAGAGCCAATTACAGAGCCCCTAACAGAGCCTACCACAGAGCCCACCACTGAGCCGCCTACCACTCCGCCTACCACTCCTCCCACCACCCCACCCACTCCTGCCCCTACACCGGCACCGACCCCCGCCCCGCCCGCGCCCGCGCCCCTCCCCGGCCCTCCGGAGCAAGGCCTGTGGTCCTACACCAACAAGACAGACAATGTTACCTGTGTGCTCGTTCAGTTTGCTGCCCAGCTGCAAGTCACCTACGGCCTGGCTAACAGTAAGTTACTTATCATATAAATGCTAGATCCAGTGGATGCTGGGTATTTTATTCCTGTGGCGTGTTGGTCAAATTAAATCCAAATACTGCTTGGTGAGTCGCTATTGAATTTGATGTAAATTATGTTTTCTTATTTACCATACCACAATTTCCCTTATACCTTACATAAACATACTCAAATGGGGAATTTAAATGTATACTTCTGATCATGATTACTTATGCAATTACGGATTGCCGGCATTTCATTCTCAATAAAAAAGCCATTTCTTTAGTTAGCCAAATAATAACTTTGGGTAAATATGCATCTAATAATTTGGATAATCGAATGCATATTTATCTAAAAGAGATTGGTCTCTATTTATAAGTGTATTTTTACTTCATAATAACCAAGGGAAAATCTGGATGTGCTGCCTAGGATTTCATATTTATACTGCTAGGATCTCCAAAACTGAATATTAAATATTAATATAATTAGTTTTGGACATTCTAGCATCTATAAATACTCAAATCATAATCCATTATTACTACACTAGTGTCCTAAAGACCAATAATAATGGCATCATAATAATTATGCTAATAATAATGAACACAATTTTAAAATGACAGCCATTAAATAATGAATAATTCTTTAGTTTTGCAACCATCGATGACCATAAAAAACAAAACAGAAGCATACTTTCCTAATATCTTGTATGGGCTCTTAACCCCTCCAGGTCAATGTCAACTATGTTTTAACAGGCAGGATCACCATTTCCAAACGCGGAGAAAGATGAATCTTCAATTTTGTTGAAAATCTAAATTTCTAATGCCTACTACATACTACTACTACTAAATAACGTGATTTACATTTTCATCTATATCTATACTAATATTTTATAGAGGATAGATTTTATTGTTTGCATTGAATAGGCTCCGAAAATACCAGGACTAATTTTAAAAATTCTTTCACCATTAGAATCCTAAATTTTCCGTGATGAACATAGACTATAGATTCAAAAACGTGGGCGATCCGCCAAAAATATTTTTTTTGTTAAATACCTACCCGTGCGAAGACGGGGCCGACCGCCGCCAGTTACTTACATAATGAAGACTAGTACTAACATAATAGGTAGTAGGTTGATAATAAATGACATACAGTCATTTATTGTTGCATGCAACGCCCCTCTGAGTGACGTTATTGTTGATAAAAATAGTAGACAGAATTAAATCAAATAGCAATGTATTATGCAATTTTAAATGATTGGAGCTTTCCATTGTTGTCCATTGTTGATGTCTGTTTTATTATTATTACTGAAATAAAATCGTTTTAATTCCTATGAAACTACGGGAAACCTCTCAAATCTATCACCCTGAGTACCAGGTACACATCTAATTATCTTTGATTATAGATTATAGAAAATACTCTGTATGTGTCTTTAATCTTTGTACCTAAAAATACTTTAATATGTAAAGTGCCTACTTGTAATGTAAATACACGCCATATCAGCGCAATCAGTTAGTCGTCCGATGGTACGTGACGGAAAGTGCTAACAGCCAGTGTACGTGTCCAGTTCATATTACCTAATGGCTTTATGTGGTATCGGAACAGTGGCCAGTTGTCTTGATCACTCGAAGCTCGACCGAATTATCTTTCATAGAATTCTACCTTTAACCCATTCAATGAAGCATAGACCGACGATACGGTCGCCGGGAGTCAAACGACCTACCTATAGGACAAAAACGAATAAGAAAATTAACAGAAATCGGTTCTCGTATTAGATGTAGGCGTTTCGTATTTGACAGACCTATCTAAAATTAAATCAGTAAAACAAAGTTAAAAGTTGCTAAAGTCAAAGTCCTGATTATATTAATACCTATGTTACAAAAACAAAGCATTATACCTACCTATACCTCTATAAATAAATTTTAAAAACAATAGTAATAGGCTTAAAGCGTGACGTGCGTCACGTTAAAGGAAGGTACTTATTAACTTTAGTATTTATCACTTAACCCAACTAGAATAGGTGTTGGCTTAACAAGAGGTGGTGGAGATACTAAACCCTTGTGTCTCCATCACCTCCATAAAAAAGCGTATTGTCAGACTGCACGCGATCGTCGAATAAGTCAAAGCGACTTGGTTGGTTCCTACTTGGTACCAGGGTTGTTGCTGATGCCGTTTTTAGACACACACCAGCCTATACTGATGCTGATTTTTGATCTTGACATCGGCAGATGCTGATGCTGGCAAGTGCGTGGTGGACTCGCAAACCGAGTGTTCAGTGCTAATTTTATGTACCTAGATGTAATTGGAAGGACCAATAAATTTTAAAGCGAGTCCCGAAAAAATGTGCAATTTTAAAGGTTAACGGGACCCTATTACTAACTAAGCCTCCGCTGTCCGCCTGTCCGTCTATCAGAAAGCTGTGTATTACAACTCTTAAAAGGACTTGCAATTTTCAGTGTGTTCTTTTGCCGCTATAGGAACAAAACAAATAACATAACATAAGTCAATTTTAAAATTTGGAAAACTCAATAACAAACTTGGTTTTTTGCCGTTTATTGCTCAACCTTTAACAAATGCTGTATTTCTTGAACCATAAATGGTAGACTGTTGAAATTAGCATTAATTTTTATTTTTATTTACGAAAATAAAAATTTATAACCCAAAAGTCAACGGCCACGTTGAATTTTGATCACTATTAGTTAACCAACGTCGTCGAGCGCAGTCAGTATTCGAATAGGTGAGAACATCGTGACGTGGATGTAGGCTTTTTGCTATTAGGTGCTCCAAAAACCGCGTGTTTAAATAACAAAGAGTAGATGTTGAAAGAAGACTAAGGAAACCTAGTTGAGGGACGGCAACCAACTTCCGTTTGTGTAATTTGTGTATTAAAAAACTGTTTAAAGAACCGATTTTTTTTTGTTCTTCCTTTATTTGCTTCTACAAAATTCCAAGTGAGTTGCAAAAATTATCTATAAATAAATTCAAACGGATTGTCAAAAATATACTTTGTAAAAAAGCTTACTATAAAATATCAGATTATCTAGACGACAAAAAAGTTTGGGACGAGTTATGCTCCAACTCTAAAACTAACAATCTAACAAGGTAAAGGTTTCTTGTTCACTTCTTTACTTTACCTAAAAAAGATTGAAGTGAACAATTAATCAAAGTGATCACTTTATTTCCCATTTTTATTTCTTATTTAACTTGTATTATGTGACGTGTCCAAGAGTCCTGTAAGGTCTAAAGGAAATAAAGCACTTTGATTTTTATTTTGATTTATTTTGCGATAGGAGATAAAAAATTGTGCATTGAATAACAAATTATAAATTTTCGGATGGTTTCCTTCTTGCACTGCGATATTTCGACTAAGTTCTTGTCTAATTTCATCATGACCTTAGATTACCGGAAAACACCTCAGTCCTACATTTAGGTACCTACTTGCGCTATCATTTATAATTATAAGTAAATGTTTATGTATGTTTGGGTTCACATCACACTATCCTATCCTAACCTAACGATACCTCGTCAAGTCGTCGTCACTCGTGTAGGCGTTGCGTTGCAAAGATGTTATTATTTGGATGAACAAAACCATTTAATACTGACCGTTTTCGGGATGATGTTTTAACACGATTTTTTTGACTAGATTAGGTTTCCCTGGGGAATATAGACAAATAAATTCTTGACCGAAATGTTGATATCAGTAAAGAAACGTGTAATCTTTGCCTTTGCATTGTAGTATCAAGTTGAATGCGTTCCTCAGTCTAGCCTCATGTGTTTGCTTGCGCTGCACATGACTCACCGACGACGATCTGCCAAGAGGTTATACTATACTCTAGCCAAATCCGATGTACAATGTTTGTAAACAAACCGCCCATACTTAAATTAAAATTCACTTTGTTGCCGCGTTTTTTTATACGGAACTAGCTGCGCCTCGCGGCATTCCGTACCTATTCGGAGTAGTTGATTGTTATGTTTTTGCCGTTCTCGCGTGATGCTGTGACCAAGAGAAATAGGAATTAATTTTATTTTATACGGGGTTATACGTAGATGATAGATAAGTGATCATGATCACACCTCTTAAAAGTGACTTGGGTCGATAAAACGTGTGACAGGCTACGTACGTATAGCTAAGAAGATCAGAACTTGAAATTTAGTTATTTTTTTTTATGAAAAAAAAAATCACTATTAGACAGTCGTAGAACAAAATTTATTAGTTTTGATTTACACAAGTCTATAACCCTGTACTGTATTACATTCATAGATAGATTTACGGAACTTGTCGACTTGATAACGTTCCTTCAATAAATACTGCTTATCATTATATCTGAAATTCGACGCCGAGTAAGTTTAAGTTATTTTTGTCGTGGTTTGTTTACAAACATCCTTCTTTGAGTTCGGCTGTGTGTAGTTTGTGGACAGATATGCAACTATGGGATATTGATATAACTATGTATATGTACAGTCCCCCACACATTCCAGAACGTGCAAGGATGTGATGATGCAGTACAAATGTAAATACCTAGATGGAATACCTACTTCAAAGCACATTAATTATCTATCATACAAAAAATTATGTACCTATCAAATCAGTGGCATTTGGCAATCTCATTAAGTAATACATTTAATTGATGGTTTCACACACTGCGAGTGTGGGTTTTATCAGACGTGACCATTTACTTACCTACTCGTATGTAGCTTAAATATTATATTTTGGGCTGAGAGTTCAGTAAACTTGATAAACGAGATTGTAAATATTGTTCCAAGTTGAATATTTACGCGCGGGTCTGGCAACTGACTCTGTTATTTGCATTTTTACAATAACCTGTCTTCTCTTTGTCCTCCAATTGGCATATCAACACTTGTACTAAAGTGATATTCATTATAATAGAACGATACCTGTCACAAAATATATACCAGGTAAAAAAGCCAGTGAATTCTACTAAATCTACTAATAAGTAATTAATAATTTGTTTTATATTTTTCCATTGTAATATTCCTTGTTGAAATATGCGTATGCTGTTTAAGCACGAATAAATGAGTTTATGAGTTTGAACATTTGATCTATTACTCGTCCTACGTTAAAATTACATCTGATTTGAAATTTGATGTATAACGTTTACATACAACTAATGAACACTGTACGAGGGCTGAAGTTAAATAAACACAGGGCTTCGCTAACATACCACGCTCCGGGTACAAATGAGGAGCTAAACTATGATGTTGCGTTATTAATGCGTATTTGAAATGTTACCAGCTATCGATAACCGAGTAGTATTTTAACGTGAGTCACAAAACAGAGTTCTTGGCTAGAACATGTAAAATTATAATGCTCATTACGCTGACGATAAAATTATGTGTAAATATATCTGTCCTTTTCAAGTCTAGCGGCTCAAATAATGTTCTTTCATAACAAAATAAAAAATAATAATTTGAAAGATATGCAAAAAAATTACAAAACCTTTTAAAATTTATATACATTTTAGACACAGTTTGAAAGTATGCTATTGCATGACCTTAGCATGAGTCAATCGGTTAATTGTCTCGTGGAAACGGCTCTCAAACTGACAATAACTAGGTTACAATACAGCTAGGTACTGGAACTGAAACCTTTCACCTCACGCGCAGGTTTCAGGGACGTAAAGCAATCTAGAGGTAAATAACTGAAAATAACAAAGGCGCACGAATCTAGAACCATTTAAAAGTTTATGATATTATTTACTTGGTGCATGGCTTTGTCAATAGTTGTTTTTATTATATTTTTTCTACTCTCTTATTTCTCTAATGCTTTACTCTCTGTTATCGGGGCTTTTGTGACAATTGATTTAGTTTATGAAGAAGTTTTATTTTATTTTTTATTTTATTTATTTTTAATTATTTACATTATCATAACAGTACAGAACCAAAGCGATAAAGAAATACACTAAAAACATTACAACTAATTACTTATTCCTATGTGACCTATCCAGAAAATTTATTACCGCATCCCTGAATTTTGGCAAGGACATATAAAATATATCAACATCCTCATCTCCATCTGCACATAAACTATTGATCGTGCGAAGGGCCCGCGTCAACGGGGCTTGGCTCAGGAGGTTAGTCCTTGCTCTCGGAATCGCAAGTAGCCTAGGCCTTCGGCGCGCGTATACGTACTTGTTAGGTACGTGCAGTCCTATGTTCATTAAAACAGGCGGGTTGTGAATCATGCCTCTAATTAGTTTAAAGATGTACATAATCAACATCATTTCCCTTCTAATTTCGAGTTTAAAATATCCAACCATACCTAGGACGAATAGAGTCGGATACATAAGTGGGTAAAAGGGGTAAACTCCGTATAACTTCAGATAAAGAAACCTTAGAAATTTATTTTGGAGTTTTTCAACCATACTACTATATTTTTTTTCATGAGGGCTCCATACCATGGCTCCACACTCTAACCTACTTCTAACTAACGCGTTATAGAGTACCTTTATAGTGCCGATATTACGAAAGTCGCCAGATTGTCGCAATATAAATCCCAGATTTCTGAAAGCCTTTTTACATGTATCGACTACATGGCTTCGAAAATTTAATTCCGCGTCCATTTGAATGCCGAGGTCACGAACAGAATGCACTCGATCTATACGATCAGGACCCAGGGAATAGTCATGAATAACAGGATCCTTTTTGCGGCCGTATGTAATAGTACAGCACTTGGTCGCATTAAAAAAGAGCCTGTTATCCCGACCCCACTGGGAAACACGGTCTATGTCACGTTGTAAGCGCTCGCAGTCCGAGATCTGCTCTATCCGCATCAGTAACTTTAGATCGTCGGCAAACAAAAGACAAACAGAATCTCTTACGACACCAGGCAGGTCGTTTATCATAATCAAAAATTCAAGAGGGCCTAGGTTACTCCCCTGACTTACGCCTGAATTTGTGAAAAAAGGTTCCGAGAGGTACCCACAATAGTCCACGTACTGCATTCTTCCTTTCATGTAGCTAGCAAATAGTTTTAGTAGATCTAGAGTAAATCCCATCGATGCCAGTTTGGCCAGTAAGACGTCATTATCAACCGTATCAAATGCTTTACGAAAGTCGAAGTACGCCGTGTCCACCTGTTCGCCTGAGTCTACAGCTGGAACAGCATATGCCATAAAACATAGCATATTACTATCCGTACTTCGACTTGGCCTAAACCCGTGCTGGGCATCCGACAGTTGACAATTGACCTGGCTGTAGATGCATCGATGTAATATGGACTCCAAAATCTTTGCACAGGATGACAGTACAGCTATTGGCCTATAACCCGCTACATCGGTACTCGCGCCACTTTTTGGTACTGGGATCACACGAGTGATTTTCCATTCCTCAGGGTATGTGCACGATTCTAGGATGAGATTAAATAGATGCAACAGCGGACCCGTGAACGCGTCTCTACAATCCTTAAACACAAAAGGTGGTATTCCGTCCGGACCGTAAGATAGTTTAGGTTTAAGGGTTTTAAGGGCTATTCTGACATCGGAGTGGGTAAACCGATTTATTGCCACTCGGTGTGATCCGCTAGCTCCGGCTGCCTCCAAGGCCGCACTTACACTAAGTAGAGGCGGCTTATCGTTGTAGACTGAATGGAAATACTTAGAGAATTCCCTAGCACAATCTTTGGGAGGGAGTTCTCTACCTTCCTTTGCAATGCAAGTACGGTTTACTTTTGACCTTTTAGTTTTTATGAAAGCCCAAAATGATTTTGGGTCCCGAATGAAGCGATCCTGCAACCCTTTTTTATAATTATCATAGGCATCTTTTACCATAGATTTAACAAGTGATCGTTTTTCAGAAAATGTATTATAATAATTTTTATTTTTGCTTTTTTTGTAGTTTTTATGTAGCATTGCCTTAGTTTTTATTTCAGATATTATTTCAGGGGTATACCACTCTGGATAATGATAGCGCTTAATAGTACTGCTATGTATTTTACGTGGTACCGATCTATCTATGATACTATTAATAATCGTATAAAAATAAGATACTGCTCTATCGAGATCCATTATGTCATACAACATCGACCAGTCTATAGTTAAAATATCCTGATAAAGACCTAGTAAATTACCCTTTTTAAAATTCCACTGGTTTCTATGATGTGTAGGCTCTGAAATATTATTAACTCCTGTGTCACAGCCCGAGTTCCAATCCCCGCAATCTCTAGAATTGTGCTGTAAATGAACACTGAGTGGAGGATGTTGATTATCAATTGGTACTATTGGACCGGTGCAAACTTGAACACTTAGGTCAAAGTCGTCTAGGTTAGATAAAACCAAATCAAGAATGCGGTCGTTACAATTGGTAACACTATTTGTTTGGCGGAAACCACAGTATGAACTAAAGTACTCAAAGTAGTTATTTACATCAGTAGAGGCTGAGTATAGATTGAAATCGCCACAGACTATAACCTTACTATATCTAGAACATATTTTTTCGATTTCATCAAACATCATTAGATATTGCTGGTCTATGCTACCAGGAGGTATGTAGAGAACACAACAAACAAATAAATTCCTACCTCTATGAATTATTTTACAACACACAAGTTCAAAAACACACTTGTCAATGTCTATGGACAATGCAATGCGATGCAGGTCTAGCCCGGCGCCGGCGGGCGACGCAGCCAGCAGTACGCCTCCATGCTTCCTCCCGTCGGCACGATCACATCGATGTACTTTATAGCCTCCAGGTATCAACTCGCCATCGTGAAATGAATCATTTAAACCTGTTTCGGTTATTGCATATAGGTCATTTGAAGATGATAGTAGTAGCCCTTGATAAAACTCATCTAACTTTGTTCTCAAGCCTCGCACATTTTGGTAGTATACTCGTAAAGATACAGGGCGAGGCTTAACTCTAGTGCAATTATTGCGTTTTAGTGGCACCGTATTTTGTTGTGCTTTTGCGAAACCACAACCATTCTCCAAACTCGGCATTCACCGGCCAGACAGCGCCCGTAGCAATTTCCTCGTATGCACTCTCTGGAACTCCGATTATGAAAGACGAGTAGTCTCTTTTACTTTTAGGCCTAATTTTATCTACTTTGACCTCCGATGTTTTACAGACTGATTTTACATAATCAGTCAATGCTTCGACCGTGGTGTCAGGGTGGAGAAACCATACGTGTAGGTGTTTCTTTCTTTCTACAGCAAGAATAGACTTCATATCTTTATTTTCGCCCTTTTTTACATCAGACAGCCTTTTTACCGTAGTCCATCCGTCCATATGCTTTGACGCAACAGCTTCAGCTTCGCAGCTCCTGTATCTTGCGTTTTGTAGTACAGAAGAAGTATCTTCCAAAGGGATAACCACGTCTTGCAGCCCCTGCACTGGGACTTGAACAGATAGCGCGCTTGCCTGTCCTTTTTTCTGATTTCTGGTCTGCGATGCACTCGATTTTCCATAGTGTGGTGGTTTATGAGGACGCAGCTCGAGAAAATTTTCAGCCGGTTTAACGGGGGCTTTTTCCGAGATGGGGGCAGTGACAGGGAAAGAAGTACAGTTCCAAGCATGAGAGCTCATAGTGGGCAGTGTACAGCGAGATTCAGCCTCAACTATTTTACTGTGTAGAACCTGTACATGGGTTGCGTAGGTTTCCAGCTTAGACTCATAGGTCATAATAGTTTTTATAGCTAGGCCTAATTGCTCTTTTAGAAGAGACATTTCCTGCCGCAAGCTATGTATGTCGACTGAAAGGTCGTTCCGCTCCGCTAGCTGGATCTCATCTTCCCTTGGTGTTGGGATTTTCAAGCGGTACGTAACATTAGGATCTCTAGCTTTCTTAGTGCTACCGACAGGTGTACTGCTGTTATCACCGCCTCGTTTGCCTGCACAGCGACATTCCGGGCAGATCCACGATCCAGGAGAGTCGGGTAATTTACTCACCCCGGTGCATAGAAGATGGTAAAGCTTGTTACACTCGCCACGCATACATTGCATGGACATCTCATCCGGAAGGACGGCAGTACTACAAGCGGCACAACTCATTTTGCGCGATAGCAGTAATTTAACGGAGCAACCCCACAGAGAGTCACTATAACAATTTATATAGGCGCAGTAAAAAGCAGTATTGGTCAGCGGTAGCAATCGGACGCCGCGCGCGGTGCATGCGGCTTCGGCAGCGAGGGCAACGACCTGATGAATCACCCGCGCCGCGCGAGCAGCGACGACAATAGAAATCGCAGTCGAAAATCCGTCGTTAACAAATAATTTTAAAATGTTTTTGCTTGTATTCACCGTGTTTGTTGACCGATTCCCAACTAACGAACACCACTGTTTAGAGATTTTCACTGGCTACAAAACAGTCACAGATTTACCGGTAGAGTTTCACTTTAAACTATTTTAACTTTAAGGAGATTACGGAGCTCGCGGACAAAGCTGCTGCCTTGGAAGAGTTCGGACGACGAGCTAAGTTATAATAGAGTTTCGTATTTTTGCTTTAAATTATGTATAATTTTACAGGCGTCTTGATTTTTGTGATCAGAATATTGAAAAAGATTCAAACATTAATGTTTTTGTTGTTTATGTGGTATTTGCTTATTCCCTCGGCAAAACATTTACTCCCAGTTTTTTCGTAATTAAAATTAAGACATATTGATTTACTGTGGTATACTATAATTTTAATACTACATTTTCAACAAACATTTGTAAAATCATCTTAGAATAATCTTCGTAAACAATATGAATGTGTTATGTAGTCTCGATAACAATCGAACTCTCGTAAGTTTTCCAGAGTCGGCAGATTCGCTTCGTAAAAAAAGATACTTTTTCTATGAAAGACTTCACTCTGTCATAATTAAATCACCTGTCAATGATCGGAGCTTCATGGTCGTGCAAGCAAATAAACCTTATCCCGGTTTCTGTAGGCGCTCAAGTTCAAAATTGCTGTCAATGAGGACACCTAGCCCCGACAAGCAACCTAGGTACCAAGCCCGAGCATGGCCCGAGCTATAAAATTAATTTTGTTGTGGACGCAAATGTTTTGAGTAGGTTTTCCTACATTACGTGGGTTTGAGTCAATTCGAGTTTGTTGGAATATACTTACAAAAGTCGTAGTGTACACGTAAGCTGAATAACAGGATTCCATTGATATGAGTTGTTTTTATGATTCACCTCAGAAATACTGAAGTTGGCTTCACACATATCCAAGAAAGAAAGCCGACAAAAACTCATTATTTGATGATTCATTTTTATATGTAAATATGTTTAATCTAGGTATGTAGGTCATAGTCGACAACAGTCGACACAGTGCACTGAGACATTTTACATACTTTATAATATCTAGGATTTGAGCATTGATGTGCCTATGTTCATTGCCAGCTGTGTTAAGTTAGTTTTTTGTTCAAGGGGAAGTCTGAAATCGTTAGTTATCAAAAAGTCTTGTAAGGAGTTTGGGAGATTTAAAAAATATTGCGACTTGCAGACTGTTCCCCTTGATCGATCCTATTATTAAAATCGCAAACTCTGAGGCTTTGTTGATTCAGTCCGCCTTCATAAACTGTATCGATTTCGCGCGGGCGTATCTTTAGAACGGGCTAAAGTACATGTTGAAGACTTTTCTCGAGGTTTCGGTACAGTACATTGCAGTCTCTATTGTTAACTTGGAGCTCTTAAAGTGACATTGAATTATGAGTATACCGACATAATGACAGCACTTCATTACTCCTCGGTAACCACAAATTTTTATTTAATTATTTGGTTTGGTTAAGTTATTGAGTGATACCGGTGGTGAAAAAGAACCCTATTTCGAGGTTCAAAAAGAACCCTATTTCGAGGTTCAAAAAGAACCCGATTTATGAGCTCCTAGCTATGCTCTGTTTAAAGATAACATTATGGTATACAATCCTTTCTACGTACCGAAAGTTTTTTATAATTATTATTAGACATATGGAATTTTACCTTAATACTTTTACAGCCATGCCTCAGCTGATTACTGAAGTGCTATGTAGTCACAATCCTGGTGTATTCAGCGAAATATAATGTTAGCGGCGATAGCTACACCCTGTGACGATTGTTTGTTTGTTAGTGTGACACAAATGAAATCTTTATCTCAAGTCCAACATTCCCTTAATGAGCTATTTTAGTACACCACAACCCAGCATCTACAACTATCTAATTGCTCATTTTATAAACCTAAATAAATAAAGTTATTGAAATCTAAATGTGAACTGTTACTTTGTTGCAGCCACCAACCTGACGGCCTCCGTAACCCTGAACGTCCCTGCCAACGCGACGGTCATCGATGGCTCCTGCGCCGGCGAGAACCAGTTCATCCAGCTCAGCTGGCCCGTCAAGAACAGCACAGTCAACAACACCATGGCTCTCTACTACCACCGCAACCAGACCACTAAGATGTACGCGCTGGAGAGCCTCGCGTTTGCGCTCTCGCCTGACCAGTTCGTCAACGCTAGTGAGTTTAGTTCCTTAGGAACAGTAACAATGAATGTTGTATCATTTAAGGATAATAAGAACAAGCTGTTGTTTTCAAAGTAATCTCTACTAGAGTATTTATTCGGAAGTCCGATTCAACAGCATGTATTCATTCTGCCGTGTGCTGGTAATCTAAACCACAGTTTACGGATATTTGGTATTTTTAAAAACTAACCAGACTAAAGTCGGCAAAAGTTTCTCGCGACCAAAACACGTCGCTGTAACCTAGCTTTGGTTGCTGGTGAATAGAGATTTTCTTCATAACAGTGTAATTTTTCAAAGATCATTTAATTTCCTCTGAGTTCATTGATAGGTAGGAGGGACGCATTCGCAGCCCTGCTAAGCTAAATAGAACACCTCAGGCTCATCCTGAAGTAGAGTCTGAAGCCGCTCTGCATTCCACAGCCAGCAACAAGGTGGTGGTGCTGCGTCACAGCGGCTGCGAGTGGCAGGTCCCGCTGAGCAGCTCGTACCGCTGCTTGCCCGCGACGCGCCTCAACCTGACGGCGGCCGAGGGCGCCGTGGCCGCGCTCTCGCTCTCCCACCTGCAGGAGGAGGCATACCGGACCTCGCCCAACACCAACTTCAACGCAGGTCCGTGCATACCATGTGCATACATACTAATAAGTTTTTAAAGCCGGAGTGATTATCTTTTGTTATTCATAAAACTTAAAGTAAGTCAGTATAACCAGTCAAAGCGCATTGCATAGTCAACCTCGGAATCAAAATCAAATATAAATCTCAGGTGCTACTCTCGCGAGAATCGAAGAGGGCAACCGGTAACATCAACTGCAACACACCTCGATTGAACGACTAGGACGAAACAGTTCATTGGTTTAGCATGTAATAAATTTATTTAACCTCCGCGAAATCTTGGTTCGCATAACTTTTGGTTCTGTCTAGTGAAATTGTACGCTATTCGCTAAATACTTGTGTGTATATTGTTGTTCATCTGTGGTATTGTAGCTTTCGGACGGTGATCTGATTAATTTTCATAGAAAGCCTGAAAATTGTCTAGGAATAGGCTGTTCTTCAGTTAGCCTGCTGAAAATCTACTTATAGAAAGTTGTATTGTTATTAATCAGCTGTAGGGGTGGCTGTATCTAACAATGGTCGGAGCAACAGTAGTTGTTTGTTTTCATAATGTGAACGTTCGGTTCCTGTAAATGTGCTCCGTCTCGCCCGCCTCGCTATCGCACGTCTGGTGCGCTGATTGTTCATATTTTATCTGCGGAAACGTGCCACATGTTGGAAATATAATGTGCCTACTTACGCTGTACAGCCCACTTGATGCCTATACCTACCTACAGTATTTTACGTACCTACACAGATTTAAAAAATCAACAAAAATAATAATGTGAAGTCGTGATAATATTATTGTGATAAAATTAATTCAATGGATTCGTTATCGCTAATACTTCGTTGATAATTTTCATCTAGATAAGAATTTGTCAATTTGAAATGAACATTTTAGTTGCTTTTGTAAAAAATATTATTATATGTATTTCGTATTTCAATATGCCTAAAATGTTGTTTGTCTGTAGGGTACGTTCTACTGTGTTGCCCTACATACTCGTATAGGCAGTTGTTTGCGACTGGCTCTATTTAGCGATAGAAATACGTAATTTATTTATTCTAATAGAGACATTAACATGACAGGAACAATTAATTTTCTAGCTCCGCGGAAACATGAAGCGCTGTGTGGTAAACAAATCGTAGAGAACCTATGATAATCTTAATCCTTAAAAAGATGAAGGTAACAAAGAATTAAAGTTATCACTATTTCCGTGTAATTAGTATTTTGTGACGGGTCCAAGAGTCCTATAAGGTCTAATGAAAATACTTAAAGCAGTTTGATATCGATTTTGAAATGTTAGCAGGAATAGTAACAGTTCGCAGCCCTAGCTTCCTAGCTTTCTTTCAAACAAGCGACCATCATAGTGCAGATTACATAGAAGAAAGAATACCACAACATAGGCGAATATAATTTTAGATTCGATCGATTAGAGCATTCTCTACCTGCTAACCTTTGGGTAGTGTGGACAAAATAGGTAGTGCTAGGTGATAAAAATTATACATATAAACAAACTAGCTGGGTGCCCGCGTAGCTCTCGATCCCGTGGAATTTTCGGGATAAATAGTGACCCATATGTTATTCCAGGTTATAAACTATCTGTGTACCAAGTTTCTTCAAAATCCGTTTAGCAGATTTTGTGTAAAAGAGTAAAACATCCATACGTCCAAATTTTCGCGTTTATAATATTAGTAGGTGAAAGTAAAATATCGTCCTCTGCAGAACAACTCTACCAAACTGCGATCCCCAACCCGTAGCGTGGGGATTATGGGCAATATCCCAAATGATAAATAACGCCATCTATGGCGCTCATTAGGGGAGGCATATATCAAGCAGTGGACTATACTATAGGCTGATGGTGTGATGTGTTGAAAGTAAAATCAGTAGAATACGGCACGTTCTATGTAGACAGGGTTGGAGGAACCGCAATATTTTTTGTAGGTTTCGTCCAATAAAGTATTTGTTTGTTCCAATAAGAAGCAGCAGTGGATGTGACAGTGTTGTGTGTGTGTGTGTCGCAGGTCGCGAGTGCGGCGGCGGCGACGTGCCGGACGCGGTGCCCATCGCGGTGGGCTGCGCGCTGGCCGGGCTCGTGCTCGTCGTGCTGGTCGCCTACCTCGCCGCGCGCCGCCGCTCCTACACGCAGGGCTACCTCTCCATGTAGGCACACGGTCAGTCGCACTCATACCCGCGCACCCCGCGCCCGCTACCTGCTGACGGTTAGTCAGCCTCCTCCCCGCCCCGCGACATATGTATTACCTACTACCAATGACGACCTCTGAGGCGCGGTGGGCGAAGGTCCGCCTGCGAAAAGGAAGGTTGCCGGTTTGATTCCCGCCTCGGGACAAATGTTTGTACGATCTGCAGATATTTGTTCAGGGTGTTCTGTTCGTTTTCTATGTATAATAAAAAATATTTATCTGTGTAATCTATAGTATTATGTATATTTGTCGTCTAGTGCCCATAACGCAAGGTAGCTTAGCTTGGGGCTAGATGATGCTGTGTGGATTGTCCAACATTATTTATTTATTTTTTATTTAATGATAAATAATCTCCAGCGACAATGAACTGTCGCGCACTATAATCCTGAGTTATGGAATTGGGTGCAGCCTTTCTAGCGTTCTGAAATCGAACTAAGTAAATCCCTTGCAAACATAGAACGTTATAACAAGTAGCCGAGCTCACGGCTCTGGTCGTGATTGTATTGAGTGTGCGGGCGGCATCGCACGGATAAATCTAAATGTAGAATAGTAGGACTATACTGACTATAGACTATACTGCATCGTCCTTACTACCTACCTTACATTATCGTCTAATACCAAGTCTAAGTTAAAATATTTTGCTTGTTTTGCTTTCCGTTTCCTTGCCTCAATGTTTATATTATATTTTTCTTTCCAAACTGCACTTGCAGCAGCTCACACGCGCAATTCAAAAATACAAATCGTTGTTATACGACTTAGAAGGCGTGTGTGGCTCTGAAGTCACTCAGTAAATTAAAATAAAATTCCTGTTGTTATTTTTATAATTTTAACGGAAATATTTCTTTATTTTCAGGTAGTTTAATAATGGTCTTCAAAAAATAGACGAGTTAAAACAATTCCATCATCAGTCATCGGATCATCGTAGATCATCATCGGTGTAACATCTACATAAATCATTTAGAGTATGTCTCATATTCCCAGCATGACTTTAACGGAAGGCTACTGAGGGTAGGTAGGGAAAAAATATTGCTCAAGATTTAACGCTGGTAACACCATGACGAAAAGAATCTAAAACTTAACGCAGTGTTTTGGTTTAAACTAAATTAACAGTCATTACTCATTCATCTTATATGAATTGTTGCCAGATCCTAAAATAAGGTTTAATACATATATCCGTCTTAGAATGATATTGTTTATAATTTCTGCCATAATAATATATAATTGGGCGATTCGTATATTATTTGTAATTATATCAGAAAATATTGTTATGTGTATCGTTTTATTCAATACTTATTTGTTTCTGATTATATTTCTATTTATTATTGTGATTCTTATTATCCAAAGATAGAATTCTTCTTAGTTATATTTATATATAACCGATTCGAGTACCATTCTAGTAAATTAAATGAAACGCATCCTCTGCATTAATTCGATACAAAAACAACCCTGCAGAGACTAAATAAGGTTGATTTTGTTTAGTGTTTTGAAGTAGACACTACAAACTATAATAAGTGTAACAGTTGTTTGCTCGACGATTTCATTATTATTTAAATAAGTAAATATAGAAATACATATTCCTCTATGTTTCATTATTCACCTAGTAAATGGCAACATTATTGACATTTCATGCTAATGTTGCCACTGTTAATGTAAAAAATCTGGCAATGAGCGACCCAGCATACGAGTAAGGATTTTTGAGATAACATCTAACGTTTGTAATTAATGTTCGAGCAGTTGCAATCTTCAAAACTTGCACGTCGATAAATAATAACGAAACGTAACGTAGGGCTACGATAGGAGTTCAAATTGGAACCCTATACTCGACTGGCATGGCAGTTCACTAAATGAGGTTCTATTTCAGAACGATGATTCCGTTTCAAATTTTTTTCATAAAACTTACTTTATAAAATTTAGTAGGTTTGTGAATTCAGCCAGTCGAGTAAAGGAGCAAGTTCCGCGGTTATAAAATCGATTCTGCGATACTACGCGCGTGATATTCCCGCTAGGTGGCGCGCTGGAGCGAACACTTCGTGTAGTATCACACGTTGGTTTATAGGAGTGAAGAAAATAAATGTTTTTTATTGCCTTATCATTGTTTAATTTATCCTTTAAAAGCGTTAAAATAAATACGTACATTATATATTTACAACTAGATGTATTTACAGTTAATTTGAACACGATTTTATGAAACTGTTGTAGATTTTGTGATGGCCGAAATGAAATGTTCTAACTATTAAAGCTGTAGCCTTATTGATGTTCTTATTTACAATCGTTATTTATAATTTAACAAACCTAAACCAATATACTACGACGGAATTTTAGGTTGTATTTTTTTAAATGCAATTATGTTACTAATTCAAAACAAATTGATATTTGCAACATTGACCGTAATTAAAAAAAAATCTTTTGCTAATTAGTGGTACTTATTTACATTGGCTAATTCCGGTAAAATCTAGAAGGAATACAAATACTGGTGAAGTAATGTACCTACCTACCTATGTACAGTGAGTATTAATTAATTTCCTATATTTATGTGATGGTAGAACTCTAAAACGAAGTATTTACATAGCCT